>CAJQUW010014738.1:0-131675 GCA_907163375.1 Prostheceraeus crozeri
TGTATCTAGGAGTGCATGTATGAAGCTACATTTCCTACATAGACATCGATATGCACATCATCTACTTGTATGATTTCTTACCATGTCGTCATAGTTTATCCGGATATGTATTGATCTGATAACCATAGGGCAATAACCAGTATTGACCAAATGAATGAATGGTCAAAAATACTCGGGTTCGATTTGCGATGGGTGTCAAGAATTTGTTCACAGCTTCGCTTTCAGGTTCGGAAAATGCTCTTGTTCCTCTGTAGATATCAGAACATGAATTTCCGGAAGTGCCTTGTCCTGAAAATAAAGAAAAAGAATGAACGGTCAAGCTGATTAAAGCAAAATCGATTTAAGCAGATTGCAATTTCCCTCCGACTATGTCAGCGAGTAGTCAAGAGATGATATCTGTCCAGATTTTCGATCGGTTCTGTCCGCCGTCCGTTTATCTGGTCGATGTAGGTAATTTAGCAGCTTGCCATGAGGCCAGCATCATTCCGACTTCGGACCGATTGTCATTGAATGACGCTAAATTTGCTAAATTTGCAAAATTATGAAATACATGATGAACGATTGGAATTGTGTCCATCATTGGTTCGCAATGCGTGCTCTATTTCAGTAAACAGCATTATTTGAATATATAGGAATGCATCAATGACCTTTATATGCACAACAAGTCTGAATTTGCTCATTTATTTGCTTGACATTTGATAGAGCCATCAGCAAATCGCATGAACAGTCTGCCAATGTTCCAGAATTGGATTAAAATGGCTTGCATCATGTACTACTGCATAATTTCACCAAATAGTACTAGCCACTAACCTTTTTATGTGTTGAAGTTTGATATTCTCGTACCTCAAAATCTTTTCAAGTAACTCTATTCTACATCCTTCAAATGACAAATTGCTCCCATATATTCCTCTATATGTGCAACTTGTAATTTGATATATATTTTGCGATAGAAACTAGTTTATGCATCAATGATCAGTAGAGCTTATGCTATTAATGGATTTATATTAACAAACACATTGTTTCCAGATCAATAATCATTTACAGGCCATCTGCATAATATGTCATTCTTAAAGCTTCAAAGGTCAAAATTCAAAAACGTATATTTCTCGACAAAAGAACACGGGTATAATAACATTGGCTTTGAACTAGGGCTGTGCGCGGTGCACCGGTTCTCGGCCCGGTGCACCGAAATGTACGAATTTCAATCAACTTGATATTTTGCTGCATAGTTTCAATTAGGCCTATATCTAATTCATGCCATCTGTCATTTTGGTCACAGCGAATTAGAGAGACTACTTTTTAAGCATGCAGTGTAGCATGGAATTGCTCCATTCATGAGAACATTATTCAATTGTACGTATGTATTTATCAATTCAATTCAAACTTTGGGCTTAAATCTATTTATCATGAAAATGAAGCCTTTTGAAAATCACGGCTATATGATCAAATAATGCATTTCCTATCGAACGCTATTTATCAACGGATGCGTGTAAAACTGTGGTTTGTACAACGATTCTTTCTCGAATTGATTATGTTATTCGATTCTATATAGCTGTCTGACATATTTTCTGAATAACCTACAGCGTTTTCAAAACAATGCGGCTAGATTAATTATGCGTGTTCCGAAATACGATCATATATCGTGTCACCTTTCTGATTTACACTGGCTACACGTATCAGACAATTGATAAACTTTAAAATTTGTGTCATATAAGATTCTTCAGGGCACTTGCTAAATAGATGTAAGGAACTCTGTATCTCTATACTCCTTTCAAAGATCTTTGAAGATATACTTTATTTCTTGAAATCGCTGACGTACTTATGTTTTTTGTTTACATGTAATGTTGTATCACAATTGCGCCATGAGCTCATGCAGTAATGCGCTCTATAAATATACAGTTATTATTTTTATTTCCTGATGCTGAGAAAGAATGTGAAAAAGTGACGAAAATTAGATAATTCACGTTCATGATATATCATTTTAGGTCACGAAATCTCAATTTCTGTGACCTTAGAACTTCGGAATATCGTAGTGAAAATAGGGGCTGTCTTAGCATTCTAGTGGTCAGTGATTTGTCCGAAAAATTTCTTCGGCATCTGGCAATATCATCAGTTCAGAGAGACTGCTTGAAGTCGAGTAATGTCGACCTTCTTGTGTTGTAAGTAGCTTGCAGATACCGGTGACATAGCTCCGTATTAGCCTATTCTATATTTCCTGATGTGCTCAGGCATTTTCAAAAACAAATCATGAAAATAGACTTTTGCTAGATACTATTTTAAAAGTTTCAACTATAAACCGACTTGTCGTGCACCGCTGACTTAGTATTCTAGTCATTGCAATTTTCTGACATCTTTTGTTGCATTTCTGCATAATTTTTGTTTTCATCTAGTTCTGAAGAATTCCATTAGAATTATCATAGACACGCGTGGGTAGTGTATTGAGAGTCACTTGCAAGTGTTGGCTAAACAAAATTAATGGGGCCTATCTAAGTCTGTTTCGAATTCCTTAGTGCTACTAGAATTTTCCTCGTACAATTCATAAAATTTGCATTGAATTCAAGAAAATGCGAATATTCATCATGAAAGATAGAGGCCCTATTTTCAAGATTTTGAGGTTTTAAGTGACCAGCACACGACAATCTAGACCGCGAAGAGAACTACATTTCATCTTCACTTCGATGGATGCTTCAGTGTAACATTAAATATTCCGGTTCATCGAACGGTGCACCTGTGCCAGCATGTGTGGCTAGCGCACAGCCCTACTTTGAACAGATTTCGCAACATGAACGAAGACAGTGGAAATACATTATAACACTGGAAAGAGAGGACATTGCATTCTGACACGAATGGCACTTGGATTGATTTAATCACAATATGAGTCACATGAATGAATTGTGTAAATGCAATTAGAGATGACAAGTATAATTATATAAATATAAAACGGCCTAGACATTAAATTATTCATGGCATCCTAAAAAACTATTCACGCCTAGTTAGTAAAACCTAATTATTAAGAGGTCCGGAACATGGGTTTTTTAGTGAAATAATACATATGTCTTTAATCCAAGGATGCATGTATACGATGCTAAGTAATTCACATTTCAGATTATCTTACCTGAAATGGAGCATGCGAGTTAAATAGCTGGGTATTTGAAATGTGTTAAGTTCCGGACATCGTAAACACGTTTGACTGTCTTCTGACTGAAGTCTTCAAATTGTCGGTCAATTTTCTGGCGGACCACAGACAAAAAGCCATAACATCTAGTTAAAAAGTGAATGAAATAGGAAATACCTAAACCTCGATGATAAAGATAAAAAGAGCATCGCATTGACTGCTCGTTATAATGACTAGCATATAAGTCCTATATCTACCAATAAAGTATTCTGTAGATCAGGGCTGCGGACTCAGGCGACTTTTGCCCGAGTGCGAGTGTGGCTAAGGCCCTTCAGTTCAACTCTACAACCCTGCGGTAGGTAAACGCATAGAATTGGCAGATATATGTAAATTTACGATGTGGACTCGTTGATTTGCATGAAGACTTTATTGATGCATGATTAGTACTTTTCCTTTTATGCTGCAAACAGAGCACGGCAGGGTGATATTATATATGCATAGTCTACTTTAGAAAGTCATTATTGCGATTGACATGGCGTATTGAAACAAAAAGAAACTTTCCTTCTAAAAGAAAGAAAACTTCATTTAGTTTTTTAGTTATTTTCTGTATTAAATAATGTTATTTTCTGCTTTTTCTGTTGTTTTTCAATTTAGCAACATTAGATGGATCAGCAGTCTCAAGGAAGACATTTTTATGTGTGAAATTGAGCGCTTGCAACGTCGATAGTATGCTATTTTCGCAAGTTCACTATGTCACAGGCATGAATGTAAGATATATCTGACTATTGACTTTTGGTAGTATTCTAAACATTTGCATTGACCTCCTTAGCAAGTAATGGATATAAATCAGGATCTCTTCCTCTCACACGTCTAAATTTGCTGATGTTTGAGCGGTAGCGCCGATCTAGCTGCTCCTGATTGCACGCCTCTATCGATAAGCGATGAATTGTCAATGATTGAAAGCAGAAAAAGATAACATAAATATTTTTGATGCATGCCTGTCAAGTCACCCGCATTTTACGGCTGACAGCCGCAATCCGGGGGTATCTGACGCACAACCGCAGTTCAATAACTTAAACCCTCATCAATAAGTGATGCTGTCGAAATAAGCAATTTAATAATGTAAAATTAATTGATATTATTACATTAATATTATTGTCTTGCGCGATAATCCAAGGTCGGTCATATTCGCTGTGCAGGTAAGCTATAAAGTCATATCTTCGATGATTATAAGATCATTTAAATGGTGAAGTCTTACTTTACTTTTCGTGGTCACAATGCGACGAAATTTTTAAAGTTTTGGATGACGCGGTCATCAGTGGTGCGTCACTGAGTAATGAAATAGGACTGTATAATTTTATTCTAAGATTAAAGTATGAGAAGCTGCAAATAATACATGTAGAAAATTACAGGTTGGTTGAAGAAGGAGAACCATGCGTCAGGACAAAGTCAGCTAAAATATTGAATTTACTCGTAATTGATTGATTCTTGCGTAACAGCTTTATAGGTATGTGTGATATAAAACTAGAAACATTTTTCCGACATTATATTTTACATAAAAGCGATAACATAAAACAAATGGTTGTCTTATCAATGCGAACTGTATGCCCAAAAAATTACTTGAAGCTGTTTAATGGATTGCCACACAAAGAGTTACTACTAAAGAAGTCCTATTTTTCTATAAAATCAAAAACCAAATTTTTCAAAAATAAGAGCACCCGCATTCGGTCTGGCAGACCTTGGCAGGTATGTTAATGGTTCTTTTTTAGCTGATTATCAAACTTTTTTTAATTTTTTGATGGCTTTAATGGCTTTCTAGTAAATAGAACCACGATCTATCCAGTATTCGCACAGCTTGGATGGCAGATAACGAAGGCCAGAAATCCCGATTCTATCCTGATATAGATCTCACCATTTGTGTGTTTGTCATATATACGTAAGGCTGAATTATTACACGCAATGGTCAGGTGGTGATGCTTGTTCTATGTATGGGGGAATAAGGTTCAGTCTTTGATAGGTGAACTCTGCATTCTTGCCAATCACTTAGCATCAAGTAATGAGAGTGAAATAAATGAAGCTCGGCCACTTGGAAGAAAGGAGCGTCTCTTGATCTGTCTCAGAGGAATAGACAGAGTTCATTTATCATTTTCTGCTTCAGAGAATAGACAATGTTCATTTATCTTTAATGCCTATATTGCACAAATATTTATGTGGAAGTCATAGGTTTATTCTCGTAGATTTTTTTGCAATGTTAGTTCAAATACCCATTTTCTTCAAAGCTGCGCAAATGTATTCGGCGTAAAGTGCTTGAAGATTTGAAGGAACTAATCCAATCTGCTGTATATATTTTTATTAGTCATACACATGTATAGTACAATATGGCGTGGGTCCCCGCTAAGGTAGATGTCTGTCACGCTGCGGCAGTTTATAGTAGTGTGCTATGTTTGTTCATGCACTTAATCAGGCGAGGACCCCTCGCATCTGCACACGGCAAACACTTATATCTAAATTTCCTGCATTGAGGGATTAGAATCTGTTCAGAATATATTGAATGATATGTAGAATGATAACTATTCAAGAATTTTGGCTCTCTGTCAAAGGAAGTGAGTGCGCTGAATATAGGTCTGCTGTACTCATTGGCAGAACTTTTCTTCTGCGTGTTCAATAGCCTACATAAGATCATTTAGGATGATGAGCAATTGTCTTCAGCCTCACAGATATTCATTTACAAATCAGCATTTCAGCATGCCAACCTTCACTTTGACTTCCACTTGTGAAACAATTCTTAAGTAGTGATGCTGTTTAGAATAATGTCTTTTCAATTTAGGATACTTTATAGCCTCACATAATCTCAGTCAAAACACTATGTCTAATCATATCTAAGTACAATGCACCTACATGCAGTGAATTGGATATTTGTGAAAGATGTGAATTGCGTCACAGCATGTAAAAACAGCGGCAGTGTATAATGAATACTAATGACAACAATGATGGTAAGGTGAGAATCTTTATACAGTGCGTTCATAAAGTCACTGTGCACCTAATAATTCAATCCCTGCTTAGTATTTCGTTGCTTAGAAATAGATTGCCAGGGCATTATGAATGGCATAGTTCCTTTGTAAAAACATCAATTACTACGTGATAACAAAATATATATTTATATCTTACAAAAACTGTTGAAAATGTCCACCTTGCTCACGAATACAGAGGTCTATTCGACGTCTCATATTCTCAAACACTCGGTGAATTTCTTCGAGACTGATAGCGGCAATTTGTTGTCGGATGCTATCTCTTAACTCATGTAGATCTTGTGGCTTGCTTCAGTAGACCTTCTGCTTTACCGCTCCCCACAAATAAAAGTCCAAGACACTCAAGTCCGGGGATCTTGGAGACCAAATTCCTTTGGAGATTATTCTGGTTTGGAATATTTCACCCAAGCATCGAAGTGAGGAATTGGCGGTATACGCAGTTGCTCCATCTTGTTGGAAGCAAGCAGTTGTTTTTTCATCGTCAGTTAATTCGTTGACGAACGAAGCAATGATTTCATTACAATATCTTTCTGCTGTAACAATATCGGTAAAAAATATTGGTCCAACTATTCGCCTTCTTGACATGGCGCACCATACCCCAACTTTGAGAGAATGTAATGGCTTCTCAACAAATTCGTGCGGGTTTTCGCTAGACCATATTCGGTAGTTCTGGCTACTGACATACCCTGAAAGATGAAACCAAGCTTCATCAGAAAAGAAAGTTTTATCCAGTACATCATTTCCATTCAGATTTTCTTTGAAAAAGAAGCAGTACTGAAGACGCCTATCATGATCGGCATCCTTCAATTCATGCTGGCAAGAGATGCGGTATGGATATAGGCCTATGTTCTTTCTCACAGCAGTATGAGCCGCCCCGAGAGATAGACCCACTTCTTGAGATAAGCGACGCATCGACTTGCTTGGGCTATGAGTCATAGCTTCGGAAATGACATTGACCTTCTGCTCAGTTAAGACTGTTGGTCGACCTGAACGTGTTGCATCGTGCACGGAGCCAGTTTCTCTGAACTTATTGATCAGATTCCTAACAGTGTTTCGATGAGGCAAATCAGTTGTAGGAAATCTCTCTAAAAACTCATTCTTCACATCATCAGTGTATTCACCATTGGCTCGGAAAACATGTTCGACCAAGAAGATTCTCTCTTGTATTGACAACACCATACTTAGCTTGGAAGTGCAATGTCAAGCTCTCGGGTGCTTCGAAGTGACTGATATTCAACTCGCTGGTCACTATGTTGAATGTCATAAACCAGTCAACTGCGCCTCTTGAAACATGTAAATGGCTCTGTGCAGATGCCAGATATCTATGATTAATTATTACGAGCGTTTGCTTTGACAAAATGTTGTTCAGAACAGGTGCACAGTGACTTTATGAACGCACTGTACCTTCTAATGAAAAAAATGCGAAAAAGTAAAAGTCTGTGGCTGAAACTGGAAATCTTTTGCGGTGCGAGTAAAGTTCGGTCCAGAATAGATTTCGCTAACTCCTATTACGAGGCATGACAGATCTATGTCGATCTGGAAAGACAGGCATAGTCTGCATATACAGATTGTTTCATAAAAAATGGATCACCCTTAAACATCGCCTTAACTTCAACTTTGTCTAACTCCGCCAAACTTAAACGAATTTCTCTGAAATTTGGAAGATATGTCAGTTGTGCTTACTAATATCATTGTTGGAAATTTCAAGCATGAATATTGAGTTGTTTTCCTGTTATAGATAAAAAAGTAGTAGATAATTTGATCTTCATTTAGCAATGTTACACAAAATCATACCTCACTCTTATAAAATTACATTTGTTTCCTTTGTTATGTAATTTGTTGTTCTACAAGCCAAAAGCTATCAAGCAAAACAAAAATAAAGAAAATCGGTCAATCAGAGCCAGTATAGCACCATTATTCATCAACAATAATGTAACTGCTACATGTGATTAACTGGACTTCATGTTCCATGGCTTCCTGACTTCGTTGCGGTGGTGTTGGCAGTACTCCTGATTGCTTTCAGCTAGAAATCTATCTCTTACCGGTTGAAAACAATACAAAGCACAAATGAACAATAACGAGATCGCATTCACAAAAGGCAAAGTGTCAGCTTTGCTAGAACAAGGGTTTTCTTTGCGAGCTACAAGCAAGCGACTAAATGTCCCTTACACAAATGTGCATCGATGGCATAATAATGATTTTCGACTCTGTCGTAAAGAGGGCTCTGGCCGTCCACGCAAAACATCCGAACGTAGAGACCGCCTAATTTTGAGATTTGTTAAAGTTGATCCAAGTCTCTCGTTAGCTGAGATGGCTGCACTAGACTCGTCTATTTCTAAGTCCACTATTCGTAGAAGACTTATTGAGTCGAATTTCAAGAACTGTAAGAGGCCCTCTCAGATCGAATTATCAGATCAGCATACAAAAAGACGTCTCAGATGGGCAATGAGTCATTGTCACTGGCGAAATCAATGGGATCGAGTTGTCTGGTCTGATGAGGCATCAGTCCGTCTGAAGGATAGTGGTGGTCGATTGAGATTATGGATAAAATCTGATCAGGAAATTCCGAGACATTTGCATCGTCCCCGGGTACAAGGTGGTGCGACTCTACTGATTTGGGCTGGCATTTGGACCAATGGCCGCTCTGAACTTCACATACAGCAAGGAACCATGAATTCTGAACGTTATGTGAATGTTTTACGAATGAACATTGGCCAAATGACAGATCAACTTGGTGATCCATCGACTTGGTTATTTATGGATGATAATGCTACGTGTCACAGGAGTAGTAGAGTCAACTTATGCAAGTCTCAATTAGGGCTTAGGACACTATCTTGGCCAGCTCGTTCTCCTGATCTGAATCCCATAGAAAATGTATGGAGTATTCTAAAACGCAACGTTCGTCGTTCACTGCTACCTACAGATGGCGTATCACAACTTACGTCACTGTTAAAAAGAGGGTGGAGAAAGTTAGATCAGTCAAAAATCAACGATATCATCGAATCAATGCCTAGACGAATTGGTAGTGTCATTGACAATACGGGTAGGGCCACAAAATATTAGCTTGTGCTGTATCATAGCTTATCAGATTATATAAGGACATTTAAATATATTAGGGACATGAAATAACATGAAAAATGCTTTCTGTGTCATACTTATGCTTTATTTAGTCAAATTTTGGGATGATCCACTTTTTATGAAACGGACTGTATAATAACCCCCTAGAAATGTTCTCACTACGCTGAATCTTTCGAGTAAGTGTTGGGATCTCAAATTAGTACAAAAGTGCATAAACGTTTAAAGGAAAAAGACCGCAAAATTTCTATTTCAAGATGGAACAGTTATAAAATTGCCGCTCTCTATAAGATTGCATGCAACGAATTTTCTGAAATCAATAATTATTTCAATCTCTCTGTTCAAAGGAGGAAAGAAAAATCAAAGCGATAGGTCAACAACAATTGAAAAAGCTCAAATTCAAATTTTAAAATCACCCACAGAATTCAAGAGATTAAAGTTTAAAAACATCTTACATCGCAGAGATGAAATCAACCTCATATCAAACTAGAACTAGGCCTGTGCCGGTGCAAGTTCGCGATATCGAAAGTCAAAGGATCTGATTTTGCATTTGTCTCATGTGTCAGATTCAAATGACAGAAGTGCATGTAAGCTAACCCATCATATCATGCCATTATGCAGTCATGGTTGCATTTCTATCCTTTGTCGCCAAAATGATTGTGTGTACCCGAAATGTTTTCCTTAGCGAGAATGTTAACTGTCGTGTTACTTTCTTTAGGTATGCGAGAAGAATCTCCGCATGTTGCATTATATCCAGGTTTGATTGTGTACTTTGTCACTGTCAGGCTTCCAGATTTGGTGCCACTTTTGATTTCTTACTAAATGTGCTAAACATGGTCATTAAATTGCTCGACGACTCTACCAGTAATTGACTATATAGAATGAAATGAAATGAAATAAGCGATAGATCCACAGAATTAAATATTTTGTTTATCTGCTTCGGTTACCGAAGCGCGCAGATGAATCTAATTCTGTGGATAGATAAAATGGCCATGCAAAAGATATACGGCTGGTAGGATTCGAACCTTCGACCCAGGTTAACCAGACCTCTGCTCTACCAGCTACAGCCACTTACATGCGACTGTATCAATTCACAGGATCAAACCCTCACCACTACACATCAGTTGTCATAGCAATATATAATAGTAGTAAGAAAACGGCGAACACCAGATAGCGCAAGATGGCCGCCATCGCTGACGTCCCCCCCCTCTGGAACGGCAGAGTGTCGTGGTCGGCCGCCGTGGTGCTTCGGGTCTGAGTCCCCCCCCCTCTGGAACGGCAGAGGTTGTAGTCTGTCGTGGTGTGCCGACCAGGTGGGTTCACAAACTGTTCGCTGACGTCCCCCCCCCTCTGGAACGATAGAGTGTCGTGGTGGACTTGGGCGACCGCCAGGATTAGTCTTGAGGCTATAGTGTGTGATGTTTTTCGTGCAATCTGCTGAATGTTGGGTTGTAAAATGGGTTGTTTCGAGTGGAAGGAGTGGTCGGATGAGAAAACGGAGGTCGGATTCGTATTCAGCGTGAAATTCTGCATCGGTATGGTGAGTTTCAAGGCAATCGGTGAGAAAAAATTTTCAACATTTTTCGAAAAACGACAGAGTTAGAATTTGGGACGTTTTGGTGTGTAGCGTCAAAACGAAGCATCGGATGAGAAAACGGAGGTCAGATTCGGATTCAGCGTGAAATTCTGCATCGCTATGGTGAGTTTCAAGTCAATCGGAGAGAAAAAATTTTCGGCTGACGTCCCCCCCCTCTGGACAGCTTGCTTCGATTTTGGCTTCCAGTGGACGGATTTTGTCGTGCGATAGCTCGTTTGAAAGCTAAGAGTGAGACAAATTCAGTGAAAGAATCGGCTTGTTCCTATCTGTCTTCGTTCAAAAGTTAGAGCGGTTACAAGATTTTAGGTCGGAGCTCGCTCACCTGAAAAAATCCTAAGTGTCAGAGTGACTTTGTATGGGTAAAATTTTGAAAATTTTCCAAAGTGTGGAATTTCGACCTGGGACCGTCACCAAAACATTTTTCATCAAATTTCACTGACCTCCCCCCCCCCTCTGGACAGCTAGCTTCGATCTTGGCTTCTAGTGGACGGATTTTGTCGTGCAATAGCTCGTTTGAAAGCTAAGAGTGAGACAAATTCAGTGAAAGAAACGGCTTGTTCATATCTGTCTTCATTCAAAAGTTAGAGCGGTTACAAGATTTTAGGTCGGAGCTCGCTCACCTGAAAAAATCCTAAGTGTCAGAGTGGCTTTGTATGGGTAAAATTTTGAAAATTTTCCAAAGTGTGGAATTTCGACCTGGGACCGCCACCAAAACATTTTTCATCAAATTTCACTGACCTCCCCCCCCTCTGGACAGCTAGCTTCGATCTTGGCTTCTAGTGGACGGATTTTGTCGTGCAATAGCTCGTTTGAAAGCTAAGAGTAAGACAAATTCAGTGAAAGAAACGGCTTGTTCATATCTGTCTTCGTTTAGATGTGAGACGCCATTTAAGATTTTGGGACATTGGCGAAAAACGACAGAGTTAGAATTTGGGACGTTTTGGGCTGTAGCACCAAAACGAAGGCTCGGATGGTAAACGGAGGCCAGATTTGGAATCAGCTTGATGTTATTGTCCAATGAGGATCATCATCCAATGAGAATCAAGCATTTCTTTATAAATAGCGAGCCTTCCACAGTGAGAATCATTCCATCGTTGAATCGCACGAGTGACGGACGCACATTTTCTCTCTCTCTCTCTCTAGTTCCCTGTTCTATTATCCAACTAAAATGGTAAGTCGCTACTTCCCTCCCTCTCCTCCCTTGAACGTAAACTTAATACAATCTTTTTTCATTTTCAGGCATCTACTCCATCTGCTGCACTAGTAGGACAAAATGGCGATCAAACGTTACAAGGTTCGCTACGGTCAGATCATCTACAACTGAGGCCAGTGGAAGAAACATCCAAGGTACATAATCCTACACCGCTACAGCGTAAATTTAAACAAGCCTTACGTTATGATGATCATAGCGTAGTACTCCAAACGGGAATGCTCCCTTCCACGGATGTCAAGATAATGCACAATCAGTATGGGGACTACATACTGATCCCCGTGAGTCCGTACATTCGCCACCAACTTGATATTATTGAGGAGTACGTGACATTAAATATGGACATTCCTACTCCTCTTGCTCAAGAGTGGAAGGCGAGAGATGACAAGGATACTCCCTATAGAAAGATTTGGGATGGTAATCACATTTGCCTACCGGTATCACATTGGTGTACTTACTATAAGAAGGATGGAGATCATTCAATACCCATCAGATGTGATGAGCTCGGAGAAGGTACTTGGGATATCCTTTTCAAAGTGAATGGGCTATATTATGGTCGACACAAGGATAATAAAATAGCCTCTCTCTCCATGCATATGGAATCCATCCTATATATTCCGAAACCACCCAACGTGGACGACATAATTGATCAAATCCTTAACAGCAGTGGTACGAAGCGCAAGTCGGAGAAGAATGCTACATCAAAACGCAAATCAAAGAAGGAGAATTGCTAGTCCTTTCCTAACTCTACCCTATGACAATTCGCTTATGTGCTTTGAGTGTCGTAGACGTGGTCTTATTAGATACATTTTACTTCTTCGTTGCCATCATATCATTTGTGTATTTTGTCGTGAAAAGCATCGATGTAATTCTTCATTTTGTAATATGTTATAGAACGTTTCCTTAGATGTGTAAATTTCCGTTTTAGGCTTCTATCATCATTTTTATGGATTGTGAGGGTGAACCTGTACAGGAGCTCAGTGCTATTGCTATGAACAATTGGACATATCAGATTGTTAGTGTCTATCATCAACATGCCAACTGCGATCCCAATGTTGATCAATGGGCGAGAAAACACATTCATGGACTTAATCTGAAATATTTGCAAGACTATGGCTTTTCTTGTGAAAGTGCTCTTCTTATTGACTTTAAACGATGGTTAGCTGCTTTCAATGTTATACGCATCTTTTGTAATAATCCTGGTAAGGAGAGGAAAGTATTTCCCAATCTAATCATTGATGATATTTTGCTCCCACCTTGGGATAGTAGAGTGAATCAACATTATCATGAAGTCACGAAACGTTTTAAGGATTTGTGTGTTCCTATTTTGTCTGTTCGTTGTAGTAGCTACGTTCATAACCAATGCTTCTTTCCTCCTTACCCCAACACTGCCAAAGTCCTGTATGGTTATCATTGCTCGCTGTATGATAGTTATCAGCTGTATCTATTTTATCTCTTTCAAACCATTGATTTATAATGCATGCTTGTTACCGTTATTCAATAAATGTTACTATGAGAAGAGTTGTTGTTTTCATGCAATGGATGGGTTAGATAAAGGGCGATCATGTCTTTCTCAAACGACTGCGGAACATTACGTTTTCATAGGCAAAGTTTAAAAGGAGCTGTTCAAGATTATGTGATAAAATTTCATAAAGATGAGACCGACATCGAAGCAGTGGTTGATGATGCTAGCACTCTATTTCTAGAATTAATGAATACATTCTCTGATAGCATTATCATGGCGCGATTAGTTGCGAAAATTAAGTTTAGTCATTTTGGAAAGGAAGAGGTGGAAAGTCGCTCTTTCCATTTTGCTTCTTACTCAATGGAAGTGGTAGATCACCCCCAAGAATTTTTTAAAAGACATATGATAAAAATTGCTGAACGTCTTAACGCATTTAACCATCATGGTAGCAGTCTAGTGATTGAAGCGATTTCAGATATTCACATTCAACTTTCCATAAAGAAAAATTGAAAATGCAGTGGTACTTGATTGTAACACAACTGGTTTTCGAGCTATGTCTGCTCACTCTCGAAGTATATTCCTTCTGTACATGCGTCTATTATTTAGAAAAGGCTAGCAAATTCATATCTTCAAAAAGACTTGCTATAGACATCAGTAACGGTGAAACTATGTGTTGAGATGTATGTAAGCGAAAGGATGGAAATGAAAAGCGCATCTTCAAGAGATGTAAGCATGCTTTTTGTCAACGCTGTTTCATACGTAATTGCATTCAACTTTGCCAATGTAACCACTGTGATATTGCTCATTTCGAGTGTCACTTATGTCGCAATAGTTACTACCTATGCAAATGTGGTAAAGATAGGTTTTAGCAAAGACTAATACGGAAAATGGCGAAACGTAAAATGACGAAACGTAAAAGTCAAAAGTTTTCTTCAGCCATTCAAGCTCTCCGACGAATGAAAGCAAATCAGCGATACAATGCTATACGACATGCTAACGATAAATTCATTTGTGAAATTATTTCTCATGTGAGGAAGTTGAGGACGAAGAAATTAGCGCCAAAACAACGAAAGTTACTTAAGCGATATGCTACGAAATTGCGTTTCATCTCCAATCCTAAAGTCACCCTTCAAAGAAAGAGGAAAACTCTAACACAAAAGGGCGGTTTCCTTTCAGCAATACTTCCAATGATAGCTCCTGCCGTGGGCAACCTATTGGGTAATATCTTTGGCTCTAAGCGTTAATTATGCAAATGTTGAATCTCAAAGTAATAAAATGGATTTCAGACTTCAATGTGATAAAGTTTCTGACTGTATCAGGTCCATCTCATGCAGGTAAAACTGTTTTCACGCTGAATTTATTGGATAAAAGAAGGGAGTTGTTTAAGGAACCTATCAATCGAGTGATTTGGTGTTATGGTATTTATCAACCGTCGCTGTTTCAGGAATTGCGAAGTCGCAACTTTATTCGACATGAAGGAATTATTCCAGTGGATAAACTTCAGTCTAATGATGTTGTTGTATTGGATGATTTATTAAAAGAAAGTAAGAATTCAAAAGATGTTACAGATATGTTCACTCGCGCAGCACACCATAAAAGGTGCTTTATCATCTATATCACACAAAATTTGTTTCCTGATGGAAAAGAAGCTCGTACACGAAACCTGAATACACACTATTATGCTATTTTCAAGAATCCGCGAGATAAAAGTCAATTTGAAATTTTAGCGCGACAAGTTGCACCCAGAGGATCAAAAGCCTTAATTGAAATTTTTCAAGCAGCTACTGAAAAACCACACGGTTACTTATTCATTGACTTTACGCAAGAGTGTCCGGAAGAATTTAGATTTCGAAGTGATATTTTGAAAACTCCCATGATTATCTACAAACTATGAGTTCTTATTCTCGCATGATTGTTATTCCTCAGGATGAATATGTACAATTGACTGCCATGCAGCAAGTAAAGCAACCTCTTGCAAATCAAATGTATAGGAAAGAAATAGATTATCAGCAAAATGTTCACATCAAAGATCCACATCGTGCTGTATTATTACAATCGGAAACTGTTGAGCAATTGAAAAACTTGAAGAATAAGATGCGTGACTCTGTATCGACTGCTACACCTTTAGCATCTCGCGCACATGCCATATCTCTTTTCAACAGTATTGAACCCCATCTCAATGTAAATGATAGAGGAGAAATCATTACAGATGAAAATAAAGTGATTGATGCTTCACGTTATGAAGACTTGATTCAGTATGCGACGCGTAGAAAGCGCCGTCAGGGCTATGTTCCACCTGGTTGGTCATACTTTCTTAAACTATTGAAAAAGCATAATGTACCAAAATTTGCTTTAAATAATCAGACATTGAAAGAACTTGATTCAACAGTGGCTACTACTCCAATGCCTCAGGCGATGAAAATGCCAACAAATTGGTTTAAGACGTCACCTGCTACATCCCCTCCCACACTCACTAAGCAAACAAGAGGAAGAACTCGACGTAGATCTACATCGCCACTAAAACTGGTAAAAGGAAAACGTAAAACAGCTCCTCCTAGGAAATACATGTTCTCAGACTATTAATATGAAGCAGATGTGTTGCTTGCCATGTAATGAGCCGCCAGAGGTGAATGTCGTTGTCACTTGCACTTGCTGCGCCAGCTCTCATAATGAAACCCCTAAGCAATGTGAACACGATCGCAAAACCGCTAAAGCTAAATGCTGCAGTTGTTGTAAATGTAGAAAGGCAAGAAAACAAAAAGATGAGAAGGAGGAAAAAGAGTCAGCCGTCATCGACTGAACGTTTGAAGTCAATCTATTATGATGTAAAACATCCGCAGGATTTGCATCTATCAAGAAATTATCAAAAGCGAGTGGTCTTCCACAATCACAAGTGAAACGATGGTTAAAGGGTCAGGCTACCTATACACTCCACAAACAAGCGAAAAAGAAGTACCGCACCCGCCATTATATTGTTCATGACATCGATGAACAGTGGCAAGCAGATTTGTGTGATGTTGCCTCCATTTCAAAACATAACTCGGGCAATAATTTTATTTTAACCGTCATTGATATTTTCTCGCGTTATGCGTGGGCTCAACCTTTAAAAACTAAGGAAGGGAAAGGAGTAGCAAAAGCATTCCAAACAATTTTTCGAGAAGGTCGCATTCCAAAAAGAATTCAGAGTGATCAAGGAAAAGAGTTTGAAAATCAGCATGTGACAAGATTATTTGAGAGGCATGACATTGAGTTGTTTAGTGTAAAGAGCGCTTATAAAGCTGCACTCGTTGAACGTTTTAATCGCACATTAAAAAATCGCTTGTGGCGACATTTTACTGCCAACTTGACACAAAATTGGACAAAGTTCTACAAGATACACTCCATGCCTACAATCACTCTATCCATCGTTCTATTGGACTCAGACCAGTAGATGTAAATGCTGACAATGTAGATAAAGTGCGCGAATCATTCCAACGTAAACGCACTCATGTGAAAAGTGATGTGAAAATTGGCGATAAAGTTCGTATCTCAAAAGTGAAAAGTGTTTTTGCTAAAGGGTACCTCCCGAATTCGACAGAGGAGGTATTTACAGTATCAAGGATTAATCAAAAAGACTCTCCGACCACCTACAAGTTGAAAGATTACGATAATGAAGAAATTGAGGGTAGCTTTTACCGCGATGAGATTGAGGTAGTCACTGAAAGTGAAACATATTTGGTAGAGAAAATCATTCGATGTAAAAAACGGCAAGGTGAAGAATGGTGTCTTGTTAAATGGACTGGTTATCCTTCAAGTATGAACTCTTGGATGCGTCGTGCCGACATCTTTCATCTAAGTGATCGACAGTGATTCATGCAAAGTTGTAACTAACAATGTTTAGGGTTTGAGCTATGAATCCAACTGCCTCATTTTATTCACGACCCTCCTATGTAAGTGGCGGAGGACAAATTTACATCGGTGCTCGCCGCCAACGTGGAGGTAGCATACTTGGTGCACTGAAATCTGTTGTAGCACCTCTCATATCCAATGTTGGTAGATCTTTAAAACGAAATGTTTTAAGTAATGCCGTTGGCTTTGCTGGTGATGTTGCTAGTGATCTTTCCAGAGGTAGAAGTTTTAAGAGCAGTTTGTTGAATCGTTGGAAGGAACGCGGTTTAAAAACATTGAAGCAGACCATTGCTGGTGTTACTCAAGGAAAGAAATCACCTAAACGAATGAAAAAAGGAAGGAGGAAACATCGCGGAGCTGGTAAGGTGCGATCTTCAGTCAAAAAGCATTCACGCAAACGTCGCAGAGGCTCTAATCATTCATCAGGCGCTAAACGACGACGCTGCTATAACTTCTAATCATGGAGTGTAAAACTTCCGGTTTTTGTTTGTTCGATCAACAAGCCATACAGACAGATATTCTTACTTCAAGTATTGTAGATTATCATCCTCGAACAGCTGAGAATGCTGGCCCCATTGAATTTGTTATTCCTGGTGGTAGTGATGACTACATAGATTTGAGTTATGCGATGCTTGATTTGAGGTTTAGAATTCAGCAAGCAGATGGAACTGCTATTGACGATGCACATAAAGTTGGACTGAACAATTTACCATTGACTACATTACTTCGTGATGTTTCTCTAACGATTGGAGAGCAGCAGGTGGAAGGTGGTCAAAGCGATTATCCCTATAAATCATATTTCAATCATGTATCACAGTTTCATCCAGCAGCACAAAAAAGTCATATGGAAGCCATGGGATGGTACAGAGATGAAGCAGGAAAATTTGATGTTGAAACAAACAGTGGCTTTGTAAAGCGATCTGCTATGATTAAAGATAGTAGAGTATGTCAGCTATATGGTCCGCTGAATTTAGACTTCTTTAGACAGTCAAAGTTTTTACTGTGTAATACCAGCATGCGACTCAAGCTGACATTGAATAAGCCTGAATTTGCGCTGAATGCATTTGCTAAAGTTGACAATTTTAGAATTCATGTGGAAGATATTGCACTTTACATTCGTCGAGTAGTACCGAATCCAAGTGTCATTAGAGGGCATGCTGAAGGCCTTAACCGCCAAAATGCCATTTACCCCGTTCAGCATACAAAGCTTCTCACCTTTACAATTCCGAAAGATCAAAAGAGTTTCATGAAAGATGGCCTCTTTCCATCGGAAGCACCGAAGCTCCTCATGGTGGCAATGGTTGAAAATGATGCATTTAATGGTAATATAAAGAAGAATCCTTTCAATTTTAAACACAATCAGTTAAGTGAAATTGCTTTACGTGTAAATGGTGTGAGTCATCCTGGTCCACCCTACAAACCAGATTTTGCTTCGGATCAATTTATGCGCAGTTATGTTGATTTTATGGATGTCTTTGGCTTTTACAATACGGATGACACCAACGGACTGACTATGAAAGAGTTTAAGAGTGGATATACTATTTATGCATTTGATTTGACTGCTGACAGCGATATTAGTGCACCCTATCGTCAAGCGAACGTGCCTCATAATATTCGTTTGGATTTGACGTTCAAAAGAACACTACCTGAGACGATCAATGTATTAATTTATGCAGTCTTCGATTCAAATATTGAAATTACAAAGTATCGTGACGTGATTCTTCAGTATAATCGTTAATGAGTTGGTTGACTGCTGACGATATTAAGACTAAAGTGCAGCGTAATGCAGACGAAGCGACGTTGAAAGCTTTCGATAATGTCTATTCACTCGATACCTTACCACCTGCAGTAAATCACTCCCATCTTTATTGTGCTAAACACTCATTCACAGAATTTAGGCGGTGAGCATTGGAAAGCGATCTTTATTGGAGAAGACCGACGTGGTGAACTATTTGACTCTCTTGCTCAACCTCCAAATATACCAACACAGCAGTGGTTGAGAAAACATACGCGTCAATATCAGCGAAATGAACGCATACTACAACATCCACTTTCATCAACGTGTGGTGCTTTTGTACTGTACTTCATCTTAAGACGTTTACATGTATCTCGATTTGCATCTGTTATTCAAAACTTTTCATGTAATCCATCCTCTAATGAAAAAATGATTTGTAAGTTCTATCATGATTTGAAATAAAAACATCATGTTGGAAAAATTGTTTTTTATTTTACAATCCGCTGGGTACGTACATACTCAATGAGATAGTCTAGGATCATATTTGCTTGTACATGAGATTTTAGTCCAGTAATGATCACTTTACTATTATGAAAGATTGCCACATGCACAGGTAACCAACAACTAATGAGAGCTGCAGGAAAAAGTTCGGGTTCATAACACAAACTGTAACTGCTGGTACGAATCTTCAAAAATGATAGACTGTCACTCAATTGAGTAGAGATCACCATATTGTCCACAGTCAGATTCGACATCACACACCTCTCCCTCTTCCATATCCGACGTAGTAGTCTTTGTAGCTCTAAGCGCATTGACTGCGCCGATGAATGAGAAAGGGCGCCGAGAATCTGTACAGTCCCATTTGGGAAGAGTTGAAGATTCCGTGAATTGTTCATCTTCACCACTAACATTTGAGGACGGCCCGGGTAATACTTGCTGTTTGGAAGCTGTTGGTGTAATGTTGTGAGATCGATTTTGGTGTAGAGTCTGAAGCGACGGAGAATGTTGACGATGGTGTAGCGATGGCGCTTCATGATGAAAGAATGAGTAAATTGAGCGATGTACCTTCCTTTTATACTTTTCCCAACTACCTTGATGAAATGTGAAGTTAGTATGAAGTTGGGAATGATAGAGTTGAATTCGCCGATTGTTGACGCGCAGCCAGATGCGATTTCCAATACGTGAATGTCTTTTCATATAGAAGTATTTCAAGTCCTTCATGATATGATGTAGAGATTGAAAATGACGATAAGATAAAGCAAACTCTCTTCTCACATTTCCAGTTGAATCTTTGAAATAGACGTTTCGATCATGATCCGTTTCAATACGTTGTAGGGAATCTAATTTCCAACTCATGATGTGTGGTAGTCATGTCTGATTAAGATTTGCATAGTAGGGCGATGAACTCACGACGAATAAATGTCATGATGGAGCGATGTATGTATCTTCTATACTTCTCCCAATTGTATTTGCGAAATGAGAAACAGTTTGCGGAATGAGAATGGTAGATTTGAATTTCATTTCTGTAATGTTGAAGCCAAACTTGATCACCCAAGGAGATGAATCTTAATGTTTCAAAATATTCCAAATCCCTCATGATATCATTGAGGTTGACAAATTGTCGCCATGTTAATGTAATTCCTCTTGATGTATGACCATGAGAATTTTTGAAATGTACGTTTCCATCACGATCAACTCTGATATATTGTAGAGAGTCCAAAATCCAAGTCTTCATGATGTTATGCAAAGTTGCAGATTAGCAATATAAAAATGTCGTTTTATCATATTTTGCTTAGCAATGCGGCTACAAAGAGATTTACTAGTAATCGAGCTGCACTCTTTTCTACTCCCATTGATCATGCACAACAGCTAAATGGAAATTGGGAAGTGGGTGTCACTCAACTTGTTTATAGCAACTGTGTCTATACTTTTGATCATGAGGTGATGACTATTAATATGAGGCGTACAGCTGCTTATCAATGTGAAAAGGGGTGCCGAGTATACATTCCACAGTGGCCAAAGAAAGATCTCTTATCATGTAAAAAGTTTATATATGATTTCTTGAATAAAGCGTGTAAACATATTGTCCAATTTACTCCGCACAATGATGATTATAATTATGTACATCATGTAGTTGAGAAAGATTGGATTGTTGGTTTAAGTCCAAGTTTAAGAAATGATTTAGGCTACCTCGCTAGCGCCTTAACAAGCTATGATAATTTTAACGTTAATTACCACATAAGTGGTCATAAACAGTTAATATATCGAGAGGAAGCTTATTATGTAGATCTTATTCCAAGAAATGAGAAGACGTTGGTGAAGAAGATTGTGATTAAGCCAAGAAAGACAAACATGACTCCTGAAACATTATTGAAGAAATTTAATTATCTCCTTCGAGTTGATGGCAAACAAGTGGCAACATTGACTTATATTAAATCATCTAATCATATTGCAATAAGCAAATTAAATGATGATGATCTAGTATTAGTTTGTTCAAAAGATTTTCATCAGTTCTTACGACATCGTTCTGCAGCTGTTCATGGAAAATCTGATATGCACCATTTACCATGTGAAAGGTCAAATCAATTTGATACAGAATGGGCGGTATCTTTATACAGAAAGTGTGTA
Organism: Prostheceraeus crozeri; assembly: GCA_907163375.1. Lineage (NCBI taxonomy): Eukaryota > Metazoa > Platyhelminthes > Polycladida > Euryleptidae > Prostheceraeus > Prostheceraeus crozeri. Next base: position 21,743 of record CAJQUW010014738.1, read on the forward strand.
GAGCCTTTAGGTGGTATCTTACATGAAACAAGAGTGTTGATGCCTCGCATTATTACTTCGGTTAAATTGGTTGCAGATTATTTAAATGAAGTGATTAATGACCAACATATTTCATTTTCTGAAAAAGAAGGTACTTTGTCTCTCACTATAAGTGGAAAAGGTATTGAACTAATTATGGATAAAACTCTAATGGACATTTTGGGTTTTGATCAAAATATCTTTAAAAGTGGTACTGTAACCAAAGCTAGCGCAGACATGTCGCTATCGCGTCGTATTAACTATTTTCAGATATATTCCAATATTGGTGAAGATGTACGTGTGGGAGATGTTGAAGCTCCATTGCTAGCAATGATACCATACCAGCCAAAGAGCTGCAGTATTTTATCTGAGCATACTTTCAAGAAAGTGCATTATACAAAGCTGAAATCAAACTACATCCCACAAATTGATATTGCCATTTATGACGATGCTGGTGCGTTGATTCCTTTTCATAAAGATGCTGTGACAAGTATCACACTCCATTTCCGAAGGAAGAGTTAATGCAAACGTATGCTAATATATTTTTCCAATGTGAATAATATGGAAAGTGAAAATAAGGACTCGTTTTTAATCTACTTGCCCAGTAATGCTTCTATGAATAAATTTCCCAAAAATAAACCATCAGACTATCGAGTAGAATTAAATCGGCCACTGCATTTAGAAGGTGAATGGGAGGTTGGCGTTTCTAGTATTTGCTATGATAGCAATATTCAGAATGTGAATGATTTGGAAGAAATGATATTGACTCCTCGCACCCATGATGGAATAACGATGAATAATGCATTTCAGTTCCCATACAATTTAACATCAGATGGAAAGTGGAACTATGAATGGATTCAGATAAAATCAGATTCTTATGAGCCATTTGGGAATGAGAAAATTATTAAGGCATTCAACAGTGGTAATACTTCCATCATGAAGAATAAAAATCAGAAAGCTTATGAGTTTACTATCTATCAATGGAGTGGGAGACAGTTCCTCCGCTTTCATTCTTTTACTAAAGGTCTTACGCTGAGGTTGGATAGTGAATTCTATCCACATCTTGGTTTTGGTCATGGACTACATCTAACGTCAATTGCTACTGCAAATGTTAAAAAAGTTTATTCAAATCGAATCAACAAATTTCATTATAGATTTAAAATATTTGATGAAGATGTTGTAGAATGCGAAGAACGCATCATTTTGAAAAAAAGCGTGGTGTTCAACCTTTATCACTTATTGAGTTAGTAAAACGATGGAATGAGACTGTGGGTAAGAAGTATGGAGAAAAAATTATGGCGGACAAAAATAAGTTGGTTATTCAGAAATATAATGACAAACTTACAGTTTATTTCTCTCCAACCTTGCGTCATTTTGTAAGACATTATACACCTATTATTGGAAGCGGTGTGGTGTATGCTTCTCATGAATATCACACTAAAGCTGATTCAGTTAATGATGAATGGTGGGTGGACATCTATGGCGATCGCATCAAGAAAATTTACCAGTCTTATGAAGAATCTAAAGTTGCTATCAATATAATGCCGCGTCTATATCATACAGTTGAAAGCTTCATTCATGTAGTAAATCCTTATATACAACAGAAGTTGAAGCATGTGATGAAAAGTAAATATGATGTAAAGACACACCACATTTCGTTTTCAATTGAAAATCCATGCGTTGTTCTGAACGGGTGATGACATTCAATGTCAATTGAGTAACAAATTTGAAAAAACTCTTTGGTTTTTCAATGCTACAAATGTTTGCTGCTGCGCATACGATTGTATAGAAACACCAATGATCTTGATAAACTTTAACAGCGCCTTAATACATTCACTAAGTGATTTGATTCATGGTACCTATTTCTGTTGGTGCGAAAAAAGAATCATTTTACGCTATCTCAGTAATGATAAAGACGCTTCATATGGAATAGTCGAGAAGATGTTTGAATCTAATTTCTATCATCCCGTCATCAAAACTATCTTTCTAAAGATTTTCCTACTTCATTAAAATTTAAATCTTTTTGAGTGGTAATACCTAAAAAGAAACTATCTGTGTCACCACCCAACAAACGAACCTCTTTTACGAGAGGACACGGTTTTAGTATTTTATAGAAGAGTTGATACATTTCAAGCTTGGAGTAATCTAGAACAGCTTGACCAATATAGATGGGTTTGCACAACTCAACTTCAGATTTTATCATTTTAATACCTACAAGATCCTCATCGATTATGTCTCTATCGATGAATAGAGGTGATGAGGTCAATTTGTGATACTTTTGATCATCATTAACTAGTTTGTAGTTTACGCGCTTTCTAACATCCTCCATCGTCTTACCAAATAGACTGTTGTTCTTATATTTATAAAAATCTTTTTCAAAATTATTTTGGGCTAGTGCACGTTTCTGGCTGTTACTATCTATGTAGGGTTTGAGGAAGGCTTTCTGTCTAAATTTAATAATGCGGTGAACTCTTTTTAAAATCATGCCCATTTCTAAATAAAATTTTAAGATGCTAAAGTGGACTAAATAGTTTTCTTTATCATATTGAGTGAGCAAAAGTTTGCGGCAAGGCTTATACTTGGGTTGTCCACATGATTCTAAATCTTTATGAAATTGTTTCATAAAGTCGGAAAACATATCTTTACTCACTTCACAGATTCGGGTGCGAGTGGAAAATCTACGGTTTTATGTTTAATATTATTTGGATAGATTAGATCTATCTCAAAATAATATCCCCAATCACCTTCATCTGGAATTGCTAGTATGTTAGAAGGGTTGGAGAGATGCTGAATTTCACTATCATCTAACCAGCTAAACTCAGAGTGAGGGAGTGGTTTGGATAATGAACTACCATACAAATTATTTTGGTCATAATACTTAAGATGAGTCTGATCATCGCCTACTATTTTTGATTTTAACCTATGTTTATTTACAAATGTGAGACCACCGCGAATTCCTCGCTCAAATAAATTATACATCTCTGGATCTTGTAAGAGATGAATGGTCTCACCAGTCATTTTAAAAGCAGACTTAAATGACATGGCTGGTAGACTGACAAAGTGGACGGGATCTAACTTATCTTCTTCTAATGCCACTCGTCGAAACTCCTGAAATACATCAGCCAGCAAAAATACATCTAACTTAAGATAGGCAATCATATATTCGCCAAATGTATGGCAGTCAAATTTTATCCATGCATCTTGTGCATGTTCATAATCTTCGGTCTTACATTCTGCGCCGATCAAATCATTTTAAATTTATCTATGGGCGGAAGAGAAGTCTCGCCGAGTTTACTAATCGCATCAAATTATGCATATGGAAAGACTCCTTTCCGTGTGATGACTTCATCGGTTACATTTGGATATTGTTTCTTAAGATTTTGTGTTAGTGGAAGAGACTTTAGATTTTGTACGAGAGAGGCCAGTGATGCAGTCATAAATTGGTAGGAATCTAAAAATTTTATATCAAAATAGACCGTCTTATTTTCTTTAGTTTTATCGACAGGCACTTTTGCTGTCATGGCCATAAACTTCTCTCTCGTTTGTGCTATTACATCAAGCTTCCACTCTTTCATTTGACCTAAACCTCCTTTTATTATCATATGGCTATCGTAGCCCTTGAAATTATGGAAAATGACGGGTAATGTACGCCGTTTCATCCTAAGTGAAAAATTGCATTTTGAACTTAGTGCGTTTCTAAATTTACCAGTGATGTGATCATGGTCGCGCACTTTCTTAATCTTATCATCATCAAATGTTTTCCTACATTTGGGGCAAACGTTGCAACTATCAAATTTTACTTGATCATCTGCTGTCATATGCAATGATCTGCGATAGAGTTCACCATCATAATTTGCTGAAATTTTACAGCCTGTTTGAGGAATTGTAGGAATTGGTAAATACAATCCTCACCTTGCCAGACGTACATTTTATTTTGCCTACCCCTAAAGTGATCATGCCATACTTCATAGCAGGAAATGGCTGCTGGTCGATGGATGTTATCATCGATATAACATTCGATGTCAGCATAGATGACACGAAGAGGACTTATTTCATCGCCATTCTCTCTATATGAAAACTCCTTATCTTTGGGCATGCGTTCCATTTGCAGTTTACCTCGCTTACACCACTCATAATGAGTTTCAAATTTGTTTTTACTCCTAAAGTTCCGAATGCATCTGTCACAGTAATAAATCTCTGATGAGGTAGAATTTCTTAAGTGGTGGTATAAGCGAGAAATTTTGGGAATGCCGCAGTAGTGCCATTCCTCACTATCATCCTGTCTTACTAATAAAAGGTTGACAACGTGGTCATAACAACTCGAACGCGAGTTGTAGCGCACACCCTTCAATCCTTTTTCCCAAACATGGAGAACTATTTTGATGTTGTTCAATTTTTCAAATTTTTCTATATCTTTAATTTTCATATCGTCACTATTACAGTCATCGAAGTTTAATTCATTCTCCCACTGCCTATAGCTATATGTGCGATTTCGATTCGCATTGATGTCATTATAGTGGAGAATGGAGAGGACAGCATATTTAAAACATTGCGATTCGCAATCGACATTGATGACTGCTGTTTTCTTTTTTAAATTTTTTGGAAGTCTAAAGGAGCCTCGACCACTATGATTTCCTAATAAACTGATTTTAAATAAGGCGGACTCAATGCCGTCAAAAATGAGACCGCTATCGCGCTCGTTAAATTTATCAATATTTAATTTTAATCCTTGGATGTGAAAATTTATCCAAGACTCATAGTCTACAACCTCGGTTGCAGGAGAGGAGGGTATGTGAAACTCTAACCTCTCTATTATTTGTCCAGTATGGTGGTCGATTTTTACATATTTTATTTTAAGATAGATGAGCGCCTTCATCCTAAAATTGTCTAAATTGTTGAAGAGCGCTTCTATCAATGATGAATTTTGATGAAACCATTCCTCAAAGTTAGCAATGGTTTCTGAGGAGTCCATCTGGTAGTTCCTCACTAAATTATTTATGGACACTTCAGTGAGTCGGATAGAGGAGGTACCGTTGGTGTAGGTATCGTTCGTGTGTGTATGTTGAAGTCTGTGCGAAGATAGTTCAAAACGTGTCTCGAAAGACTGAGCGCACAAGTCGCAAGAAAAGGAGACGACGTTAACAGAATCATCCCCACCTCCGGAGATTGATGCCGGCTTAGGTCGACAAACACCTCGCTTGATGTGTCGGGTGAGATCCCATTTCCTCGTGAAGATGTGCCCACAGTCAGCACATTCCCGATCGTTGCCATGTCGCGACAGTTCTGAGCTGGAACTCACATCACCTGAAAGAGAAATCATTCTATCATCTCTGTTCAAGCCTCAGTGTAGTGTTACAACCTACCTTGACTCAATAACTCTAAACTTTCCTCGAGAAGGGAGGGCGTTGGTGATGAAGTTGATGCTTGAAATTGAGGAAGATGCTATTAGTCACACGTTTGAGGGAGATGAGAGAGGAAATCTTTAACTTACCATTTTAATGAAATATGATCAGACAGAATAATAGTCAAAGAGAGAGATCGTGCGTTCGTCACTTGTATGATTCACAGATTAAATGAAATGACATGAATGTCACTTTGCTTATATACTTTCATTCTCTTCATTCATTGGATGTTCATTCTGATTGGCTGCTTGTGTATACTTAAGAATTAGAAAAATGTTAAAGTTATCATTATTCAAAGTCAGCATTTCAAAGACAACATGACAAGTCCTCCAACAACACCAAATACCGCATTGGAGTTCTCCTCTCCATGCACATCAGCAAAGGTGCTCGTTACACCAAATGCACCAAGAAAGGCGAAGGTGGAGAAGACATACAATCTCGACAATATACGAAAGTTATCATTATCGGAGGACGATGAAGAGGAGTTGCCCGACCTAACAGGCATACGGTGGAAATATTTACAATATGATGCCGAAGGGGTGATGGAGATGACCAGCAAGTCGCACTTGCATCAAATATGGGAGTGGTACACCCCTAACTCCCAACCGCGAACCGTGGCGGAGTGGGCGTACATTGACAAAGTGAGGGACGCTGCAGAAGAACGTTTAAAGCAGCTCAACTGTTTTTGTGATCTATGTGAAGTCAGACTCTGGGACGATATTGACGATGAAGACCTTTTGAAATACATGCCATAATAAATGTTTATTTCGTATTATCTTTGCTTTCATACTGACTTACTTGAATGGGGCTTTAGTGAATAATTTAACCATGTATACTTTTTCATTTGGAAATAGTAACACGCTTAGTTTAACTTGCAAATCTTATAACATTTCATATGGGTGATAATGGTAGATGAAATAGTGTTAAATAAAATTAAGATAGCTTACATGATTCCGGGATAGCAATCGACTGCGATCCATGTGTAAAGAGCTTGTTAGACTACGGAAGAGAGAAGTGTGTTATGTTGCGTGTGGCGCGTGAGTGTCCTCCCATTTCATTCCATTCATCAATTCGTCTCATTGATAGAGACAAGTAGAACTCATGGTTCTCATAACGTATGCAATGGAAAGTTTTAGGCAACCTTCGACAGTTGGCTAAATGTCGCCCTGGCGCGAATGCATACTACGTTGAGACAGAGGCAATCACTTGCAAACATGACGCAGAGAGGTTTAACAAGATTGACCATTGCCGAATGTCCCTTGCGGTATACATAGCTACGGGTTTCACCGCCGCCCTTTACAGGAACGCCCGTCGAAAGGAAGTATTACACCGAACTTCATTTGCAACGTTCAAGTTGACTGATAGCAGATTCAACTTAATGATAGTATTCGCCAGTCCGAAGACTGCCCAGGGCAAACCGCGAGGAGGTTCTATCATGTCTTGCCCCATGGTGGCCCTTAAGAGAGCCGATGGTTCGTTCTCGGGGTGTGAATTTGACTATTGGCTGGAATAGTCAAGTGGTATGACGGTTAGGTTGTCATAGACCCTATACCGCCGAGGTCGTACTGGTGCATCTGGCACCTTTTCGGATGCGGGTGGTATTTGGAGTCCACACCTCATCCGTCCAAACGATCCTCTTGATCTTCCCCTTCTTCTCAGTCTCTTCATCCCACTCGTCGAGGATGACGAACTCGGGAATTGCGTTGTCTTCATCGGTGAAGACGGGAATGTTGTCGGCAGATGTCGCTTCCATCGTGACTTCAAATTGAATGAGAAGCGCTACAATCTTCTGGCTTATATAGGGTTTTCAACAATGAATTGCTCAACAGCGAATCAGAATGCTTCAGGGATAGCAATCGACTGCATAATGTTCAAGTTGACTGATAGCAGATTCAACTTAATGATAGTATTCGCCAGTCCGAAGACTGCCCAGGGCAAACCGCGAGGAGGTTCTATCATGTCTTGCCCCATGGTGGCCCTTAAGAGAGCCGATGGTTCATTCTCGGGAGTAACATCATCTTACACCCTACCAATTCTGCTGAGAGAGTCTTTGACTCTCTCTTTGGTAGCACTGTCGACTTCCACACTAACTGGTACATGGCTAAAAAGTGGAATGTAGCGCCATTCCGTTGGATTGACAGCAGTTGCTGTCATCGGACTGCCAATCCGAGCAAGATTATTAAAAACTCTGTCTTGCTCCTCTAGCCTGACAAACTCCTCAAATAAATTTCGTGGCCTTAACTGCGGTCCGCGAGGAGAGCTGACTTGACTGTTCGGCGTCTGCATGATTGAAATGAAATGAAATGAGAGGCAGTGGTTTATATACCCCTCTAACGCGACGCAACGTTCAAGTTGACTGATAGCAGATTCAACTTAATGATAGTATTCGCCAGTCCGAAGACTGCCCAGGGCAAACCGCGTGGAGGTTCTATCATGTCTTGCCCCATGGTGGCCCTTAAGAGAGCCGATGGATCGTTCTCGGGAGTGTCGTGATGGGGTGGTGAAGGCGGGCAAAGATCTGCAATGAAAATGATATGTATTAGAATAGGATATACTATCTTATTTACTTTTCACTTACCAAGTTAGCCATCCTTTGGCAGTCTCGCGCGCTTCCGAATCGAGAATTTATGTAAGTGACCGCGCATTCTTAGGCTGGCATGCAGACATTTCTTGGTCGAATGGCCATTATAACATATTATTGATTCGTCGAGGCTTTGATTTACCAATACTTCGCCGGCCAAATGATTATCCCGAATAGGGATGTGAAATTCAAACAAACGATCCTCATTCACACGTTCCCACTCATCCCTCATGCGCTCCAACTTCTCATACGCCTGCCTCTCATCACCCCGCCGAGCCACAGTCCTCTCCAACTCAACATTCCTCGCTCTCAACGCACTCATCTCCTTCATCATCTCCTCAAACTTCGCTTCTGCATCTCTCATTCTTCTCTCCGCAGCACTCGCCCTCTTCTCACACTCATCATTCTTCTCTTCCAACTCACGCGTCTTTTTCTTCAAATCAGTCACACTACGCCTCATTCTAATATTTTCATCCGCTACCTCCTTCGACTTCAGTTCCTTCTTTTTCAACTCATCCAACTCCTTCACAACTTCATCCTTCACTTTCTTCAAACTCTCATACTTATTCACCAACAAATCATGCGCCATCTGCTGCGAAACATGCCTCTTCTCTTCATCCTTCAACCACCTCGCCGACTGCACACGAATCCCACCACTCTTCACTTTTGGGAAGATGAGCTCTTCGGGGGGTCGGTGATGACAATGTTTGACACCTCCGACGACGAAGAGCTCAACTTCCTCACACGCTTCCTCACACGCTCCCTATCTAAATCCACATCATCCTCATCATCACTCTCAAGCACTCTCTTTCGCTCAATCTCACCCTCCAACGACGCAACCGCTCTCGCCAACTCATCATTCTCAACAACATTCTCAACAACATTCTAAGCCTTACCCTCTCGCTCGATCGCCAACATTCGCTCCCTCTCTTCCACAATCAACTGCGTAAATCTCAAATCAGTCACTAAACCACCACTACAGTCAGCATGCACTCTGTAAAAACGCGCCTCATCCTCATCACCCTTCAGCACTCTACACTTCACGCACGCAACCCTATTCAAGATAATCATGTGGCCGGTGCCCGCCTTCTTGACATGAGCCTTGGCGTCCGCACTGCGATTAACTCGCCCACATGAGCACATTTTAATATGGTATTTGCGGTTCCTGTCATTAGCCATGCCTGATTTTATTGTGAACTGTAAGATAATGAAATTTGTATAAGTTTGGAATCATGTAGTACAGTCATATTCCTAAAGAGTGTAGTGAGTGGCACTCGATCCCGTCGACAGCCCGAAGGCCTTGTACTGATCACTAGGGAAGTGAGAGATCTTCCCCGATACCCGCTCTTTACAGCTGAAGACATCATTGTCACTGCCCCGAAGTGGTAACAGGAACGCCGAGTCAAAGGTAGTGATCAGTAGCTGGGATCTAACCCCTCAAAGCTGCCTTAGACTTAGTTAAATTTCAAATCTGATAGCATATTTGAACTCAGGATACTTGAAAACCTTAGTCTATATGCTAAAACTTTGAAAAAAGTGAAAATTAAGAATTTTTAAAAAATTCCGCATTTTACTACTCATACTACTTTTAAAAAATTTTATCAGTAGTAAAGACACTATCAAACTCTATCATACAAACTTTGAAGTAAGAAGATAGCTTGCCTACTTCAAAAGATAGAGTCCTTTGAAACACCCGATATCGGGAGCTCAGAGCGACGACCGTCGCTTACCTCGTCTTTCGATGAAGTGATCAGACTTACGTTGTCGGGGGTTTATATATGCTCGGAAGAAAAATTAAAATGGCTCTATCTCCGAAAGTATTCATCGTAGCGACATGCGGTTTGTTGCAAACGATTTGTCTCATCATTCTCTATCATATGACACCTGAACCATTCTCATATGATCACGGGAAGTTGGTCCGTCAGCACATGTCCATGTAACATGCCACAAGTGAAAAAATTCCTAAGTGTGAGAGCTCCAGTGTGGTGAAAATTTTGAAAAATTTAAAACTTCCAAATTTCGACCTGGGACCTTTACCAAAACATTTTTCATCAAATTTCACTGACTCCCCCCCTCCCCCCCTCGTTCAGAGAAATTTGATGAAAAATGTTTTGGTGAAGGTCCCAGGTCGAAATTCCACACTTTGGAAAATTTTCAAAATTTTATCCATACAAAGCCACTCTGACACTTAGGATTTTTTCAGGTGAGCGAGCTCCGACCTAAAATCTTGTAACCGCTCTAACTTTTGAATGAAGACAGATATGAACAAGCCGTTTCTTTCACTGAATTTGTCTCACTCTTAGCTTTCAAACGAGCTATTGCACGACAAAATCCGTCCACTAGAAGCCAAGATCGAAGCTAGCTGTCCAGAGGGGGGGGAGGTCAGTGAAATTTGATGAAAAATGTTTTGGTGACGGTCCCAGGTCGAAATTCCACACTTTGGAAAATTTTCAAAATTTTACCCATACAAAGCCACTCTGACACTTAGGATTTTTTCAGGTGAGCGAGCTCCGACCTAAAATCTTGTAACCGCTCTAACTTTTGAACGGCTGGTCCGATTGACTCGCAACAAAAAATGTTGTCAAGCAGCTTTTTCTCCTCTTTCGAATGCAACTCGAACGAACAAAATCCGTTCACTAGAACCAAAGTTAGAAGATTGCTGTCGGGGGGGGGAGGTCAGTGAAATTTGATGAAAAATGTTTTGGTGACGGTCCCAGGTCGAAATTCCACACTTTGGAAAATTTTCAAAATTTTACCCATACAAAGTCACTCTGACACTTAGGATTTTTTCAGGTGAGCGAGCTCCGACCTAAAATCTTGTAACCACTCTAACTTTTGAACGAAGACAGATAGGAACAAGCCGATTCTTTCACTGAATTTGTCTCACTCTTAGCTTTCAAACGAGCTATCGCACGACAAAATCCGTCCACTGGAAGCCAAAATCGAAGCAAGCTGTTCAGAGGGGGGGGGACGTCAGCCGAAAATTTTTTCTCTCCGATTGACTTGAAACTCACCATAGCGATGCAGAATTTCACGCTGAATCCGAATCTGACCTCCGTTTTCTCATCCGATGCTTCGTTTTGACGCTACACACCGAAACGTCCCAAATTCTAACTCTGTCGTTTTTCGAAAAATGTTGAAAATTTTTTCTCACCGATTGCCTTGAAACTCACCATACCGATGCAGAATTTCACGCTGAATACGAATCCGACCTCCGTTTTCTCATCCGACCACTCCTTCCACTCGAAACAACCCATTTTACAACCCAACATTCAGCAGATTGCACGAAAAACATCACACACTATAGCCTCAAGACTAATCCTGGCGGTCGCCCAAGTCCACCACGACACTCTATCGTTCCAGAGGGGGGGGGACGTCAGCGAACAGTTTGTGAACCCACCTGGTCGGCACACCACGACAGACTACAACCTCTGCCGTTCCAGAGGGGGGGGACTCAGACCCGAAGCACCACGGCGGCCGACCACGACACTCTGCCGTTCCAGAGGGGGGGGACGTCAGCGATGGCGGCCATCTTGCGCTATCTGGTGTTCGCCGTTTTCTTACTACTGACCTACATTTATTCGTGTTTGAAAATAGAGTACATGCATATGAGCGCGGAATAAAAACGGTTGACCTACATCAATTTCAACACAGTACCGTAAGATGGCGTGACTTGGGACAGTGTGGTGACTTAGGACAAAGCCAAAACGTAAATTACACTAAATCTCATTTTTAGACAAGTAATTATCTCAAGTTAAAATTGACTACTTAATATCAATTTTGTTTGAATCGATTGATTCTTGAATTAGAGTTTTCATAGAGAGAAAAACCACGTGTGGGGTCCATATAAAAAAATTACTCAAACTTTTTTCCCACACAAATAAGTATGTCAGACAAAATGCTTAAAATTCATGGAATTAATTAATTTTTGAAGATGTATTGTCCCAAGTCACCCCAACCGAATGACTGACAAATAATTACTATTTTGCAGTCTAGCCTGATAGAAGTAGCTAAATGGATAGGCCTATAAGTGAAAGTAGGCCTTTAATAGCAAGATCTATATTTCGTTATTAAGGAGTTCAGGTGCTGAGGAAAACCAAAGTCTTGACTAAGAAAGCATATAGATAAGGGCACGTGGCTGCTTGTCGAGCAACAGACGGCTTTGTCGGTAAAGTGATAAATATTTTACTGATGAAATTCAGAGCAATTAAAGTAATTTCAAAATGACATTTGTGAAGGCACATATTCTTCTGTGAGCACAAACTTTGAATGGCCAACCAGGGCCGATGAATCTGAAGTTGTGTGTGATGCCTGAAATAATCAAGATTTTACAAGAACCAATTACAACACGACGTGGACTATTTCTCTGATGTTAACCGAGCAACTGGATTTTGGTGAAACGATCGGTGCTGACTATTGAACTGATTTTCTCATTACCTTTAATAGTCTATAGTTTATACGTTGTGATTACAGGAATTTAAATAAAACTAGTTTTCATGTCCCAAATTCACTCAGTGTGGATGAGGTGACTTGGGACAGTCATTTTTTTCATTTTACTTGCTTTTGTGGGAATTTTAAGCGCATTACAGGGACTAGAAGGTAAAACAGTTAAGTTATAGTGTCATTGTAAATATCTGTATGAAATCTCGATTACTGTCCCAAGTCACCTCATCTGGAGGTGACTTGGGACAGGACATGTATTCGCTTCTACATGGATGCACATCATGATTCAGACGCCACTAATAAATTAGCCTACTATGTCGCTTCTTTGAACCATCCGCAAAGATATGGGTCATTATTCAATTTCAAACATTAATAGTTATCATGAAATTCTATAAAAACAGTCAAACTTGTCCCAAAAGTCACCCATCTTTCGGTTCCGTAGGTTTTCATTTTATCTTTAATGCACACATTATAGACCTATAACACAATCTGATTCCTAATCAAGATGAGAAATTTAATATCACTTAACAAACATAATCATATTCGTTACAATTGCGTTAAGCATACATTATCATTTCTATTGCTCAATTTGCTTTAAAACCTCTGTTGCAGCAACACGTTAGTACGGATACAAATAATATATCTATGTGTAATCATTCCCATAATTTTCTTTAGAAATGAAGACTGATGTAATCATCATATCTTGCATAATTATAACATCTTTCATCTATTAACATAACTATGAAATCGTGCAACAGATGCAAGAAAAAACAAGCTGTTGGAGCTTCTCGTATTGTTGTGGGAATCACCATGGTTGAAATTGCTATCCCGCTCCTTCGGCAAGGCTGGTTGCTACATGATACACGTGGTATTCGTGGTTGCATGGCGGATGTTATAATTGGACAATCACATGCATTGTCATTGCTTTGCCAGAAAGGTAGTTTGAACTAGGTTTGTGATCTCAGGCTTGTAGAAGTCCTTCGAATTTCACCTGTGACTGGAAGCGTATCCTCCATCAATCGATCTTTTGCCTAAATGCTGAGCCAAAATTTCATGAGCTGAAAATCAATACATTTATAATTTGTACCATCAGAGAACAATATAAAATTGCTACATCAAGTCTTTACTAAAATACGTCGTCAATCGTTGGACTGCCATTATTATTTTATGTATAGCACTCCTTAGACGTGCCTAAGAAATAATTCAATGTTTCAATAATATTGTTTACAGATTCGCCTTACAGACCTCGTCAGATAACACATTTAAATTTCATAACATAACAGTTCCAATGTAGATCTCTTAAGTTATCTGGCGAGGCCTGTAAGGCGAATCTGTAAATAATATTATTGTAACATTGCATTATCTCGATACTAAGACGTGTCGAAAGAGTGATTTATTCTTAAGGTGGCCATAAAGTCGCGCACCAAAGTTTATCTGACCAACGTCCAAACTTTAAGCTTCAATCATACTATTATAGAAATTCCTAGTTTCGTCGTGCGCATGTGGAGTACACTTCGTTCTCTTAACTTCATGAATAAACATTATTTGGTACAGATGATCGCGCGACTGCCAAAATGAGTATTACTCTGAAAAAAGCGAAGAAGTCAAGATAAATGGAAGCTACATTGGCTTCTTAATCACAACCAGAGAGCATGTCCTTGTCAATTGAACACAGAGTTGAGATTATCTTACTTTGTGGGTGAGAGGGCGCGACAAACTGGTCTGTTGCTGAAACGTTCAATTCAAAGCATGAAGGAATTAATGTTAGTCACACGGCAGTGGGTCGTTTACTTGCGAAGTTCAAATAAACTGACGTTCACGACAAAGAGCTAAGTGGACGTCCAAGAGTATCTGATGCGACACAAACACCCATTCTCGATAAAATTGAGCAAAGTCCAAAAAAATCCTTGCGCAGATCATCTCGCGAAATCAACGTTACACGCTCACGATGCAGAAGATACTCAAAGAATAACTTTTTCATCCATAAAAACTTCAGATTCTCCAAAAATTGTACGAAGACGATCCTGACCGACATATGAAAATGTCGACATGGTTTAGAAACCCATTGGATGAAGATCCTGACATGGTGCATCGGAAAGTGCTCTTTAGTGATGAAGCCAACTTTTATCTCAATGGTGAAGTGAATAAAGAAAATTGCCGATATGATGCACGGGAGAATCCCCACTGGATGCAACCCACAAAAGAACAGTGGTGCGAAACTAATGGTCTGGTGCGTCTGTGGAAAGACCATGTTTTACGGCCCTTCTTTTTGACTCCACGCTCGACGGCAACAAGTACCTCACAATGTTGCAAGAAGAACTATTCCCTCACTTAGACTCAATTGGAGAAGGACGACCTGAGTGGTTCATGCAGGATATGAACGCCTCCGCACTATGCCTTGATAGTGTGCGGCTGGCTGGATTAAAAACTTTGTTCATTGGATTGATCGAAGGGGAACAGTCGAATGAGCTGCTCGATTCCCCGACCTGAATCCTATGGATTGCTTCTTTTGAGGATACGCTAAACACTTAGTATATTCCGTGAGCATGAATGACCTAGATCCTTTGCGAACTCGAATTCGTGATGCTTGTCAGGAAATTGTCGGTGATTCAGATTTCTTGAATCGAGTGTTCCATAACTTTCACCATCGACTCAGTTTATGTGTGGCTGCTGGTGGGCAGCGTTTTGAACATTTGTGAATACCTAGAAACAGTGTACAATTTTCTCAATTTTATTGGATACAATTATGCATTTTTCTCCTTTAAAAGTCATTTAAAGCGATCTAAAAGATTAATTAAAATCTTGGTGCGCAACTTTATGGCCACCCTGTATTTTATTTTGCATAAAGTAATAGTGTTATTTAACTCTTTCTTTTGTTCGCTTTATGATTTCTCAGAAAATCGCTGCATTTCTGTTCCAATAAAGCTAGCAACTTCCTATGTCATCACTAAGGCTGTCCGCCAGCCGGAACAGTGCCCCTAAAAGGTACCATGAAACACTTATTAAAGTAAAGCCGAAACATGAGTTGCTTCGCGTTCTAGATTGTCGTGTGATAGTCAATTAAAGCGTCAAAATCTTGAAGGCAAGGTACTTCATAGTATAATATATCTTTCATAATATATGCTCATATTTTCAAGAATTCAAAGCAAATTATAGTGAGTACTAGGAAACTTTAGTAGTCTCAAGAATTTGAAGCAGTCTTGTATAGGCCTCCTTTGATTTTATTTTGTCAACATTTGCAGGTGACTCTCATTATACTTCACTGTGCGTCTCTATACGATAGTTCTAATGAAATTCTTTAAAACTAGATGAAATCAGAAATTATAAAGATATGCATCAAAAAATAGTAAAACTGCACTGACCAAACTAGATTAAGACAGTGCCGAACGAAACACCGGTTTTCTGACTGACTTTTTTTAGAAACTTATCGGGTCTACAACAAAGGAAGAATTCATATTTTATTCTTTCTTCAAAATACTTAGCACATCAAAAAATGTAGAAGCAAACATCTACAAATTACTATGCAAGAAGGTCAACATTACGACGTTCCTCGGATTCAAGCAGTCTCTCTGAGATGTATCAGTGCTACCGGATATGCCGAAAAATCTTTCGGACGGATTACTGGCCGCTGGAATGCTGTATCTGAACAAGAGGACCGACAGCAGGGTAGCCTACCCAGCATTCAATATGAGATTCTGAAATTCTGATGTCGCTGGAAATGAGATTTCATGGCCTTAAATGATCTGCTATGAGCTTGAATTATTTTACTTTCGCCACTTTTTCACATTTTTTCTCAACATCAGGAAATTCATCGGTTGTTATATGATATATCCGTGATTTTCAAAAGGGTTCATAATATGTACAGAGCTTCAATGATATAGAAACCTCAAGCTTGAATTTATTTGATGAACAAAGTCGAATAATGCTCTCTTAGTTGGATTAAATATGCTGCAATATACTTAAAATATGTTTCTCTCCAATTTGCTGTGCCTATGACTACAGATAAAATGAATTTATTATGATTGAAACTATACCGTAGAATACCAGGTGCAACTCATTTCCATCAATATCTGACTTAATCAATGCCTATCGCCCACTTCTGCACGTAAAACAGGATGTCAAAACAGCCTGAAGGAATTAGGTGAGTGATCAAGTAAATCAATTTAAGATAAGCCGATTACTGATTATCCGATTCGCCGTCTCAAAAGTCCGAATCGATTCGAAATTAAGCTCCAATTTTCGAATATTTGAACTTCCGATTCGAATACCATTTTAAAGTCATTCGATTATGCGATTCAACAGTCATTTGCATGTAGAATGGAACTCTATTCAACTTCTTTGATTATAGTGTTGCTCATTGTTACTATTGGGAAATAGATATAGGCCTACTTACAATTGACTTTTACTAATAAAAAGATGGTAATTAATGGATAATATGTTTTCCTCCTTGACCTCACCAAGCAGGCCGAGAAAGCTTCCTATAGTCCATAAAGCATTACCGGGTACCCAAATTTTCTATGTACAATTATTATAACTGATTAGCTGTTGAAGTGTGATAAAATACCGGTAATTTACCGGTAAGATTGAAATAAATTACTGGTAATTTACCGATACACAATTGATTTTCCTCATTTTTTTGCTATGACAAAATTTCCAATGCACTCACAAGTTACAACTGCCACTTAATTTGCATATCGATAGTTTGAGACTAATCCACGATTGATCCATATGAAACTGCTATTGATATTCACATTATGTAGCCTTGAATTGCAGGCCATATTGGCTACTTGAATTTGATAAAGGTTGCAAGCCCATCGATTGACGCGTGCATGTAAAGGTAGCGGGTTGGACTAAATGCAGGCCAGGCCTAGGGCCCTACATAAATTTGACATAACATTTCTCAATTGATTCGGAAAGGATCGATCGATGAAATTCTACGCTGCTTTGTCCTAGTTTAAGCTTTGAGGCCTATAAGATTACCGCTTGTGTCGAAAACTATTTCTTAGGTGGTCTATCTACTGTATATGTTGAAGAATTTTGAGTGTCTTATTAAATCATAGCTTTTGTACCTAGTCTATAAATGCATCTTTAACCCATGATTTTAACTAGCCTAAATTCTAGTGGCGACATTTGACCCAGAGCCACTCGCCAAGCTGACATCACATTTTTTTGTAAAAGTCATCAATAGTACAGTAGGCCAAATTGACTTGGATGATTGCAAATCATCCTTTAATATTCTGTTTTAGGCCCTAAACTAAATAACCGTGCATGAAAAGAATATGGGAATCAATATAGCCTAATTGAATATGTAAGGCGCAACTAAATGATTCAAATGTTTGAATTCTCTCATCGCCAATAGTTTTCGGTGCTAAGGCCCTAAATATCTATGTTTCGTACATCATTATGAATGCGACAAATTCAATTCTATAAAAGACAAATATTCAATAAGTTAATTTTTCTGATGACCGGTGAATAGCCTACACTACATTGCAATTACTCAGGAATCAAAACAGGGCGAACTGATGCAAAAGTGTTGCACTCTGCGCCCCAGTTTACATGTTGTTAGTATATTTCTTTTTCTGATGCGGACTCAGTTATAAAGGAGATTGAATAAATAGATAACACACAGTCGTGAGAGACAGAAGATAAATGTGCAGTTGTATGTATCTTCTTTCCTATTTCGATATATAAACCAATTTTTCTTACTCCACAACTCAAATTTGATACTTAGGTATACCAAATGTATCTCCACTTGCATTCCCCCAATTGGACTGTAGAAAAAAGAGTTTCGATTCGGATTTTTAGATGAAATCCTGGATTTTCGTTGGTGGCACTAAAATCAGACTGCCACTTTTGTTGTATTTACTGGGTGTGTGAGTTCGAACACAAGACATGACATTGAATTCTTAAATATCCAACGAGATGGACCTGTAACATTTGCATGGTGATGTACCTAAACTATTTAAGTGTCGCTATAAGGAATAAATTAATAGAAAGCATGAAGTCAGTTAGAGCCGACGCAAGTCAAGTTAATAAGTGGATTTACTCGACATCACAAATTTTCTGTAATTTGGCAAGTATTCACATTCAGCAACCGATATTGCTGTCAATGAACTACAGAGAGCATATTGCCGCTGACATGCTTCCAAACTCACCATAGTCAGGCACAACTTGGGACATGTGTTTTTTATATGAATGTTTATTGCATATACACGTATTGTAGTATATAAAAATATATAAATTCTTGTACTGTTGTGACAGAGATGCAGCTCTTAATTGAGATCATCAGATGTTCGATCTCATAAACATATTGAAATATTATGGCTAAGTAGATACAATGATGTCACAAGACCAAAGCATTGTGTCCCCACTACCAATTGTCACCTATAGTACAAAACATAACTTGATATACAGAGTGGTCAAAAAGTTACTATACAGTTGATGTTAAACTAATTATTTGCGTAAACTAATTATAATTTCTCTCATATCTATGGTATTCTCTCTTCTATGGTATTGCTATCGATATCTCTGAACTGCGGATTCAAAGTGTTGAGATTATAGATTCATTTTGCGTAGATTGTGCATTTTCCCCTACGATCGATATCTTAAATTTGCTATCTCGAATGCGCTTTCTTCACCGCGCGCGTTGACTGAGTGCTTTTCATTGAGCGACGTAATTGATTTCTGGCTGTCTGCCTACCTCAACGCAAACCGAATACGTGTATTGTGTGCAATAATGCCTCGTAAGTTGACGTTAGATGAAAGAAAGTTTGTCTTAAAAATGTATTGGAAGTATGAGAACGCACACAGAGTGATCGCTATGTGGAATACTACTTTTTCAACACCTGCTCCTACAAGGTTGACAATTTATCAAATACGCGATAAATTCGAAGAAACAGGGTCAGTGTTTGATGCTCCACGATCTGGAGGCCCTGTGAGTGTAACAACTGAGGAGAACCAATACCTTGTTGCTCAAGCTTTACAACTAAGTCCCAATAAGTCAACCAGACGTTCCAGTCTCGAATTAGGAATTCCTCGTGGATCCTTAATCAATATCCTTAAACAACTGAAGATGAAGTCATACATACCACGTCTCCTTCATGGCCTTCTTGAAGATGACCCTGATCGTCGAATGCAATTTGCGGAACATTTTATCAGCGAAGCGATCGATAATCCTCAAATTTTGAACCAAATCGTTTGGACCGATGAGGCGCAATTCAAGCTCAATGGACATATCAACAGACACAATTGTCTATTGGACTTCAGAAAACACTCACATCACAATCGAAACCCAGCTAAACCAACCAGGCGTGACTGTTTGGGCTGGCATTACATCTTCTGGAATAGTGGGACCTATTTTCTTTGAAGGGACAGTTACTGGTGATGCTTACTTGAATGCCTTGAAAACAGTTGTCACTCAATTACAACAACGTGATGACTTTCAACAACTTTACTTCCAACAGGATGGAGCCCCCGCTCACTATTCTTTAGCTGTGGGACAGTATCTGGATGACGTTTTCCCCGGAAAATGGATTGGGCGCCGTGGTGCCGTGGAATTCCATCCTCGTTCACCAGATCCTACCCCGATGGATTTTTGTGTGTGGGGAATTGTTAAGGATTCGGTATTTGCTAAACGTCCCAAATCTCTTGGCTGATCTGCGAGAATTCATAACTGAATCGCTCAGTGACATTGGCAGGAATACAGATTTATGTCGCAAAATTTGTCAGTGTTTTCTCGAGATGTCAAGAATGTGTTGAAGCACAGGGCAAACAGTTTGAGTATTTACATTGATTAGCATTTATTAGAGATCTTTTTCACTAATATTGCCTTTTAATGTTCGTAGTGGGCTCTGTTTGCGCGAATTATAGGCCCTATTTAGTTTACGCGAATTATACGAGCCCTGTTTACGCAAATCATAATTAGTTTACGCGAATAATTAGTTTAACATTAACTGTATAGTAACTTTTTGAACACCCTGTACATTAGCACAAGAGACAGACTACAAGAAAGTTTAGGCATTTTGTCTTCTGACGCAGGAAGAAGTGCCTCGAGGTCAACACATATAGAAGAAGAACTAGAGTTTGAAGAGCCAAGTCAAAGTAGAGAGCTGTGTTGTGAAAAGCAGTGCAATAGAGCCACTCAACAAGCTCATATTCCTTAGCAGTAGGCCTATTTGATCAACAGTGACGGTTGCGCATGCGAACCGTAATCGTGGATGCTAACGAGTGACATGAAATCCATGGAAATTAAGTCAAGTATTCTTACATCGATAGAAGAGTGTATTTGTATCCTTACACCGGTATTGTGTGGCAAATGTTGCAGACCGTTAACCCCTTGCACTTTGAAAAACATTAACTTACACACGCAGTTTCAAAACCTGCTGTATCTCAAGAAAAGGTTCCAGAATCGATTATATAATAATGATAATATATATTTCACCACAAAATCTACACAAGGTGTTATCAAAGTGGGGCGATATAAGAAAGAGGAAATACAGAAGATGATAATAACTTTTAGTAAGTAGGGAACATTAAAGTTGGAAAGGATGGGTAAAGAAAAAAGTCTCTTCAAATCCTTCTTGAAGCGACAGAAATTAGATTCGTACCTCAATTTTGCTGGTAGCTTGTTCCACAACGAAGGTCCCATAATTGAAAAAACACCCCGCCTGCTGACCGACTTGGAGATAGGCTGTTGGAAGAGTTTATCTAAGGTAGACTGCGTGAATAATTTAAATTGCATACCCGGTACCGGTGCATGGCTCTATCTTAGTGGTACCTTATTCATTCTATGGCAGAAGTAATCGGGTTTAAGTTGATGTAATACGTGCGTGGAACTCAAAACTCCACTGAAAGATTGAATTGCAATGCAACCAAGTAGGCTGCTGCCTAGCAAGTATTGTAAATATTCTTTGATAAGTTTTTATAGTATTTTAAAATATTTGGCAAGCTTTTTTAAGAATTATTTTGTTTTAACTTCGGATTAAAATAAATTTTGCTCCTGATGGACCTATTACAAATTGTGAGCGATGACTAAACTGTGATGGCTAAACAAAGTCATTCAGTAGAACTAGGATAAGCTATGCTATAGGCCACCTATATGCCAAGGGCCATATTTTTAAACTTGAGCAAGTTCTGTTTGTATAGCTAGGAAAATTGAAGCATGATTTTCACAAAGAATAGTTTCACAAATATATACCAGAAAATGTTCATTTAATTTTAAGGTTTCTTGAAAAATGTTTATTCCAACACAACTTTCTCATTCTTTGACAGATGCTACGCGCCGACGATTTAGGCTGTCATTTGAAAGGTAATATATCTTCATTGTTGCCGGCTGTGGGCAGGCATCAATGAAATAATACTGCATAGCATTCATGTTCTTGCCGGCTTCTATATTAAGGACCACTGTCTATGTATGCAGCCAGAAACATCACAGAATTCTACATCTGCCTGAATCATAGCACGCATTCACTACAATAGTAATCATGCCTAGCTTTTTCAAGCATTAATGATCCTCACAGCCTCGGCTGTACGACTCATTGATGCTTTCAAAATCTAGGCATGATTAATATACTGATATTTGCCATCAAACTTTTGATTATCAGGGGCTGTTTCTCATCTCAACAATTTTACAATTGTAAATTCGACAGAGTTTTACAATTGTGTTACAATTTTGCAATTTTTCTGTTTCTCATGCAATTTACAATCATTGTAGCGTTAAGAGGGGAATCCTACGTACTTCTAAGATATCTTTGGTAAAGCATGACACTCGAATGACGCTGAAAGCTTTCGCAGTTTATCACGTGGTTTTCGACAACGAATCAATGCGTGTGCTGGCTGTCACCATGTCTCAACAAATGAACAAACAGCGTTTTATTGGCCGATAGTTAGATACTACTACTATTACTTTCTTCAGTTTCTTCATTCGGCAAGATGCAGACTGCAGCTTTACTGCAACTGATCAAAGAAAATAAGAACACATTGTATGGATCGTTTACTATAAATATTACAAGAGAAAACAAGAACATCACATGGAAGGAAATTTATGTCTTTAGTACAGGAATAATTTAATTTACAGGAATGTGGCTAGTACAGGAACAATTTTATTTATCTTGCGTAAATGATCAATAAGTCATCGGAAAAGCATGCTTTTGCATGAAACTGTCTGTGTAAACTGATATAGCCTCTCCTAAATATTGGTGCATGTAATGCCAATTGGTATATGGCATAATCTGATCACAGCCTACTCAGGAATGTAAAGTTTTGATCAAAGAAATGCAGGGTGAGTAAAAAGACGCTATTTAAAACTTGTGAAAAATCACTTTGAATTGTTATTCTGATTTCTTTCTTAATTTAACTGATTCAATTTCTATGGCTTTGTCTTCTGTTGTATAATATATCTATGCACCAAATTGATGCTCGAAGTTCAAAAAATTCAAATTCAAATTCATGTCATCGGACGAATGGTAGTTGAAGTCATTTAGTTCTTTTTTCAAGCCAAGCTATACAATGGAAGGCGAAACTTGTGGCATGGGCAGTTGCATTCAACAATGTGTCTGAAGCAAGAATTGAAGCTGCAAGGATGAATTACATGAGGAAGACGTATGTCCGCCGACAGTCCATCGCTGGATGAAGAAATTCCTCACGTATGGGATATCAATAAGCGTGAAGATGGAAGTGGTCGTCTGGTGACGGCTGTAGCTGACGATATTTTCTCCATCAAAATGATGATTGAAGACGACCCGAACATTTCTACTCGTCGTATTAGTAACACGCTGGAGTTTCTCAAAGTAGCGTCGTTCGTTGTCTTCACAAGAAAAATTATCATTCCTGCAAGCCAACCTTCGTCGAGGAACTCTCTGATGACGATCACGACCGACGTCTCAAAGTTTATATAGCGACTCACAAATT
The DNA here is from genome assembly GCA_907163375.1 of Prostheceraeus crozeri. NCBI lineage: Eukaryota > Metazoa > Platyhelminthes > Polycladida > Euryleptidae > Prostheceraeus > Prostheceraeus crozeri. The sequence continues at coordinate 45,095 of CAJQUW010014738.1, forward strand.
TATTTTTGACTATGCTTCTCGTGGTCAATGAGCTTAGGTTATGTCAGAATTTTCTAATTTAAATTTCAATACTATCTATGCCATTAACAAGATATAAAAAAAGTTTCATGTACATTAGAACACGATGCCAGCATTGAAACTAGCGCTGAACCTTGGAGATGGACAAGCGCTCATGAATGCTGAGATGGGAGATCCATTGAACAGGCATCATCAAACGTCGTGAGACGACGACAAATGGTTATAATTTACCGAATGAGTCTGTTTCTTTGCCTGTGTCATCGATGAGTCACAAAATACCGAAATTTTGTTTCGATATTGCTATACAAACTTTGTGCTTCTTCATGGTGCACCCTGCAGAATGAAATGACTCAGAAAAAGACATTCACTGCATAAGGTTTGTGGATGGCGCGACCTGCCAATTCGCAAAATAGCTTTAAAGTTTCGACATTCCGATTCGATTATCCGATTCGGAAATGAAGAGCAGAATGTTTTAGTCCGATTGCCCACCTTTGACTATATATACAAATCGCATCATTTGCCGTAAAGGTCGATGCATCCGACAATTCCAGGCTGAGCGAATCCAGTCATGCTTGACAAAATTTATTTCAGAATTATACTGTAAAGTAAGTGAGCAACGACTCATAAATATATTTCTGACTACGTTTCTCGTGGTCCATGAGCTTACAGGTTATGTCAGATAGGTATTCATAATGCTCCAGTTGCGTACAGCTGTCGGCTTTGTTTTGACTTTTAGTCATTATCTTATGATTTGCACCACAGTTTTCCGGCGGCCTCCACAAAAGAAGATATTTCCATAATTTCCAAGCTCTGCAAATAGTTTAGGGTTCACATCTTTACTTAAGTACTGACGACCCTTTATATCGCAAAAGGGTTTCATTGAAATGTCATCTTCCATCTTGTCCACGTTGCTAGTGGTAACCTCCACAACATCTTTGTTATCTATAACACCTCTATATTGACTAAAGCCGCAAATCTTTTCTTTAAAATATGGTTGAGCAGCTTGACAAAACAACACAAATGGCACCCAACCGCAATTCAAGCTTGCTGTAAATTTTATGTAATGCAGATTTCCGCGGCTATCAGACGCCTTCCCATGACGGCAGTATGTAGGCGAGAAGTGATTACCACTGTAGAGGACAAACAATTTTACTGAAAGGAAAGAAAATTCGATAATTTTTACTTGAATGCTTTTCCTTAATGAAAATGCAGAATTATGAAATAGTTTACCTGAATCTGAGATTGGGGCGACAAAGTCCTGATGAGGCAGCGACTTACTCTTGGATCCTTCTATAACTGAATCACTATTTGACGACGCGTGATATCCTGATACACGTTCATAATTATCTACTAGACCTTGCAATTTTTCAATTTTCTCCTGCAAAGCATTATTTGCTTGCACGCTGTTTTGCTGAATTTCAGACTTTTCAGTTTCCAACTGAAGCACCTGACTCGTTAGCATCTTCAGCCTGGTTTTCAATTTCAAGTTCTTGTTGTATTGTTTTACATCATGCAATTTTTGCCAGTTTTTCATTGCCATAAAAGTTGTTTTGAACTGATTTTTCAAATAATTGATTGTTTCGTCCAACACAGTCTTCGGAACTACGTCTGCAAATTCAAATAAGTCAAAATCATGTTTTAGATTACAAATAACATTGAAACTGTGTTTGTATTACTCGTAGCATTCTGTCCATGCCAACCAAGATTTGCAAATAACATCTGATAGATATTGCATGCAATATAGGGACCTAAACAGTACAAAAGTATGTCAAATCCATTGTCTAGTTTCTATTCATAAACAAAGACAAGGCGCAAGAAAGAATTTCCTGTCAACTTACTAGTTTTCTCATTGATTTGACATAAGATTGCTGTTGCTGGTAAAATTCAGGTCACTTACCCACAAAGAAATACATCTTTATAAAGTAATATTTTATTCTACATTTACTCAGGCCTGAACGTGAATCTAAATTCAAGGACTCGTCTACATTCTCGATTGCGATGCGTCTATTTAATCGCTAGATTCGCGCGAATGCGAAAATACACTCATTCGATATTATGCAATGCCAGGGTTTCGGAGCCAAAGCCGTGGTAACAGGTCGAAGCCGCAGAAAGCAGAGTGGCTTCGGGCTGAAGTTTTATGTGTATTTGAATTCACTTTGCGATAGCAGGTGATATTTGACAGTGTGGCTGAAGCGAATGCATGAATGTCATCTTTGTAGACCTCTCAAAATCTGCTAGCCTACGCTGCTATCAATTATAGAAAACCTAGTGTGACTCATCAATCAGATTTTAAAGAATAATTCAGACATCCTTAGGACATGTCTCAACCGAACACGCAGCAGTCAGGCAAAACGTTTTGACTAAAGGCATGCACATGCACTCTCGCCTCAGTTTGATGTACAATAATCTTTATTTAATCTCATTACTGGTTCTCAAACATTCCCCCTTAAAATGCATGGTTTTGTCTACCTCGGCCTATCATGGTTGCGTTGATCAGCTAATCACTCAATTTTACAACGGAAGATAACAGAAGTTGTTATTTTTCATCTGGTTATGAGGCAATACCATTGTTTCCTAATACTTCTGAAGAAGTACTGTCGATGTTAAAAGGATTTGGCTCAATTTGGAAATATCCATCAATTACTACACTTGATTGAATATTAGAGGCTTGATAACTCAGTATTTGAATCATCTCGTTCAGCGGCAGCACGAGTTTATGCAGAGAACGAGGCTGAAAATTGGACTTTCACAGAATGCAGTGTGGCTGCTATAAATTTGGCTACGAATATATCTGCCGATCAATTCTACCCGGTGCCTGTTCTTGTCTGACAGAATCAATGAAATGCACATGAAAATCCAATAAGATTTAAATAAAAGGTGCATGAACACATGATGGCATGACCTGGTCATACTCTTCGTCATAATTTATGGCTCTAGACTTAGTACTTCTCACTTAATCAGAGAAAAAACAGACAAATGTCATCAAACCGAAATCCTCAGTCTGTTTCCGATTGGATTAACATGCACTTTCTCTCAGCCGTGATCCATATACCTGCATCAATTTTCAAGAAATTTTTGTTAATCAATAATACAGCACATTCTACACTACAAGGCAAAGTACTGTCTGTAGTATACACTGTAAATCGCTCAATACCAATCACATACGAAGGATGCATACCAAAATATTTTTTGGTATATTTCTGCATTATCGTTATATACATTTGTATGCTTTTCGTATGTTATTTCAAATGTGGTATGCTTTACATACTAAAGCCATACCAGCTAATTCTAATATATTCAAGGGAAAATATATTTCTGCGGATACTATAATGTATTAAAATACAAATAACGCCCGACGGGCGTTATTTGTATTTTAATACATTATAGTATCCGCAGAAATATATTTTCCCTTGAATTACCCACTACCGGATACGAGGAGCATACCCTACCAACCAATTCTAATATATGTCGATTTAAGGCCTTTTGTCAATAAAGATCACACTAATGTTACTACTGCTTTGTAAGTAGTAAGATAATGACATTTAATAGTCAAACTTACAATACTGAATTCGATTTTAATACATGTAAGTCTAAGGCATTTCATAAGTAATCAATAAGTATTTGACCAAGAACGGCGTCACATACATCTTGGTCTCTGTGCCAGTGGCGAATCAATGAAGCGATTAAATCACTTTTTGTTGTTGGTTGATCGATTGATATTTTCTTTTTCAACATCTCCCACAGATTTTCCAACGGATTAAGATCCGGAGAGTTTCCCGGCCACTTCAGAACCTTCACTTTAAGATCTGCTTGAAGAAATTTTATAACAATTTTGGCCGTATGACAGGGAGCAGAGTCTTGCATAAAAGTGAAACGAGTCAAATGTTCACTGCCGTACCAATCAATCACTTGTGGCAAGAGCCGATGTCGTAAAATGTCAATATACTTTTCAGCATTCAGCTTACCATCGATCAAATGCAGTCTACCGGTTCCTTTACCAGAAATGACACTCCAAACCATGATGGAAGTTGGATGTTTGACCGTTGGTTTCAAGCAGTCTGGATGGAATTCTTCTGATGGTAGACGACGAATATACTGGGCTTTGTCGACAAGGATTTGGAATGAGCTTTCATCACTAAAGCCTGTATTCAACCAGTCTTCTATGGACCAGTGCTGATGATCCGGACACCATTGCAGCCGTTTAGCTTTCATGGTAGGAGTAAGTTTCGGTTTGCAGCGAGGACGATAAGCAGAATATCCCAAATTAACCAAATATCGCCGGATTGTGCTGCACCCAACCACAATTCCTGAAGAACTAAGAGAATGTTTAAGTTGAGCACTGGTTATTCTCCTGTCATTTCTCACGTCTTTCACTAAAAGTCTCTTCGCCCTGTCATTCAGAACCGGTTTTCTCCCGCAAACATTTTTTCGTCGTGACGAGAGGTCATGAACCGCAAAATTGCGCGATATACGGCTAACAGATTGGTGACTTACTGAGCACAATCGCGCAGTTTCAGATTGAGTCTTGCCACACCTGAGATAAGTTAGTATTTCTGCCTTCTTGGACTCATTCAGATCTCTTACACGTCCCATATCTCGACGCGACGCTGGTAAAGTGACAGAGAATTGTTGATTTTGTTTGATTTCCAATTTGAATTTGAAAATTTGAACGGCAAGACTGAATCAACATTCTGCATAGTTATCTATCAAAGTGCATCAAGGTGCAATCTTTATTAACTTTAAGCAGTCGCATCAGTAAAGAGAATGGAATGATATCAGGCAACAAGCATTTATCTCAGAGAAACGATTATGAGATGCTCATTTTCATTTACTCTATTAATTCGAGCACCTCTGTATGTTTGTATGTAATTTTCGTATCCAGCGATTTACAGTGTAGAGATTGCCTAACAATATTCATGCTCGTGTGACTTTATGACATTAATTATCCCAATAGAAAATAAATTACCAGTTTAATTTCAGATATAGGCCTAACGACGGGCGATTTGAACTAAATTTCGTTTAATCTTACTTAATTGGAGCACCTATATTGGACAATCGAATCATACTTTGCAACTAATTCCGCAAAACTAATAAAGTACATGTTTAGATTAGAGGAATGGTATTCTCCTCAATATTAGAAAGTCGAAATCTTTGCACCCAGGTGAGAGAAATATAATAATTATGTCACTGTTCCGTTCGAGATAATGGCATCATTTGGTTAGATTCTGACTTTTGAAACTGTCTTTCAAATCTCTTGATCCAATTATTTCACTTACATTTGTACAAACCTTTTCTAGATAAATGCTCGAATATGGGAATTCGGAATCAAACTGCCCAAAATTGATTGTTTGTGGTGAAAAGGTACAAGAGAGATTTTGCAAGTATTTCATGCATTTAAATGGACTGAACTGCCACTCCAAAATAATGAATTCAAAGTCGAGATATTTTTCTGCTAGGCCACTTCGGTATAGACTAATCAACGGGATGGTTGAGTAGTCGCTCCTAACTGAATGCACTTTAAAATCTAAAAGAGGTAAGTTGCATTAGGAAGTCAAAACAAGTATAATAACGTTAATTTAACAATGTTTATTTAACAAGTTTTTCCTTCATTATAATTCATGAACTATTGTCATCACTCATCACCTTTTCATTTGTTATTCATATCATGTCATCATGTTATGAAAATCTACGTTTCTGAGCTTTGATATTATTACATTGATATTGATATCGTGCAATTCTGCGAGTGCATGTGTGTGATATTCATATGTATACAGCTTACTTATTTAATTGAAACTGAGAAAGTTTGAAATTTAGATACCCTGGCACTTCTATCACAATCAGTCTGCGTAGTATTGTCACTAGCAAATTAGATACCGGTGTTATGATTTGCCATTTTCCTGTCTTATATATATAAAATGGATTCGTTGTGTAGTTTCCTTCCCTTGCTTTTAAGTAAAAACACAGGATGTGATTAACATTTTCTCATCATGTTAGAATTTTCGTAGTATTGTTGTGGTTAATTAACAAAGGGACATATTTTAGCTCATCAGTGAACACATTTTACATTTATTGACGATATACATGAATGACTGATATGGTCTGTCGAATTCACAATTGATGCAATTATGGAAGACATCCAAAGATATCTGGCGAGCGGTCATTATCCAGCAAGTTTTAGCAGCAAGTTTTTGCTTTGTGCTAAGAAATTTAAAAAAATAAGCCGAAGCTGCTGAGAATGACCAAGCAACTTATTGCTCTCCTTCGCCAACAGGTCTTCTCTAGGGATATAATGTTGCTGTAATACTGCTAGTAGATAGTCTCCAATGAATCCTTTGATCAAGTCGTTTAGCGAAGAATAGAGAAATAAGTTACTGAGTTATTTTCAGCAGCGTTGACCTGTTTTTTATGATCTTTACATGAAACAAACAGATGTAGTAAATTTTGCTTTCAGCAATGCCAAGATAACCCAGATAATAATACTTTTATCAAATATCATGCGCAGATCATACAATGATCTGAATATGCCACGAACGTCTGTTATCAGTCAGATACCATCCTCTAATGACTTTAATAAGACTTTTCTGAGTACATACGTGTGCGAGTATGCCCATAAGTATGTGGTCATTTCTAAGTACTTAAAAGTTGATATGGTTTTTCTATATAGTGTGCATATGCTTTATCAGGACGCTCATACATATCAAGAAAACTTCAGTTCTACTACGTTCGTCATTTTCATCTTGTATTCGAAAGCTTGTGACCTAAGTGATAGAGAAAAGTTACATTTGCAAAATTTTAATGCAGTTAGCTAGACAATTTGATTGAAGTCTGATTTAAATAAAACAATTTTAATCGATTAAATTAAAATTTGATTAAATTTGACTTAAAACTCGAATTGTGAAACGACTTACCTATTTCTGGTGGCTGCTTCCATTCTTCCAATTCTGTTGACTTTCTGGAACAGCAGAAGGCGGGAATCCTCTGAAAATTTTCTTCTTCTCTACTAATACGCCGACCACATCCCACACAAGAAAACACAGTGCCATCCACATCAGCCCATTCCATTTCAAGCGCGTCACAAACAATATCCACGATGTCAGAATATGATAATTGATCTTGTAGCGACTGCCACGAAACTCGCTGGCCCTTCACGTTGACAACCACATTTACCTGACTTCGTTGTACTCTGACCTGCCTACCAGGAGCAATCCCAGCATCACAAAGGATTTCGTCATCATTTTCCAGCTTTCGTGACCCATATAAGAGCTGAATTTGAGATGCATTTTCTAAAGAAGATGCCATGTGACGTAAGTCACCAATTGTAGCTATCAGTGGCAGTCGTATAGTAACACACACATCAGATGATAGTAATAATGTAATTATCATCGGGTCCTGATGAAGCAAGCCATGTTCCACAAGGGGAATGTCCTTCAGTTGCATTTCAGGAGCTATTTTCTTATCCCCATGAAATAACACTGCCTTTCGTGCAACTTCTGATGCTGTACTTTGAGGCCAAATGATTCTGTGTTGCAGTGACCGACCATCAGCAATTACGATGTCTTTTGGGACACTCAGATGGAATTTGTATGATTTCTGTAGGGGCTCATCAATTAGTGTGAGGATGTTCATTAGTACACCATCACAGTTGAAGTACTCACCTGATGATCTGATTTGAAAGGACGCAGAACGATTTTCGTTGCATATCTCTACATCATGTATTTCATTTCCCAAATCATCTTCGACTTTATCATCATCATCTTCTTCCTCTTCCTCCTCGTATTTCACCATAAGCTCCTCTGCGTGACATTGTCGTATAGCCTGTGAAATACTTCTTTGGAGAGTTTCACAGTCATCTCCAGTATAGATTCGATCGAAGTCAACATTGACATCTTCCCACATGTCAACAAATTTGGCATCGATATTGATCTCAAATTGCAATAATCTACTTGTTGCTCCTGTTTCTAAAAAGGGCATCAGAGTGTCCTGATAAACAACACCACAGTTAGATCTAAGTCTCACATCTCGATCTTCCAGTTCTGGAGGAAGCATTTCTTGAATTGCTGAAATTACTTCCGTAACAGGCTGACTTGGCCAAATATTGAGAGTATTTCCTTGCGTTATGCCGCCGTAAAATCCTACGTTGCACTCAGTTAGAAGCTCGTATATTAGAAAAACATTTCTAGGACGAAACTGCTTTAAATCTGCAACTGCTAGAGTTTCGGATACTGGATGACATTCATCATCAAGGAAACGGACTGAGTTGCAAACGTCGGTATCTCCCTTCCACATGAGTATAAGTGCTGATACGGGAATTGACGGAGGAAGAAAGTACATCCTAGACTTTCCTTCATCTTCTCCATCGATAGTAACTCGAATATTCCCTGGAATAACAAGAAGAGTATTTGAAGGTAACATTTAGAAAGCAAATGCTTGAAAATCAATGTATAACAACGCACCTGTTTTAGAAATGGTAGCTTCCATTTCAAAACCAATCTGAAATGGAGAAGCATACAAACTGTAGGCTGGATTATTGAGTTATCATTAATGCAACTTTTAGACCAAATTCAGGCCAAATCAGAGCGAATGCAATGAAGTTGGCCCTTATATTGAACTTGTATTTATCAATGTTAAAATTTGCTGTGGATGGTCGTTGTTGACAGAAGCAAAGAATTTCATAACAAGCTTGGGGGGGGGGAGGTAATAAGTTGGGATCTTCCACGAGTCTCATGAACCATGAGGTGCTTTAATCGGCATACGTAAGTATTTTACTGCAATCTATCATTTCATCTATTGTTTGCCTCCGTGTCTCTTACTCAGTGTTCAAAATTTTCTCAAAATTAAAAATTTTGAAAAAGCAATGAGACATATTTTACTGTTGTTGAGTAACAAGCAGCAGTGGGCCTATATTTCTGAGTATGTAGCGATGACAATAGGACTAATATGCTTTCTAGTTCATTTAATTTAAAAAATTCATCAATCACAGCTTGCGAAGTAGTTCAGAAGACCCATATTGAGTATTTGCGCGCATGTGATGGAAGTTTTTTATAGGTCATCAAACAGAAATGCACGTCTCCTTGCTCGCTGAGCTTATAGACACAGCCTTTATGGACCATGTAGCATTCACTGTTTAGGCTCAATTGACTTTATAATGTAGCGAAATATGGGTAATGTCAGTGCTTACATTTACTATAGATTAAAATAGCTATGCCTGCTGCGATTTACAGATACATTTAAAAGGAAAGTTTTATACAACTTCGAATCAGTTGGCTTCAGCTGACTCGAAACCATGTTAAATTTTCATTTTTTCGGCAGCCACGAAATTGACTTCTGGTATTCTAACGTAGGCCTATAAGCCCCACATCGAATGGCTGTTTGCGTCCTGTAAATGCATTTTTAGATACATATATAGCTAAATATAATGACTTTACTACTGCTTAATGTACTGCTTTTGAAAGTGCAGAGTAAGGAAGCTTCTTCAGATACTTCTGGAAGGCTATTAGTATATTTGTCAATATTAGCGACATTTTCCAATGACGCAGAGTAAAACAGTGAACTAGAATCACTCTGAACACTCATTTTAAATACTTTGATCGAAATCAGGAAACATTATTTATCATTATAATGCTGATTACTTTTGTTTCAGGAACTCAAAGAGTAACTCAACTCTTAGTTTTGCTGATTTATATCCTGAAAAGTTGCGGAAAGCTTCGTGGGCTAGCTCCAAATAAATCCAAAAAATTTTAAAAAAGGTGAACTTTTGAAGTTCTTTCAATTTAATTACAGCGGATTATTTTTCCCGGATTTTAACTCATGATAAACAAAGAATGATATCTTGGTGTCAAATTTTCCTTATTTTTACTTCTTACGTCCACAACATAAACAGGAAATGTCTTCACCGGGTAATGAACATGGAATTCTAACGGGCAAATTCTAGAAATATGAATTTGTTTTATGAAGCTCTGTTCGATGAATCCAGAATTTGAAAGTTTAGTACCGGACTAGTGCATTAAGAATTTCTTCATTCCCAGGTACGGTTTATCCTACATTTATTTAAGTTTAGATGGATGAATTTTTTGGACTGAAGATTTTCAATAACATACAATAACTATGCTTTATGTCCATCCTTATGTCCATGGTGCGATGAGAACCAAACCCACCATTTAAATTTTGAACACTGATAGAAACTAAGCCGAAATATCTTTCTCAGGACATTCGCAAACCACGTATATGCACATTGCAAGCCTACAATAATTATTACAAATTTTGTTGCAAGGAAGAATTCTGTAGTTTTGAAAAACTTTTCAAATTAGATTAAATTGCGTTTTAAACACATTGATGTATTTACTTTAAAATATATTCAATTATAAAAGACAGAAATTTTAAAATTTATTTTAAATTGTTTTGCACAATGCTCTTACTGCATATTTATCCACATGCCTTCTATGCATCTGCATGCATATGTATATGGGTGATGCCGTTTTTCCAGATAAATAGGAGACTTTCCTCTCTTTGCGCCTATATCTCTGCTAGGATTCAAGCTAGCGGTGCAATACTAGGAAATCAAGACTTTTGCTTCCAAGAGACTTGATTTACCTTTAATCAGCTGACTCAAGGCTCTAGATTCAAACTATGCTAGACTGAAAGATTGATTAGTGCTGTCGATCAAAGCGATATGTCGATCAAGACAACTAGATCTAGATATTTATAATATTTTTTATGTAATCTCTAATCTTTATAAGACAGCATGTAGAAGCACAATAATCATTTTATGTAAACTCTATGTCATCTCACTATTCGGTTTTATAATAATTGAATTCACATTAGAATAACTAATTGAATAATTAATCACTCATTGAATTCAGTCTTATATTTTGCATTGTTTGCTTTCCACATTATCCGATAACGTTTCATCGTAATCCACACGCGTGATTACGAAATTACGACCCCTTACTGAATGAACTTGATTTTTTGGACTGCGTCATTGACCTTTAGGATATTTGTCTACGCAATAAATAATGCCTAGTGACTGAGTGAATATTAGCAGTGAGATATTGCAAAACTGGCACATGCATCCGTCTCAAAGGCACCTTCGTGACAGAAGCCCCCAAACCGGGATTGCTCCTGCAAATCCGCCGCAGCTCGTCATGGTGCGACAAGGATCTCAAGGCCTAAGTTTTGACGGGTGATGATAAAAAAGCAGGTAATTGGTGCAGACTTTTATATTCGTGTGTTGACTCCGAACATCAAACGATATTCAAATAATATGTCAATCGAGGCTTCAGATAAAGCCTATACCGTATTTATTTTCTTTGAAGTAGAAGTAATCAGCTTCCAGTAGGTTACTCCATTTATTGAAACGACTGCAACAGAGCTCATAAGACAGCCTGTAATCTACCACAACTTGAATTAGAAAGTGAACGGACCAGTTGAGGACTGGGTGAATATTAATAACAAATTCACCGGCCGATTGCAGTCTTCTTGATGGGACCCCCATCTTATTCCCATAGAGAAATAATCAATATTCCCATATAATTCCCATCCCAAAAAACGATTATTATTCAATTCACGACTTTTGTGAAATCATTGATAAATCTGGACAGATACCTGCTACAGACCTGCACTAAATATGAAATTTTGTGAGATACATTGATATATATTCATGATTATTTGTTGAATATATTCATTCATGAATTGACTGATACTGATATGATAGTGAAAAATGTTGTGATCCTTTCTAATTCATCATTGATAAAGCTGTATTATGATCATGAAAAAACGTGTTAGTTAAATCTGGATTTAAATTAAATTTAAATAACTTGCTATGTCATAGATAATGTGAATAAGCATGTATAAATGAAAATAGGGCGATTAGGGCCTGTTATAACCAGCTTGCCAATTGCACACGCACTACACCGAGCTTTAAAGCAATCCGTCTTCATTTCGAAATCAAATTTTTGATATCATTTTTCTATCAAAAATATAATAGCATGCTCTCTCAACTCAACTAGTTGAGTTGATATAGTATACTTTTCTATTTTTCAAACTCTGTGATTTGTATTTGACAAATATTGAAGATGATCCTGACCTCAAATTTCTATCATTTTAAACTTCGAAAAGCCAAATAAACAGTCTTCATACGAAACCGGTATGTTCATAATATAATATTTTTAATGAACGACTACATGTGAATTTATTGAGCATTTAAAGGTTTTCAAAGACACAGATGTATAATATTTCTTACGTTGTTGCAGACGAAATGGCAAATCAATGATCAGAACTCTATTGCAGACGTGTAAAAGTAGTACAAAGCGTAGGTATATTCCGCAACTGAAAAAATCACAATACTGCTATATTTTTAAAGCGAAAAAATATGTTTGTTTGCTTAATATTCCACGAAACATTTTTGCCAACCCTGCAACTGACCATGCTGTAGTTCGAAGTTTTTTAGCGTACCTTTCGGACATCTGTGCGATGTTCCACCTCAACTTTGGGGTCAGGGATGAAAATTAATAGCGGAGTGAAAATGGCTTCCATCTGAATAACCTATGATCCTAAAGTTTCACAAATATTTCCTTTTGCAGCTTCCTCTCACTACTGCTTCATATAAGTGCCAGATATCTGTTTTGCTGCAAGCGTTATGAATTCATGAGCATCACGACAGTGACAACTTCCACGAATTAATGATCTACATTACCTCACTTTCTAAACCTTATCTTTCTTTTAGTGTCGCTTGAGGAACAGTTGTTTCTTTCTTTTATCAAAAATCTCTTTAAATGCATACTACTTATTTTAGCATTCAGTATTCTTCACGAGGACAATCTGTTAAAACCTATCCTGCATGCATCAGTCGGTGCATGTAGTGCCACGGTTCGAGCATCATTCAAAAACACAACTTTCCTGTTTTTATCCTTCAAATAAAACGGACTACCAAATATGCAATATACTGAAAGTTGCGATTGGAACAAATATTACAAAGTATTTGGCTTGCAATGCAATTTAAGTATATCATGAGGATAAAGACGATGTGAGGGTACACACTCGTACATGTGTTTTACTGAATTCTGAACTAATTATAATGGCATAAGATAACCAATTTGATATCAATGGTCCATAACATCCGATAATGGAATATGAATTTTAATTTCGCACACTCCTCAGCGCAAACTCAACATTCTGCCTTCAAATATATAAAACTAATGTAATTGACTAAAATTGCCATTTATGATTGTCAATCTATTGAAAATATTGAAAAAATCAATCTGGAAGTCATTTTTCAAGTTCAGGTATGATGTAGGCCTATGCATGCATTTGTATTAAGAAGAGGACGTAATGGATTGCTTTTACATCAACATAACACCTACATACATGCATGTGACTTACTCGTAGGTCTGATTCCAAGAATTTAGTCGACCAGAACAGATGCGATTCTTGATATAAGCATGATATTGAGTGCTACAAGAGTCAGTTGCATATAAGCAAGACCGCAGCTGTTGCTAAAAGAATCAACCTCCTGATCGCTAATAATAATCAATATGGATAATTTTCAGTTGTTGCAACGCTTTAGAAAAGATGTGGAAGGGATTATATTTATTCATCAGGCTTTCATAAAAATGATCTGACTCCAAGACAAAGCACATTTCCAAAGAACTGATTAATCGTAGTACACGCGGTCTGTTTCTCAGTAAGTGGCATATTTATAGTTGAATGAAGATAGAACGCAGTGTTATCTGCAGCTGCAGTGTTATCTGCAGCATTGTAGAATGTGAGTAAAACTCTTTTTATCATCATATACTCTATACTTGCACGGGTCTGAATTTGTAGGGCCCAGGTCCGTTCTGGTTTCCAGGCGCGGACCCACTTTAAAATGTGGTTGCATCTGTCATGGAAGCATGAGGAAGAAGTCATCTGTAGATAAGTAGGCACATTTGTAATTATAAAACATCTAAATTAAGGGTACGTTATATTAATTAATTAATTTGAATAACTTTTTTCATGTTTATGCAAACTGTAAATTCAATTTTTCTAATAAAGAAATTAAACCAATACTCCCATCAGAATCACGACAGTGTACTTTACTTTGCTTGTTTCAATTTCACTTCGGAGAGAATGATTGAGCCCATGCACTGTCGACCAATTTCGCTTGCTGCTAAATTAGCACAAAGTGACCCGAGTTTAAAGTTAATCGCTCCATAGAAGTGTTTTCCATAGAATGAATAAAATAGGGAACCACAATTTAATGATTCATAAAAAACAGGAGCATTGCTAACTTGAGTAGCTCATTTTAATAAACTGAGTTCTTTCATGAGTAACAAAGTACATAGTGATTGCTTGTCATCTCCTAAAAAGTCATTGCAGCATGTTAAGAAGTCAGTGTGACACAGCTTGACATCAGATTTAGATTGCACCGCAAATTTGCATCACCAAGAAGATCTCCTTGTATCCTATGTTGCAATTGATGACATGCAAATTGAAGAGGTGTTTAACCTAGGCCAATAGTGTTGAACAGCACAACAAATCGATGTAAATGAGATGAAGGAACAGTAATCCCAGTCCGAGGTACTTTGAACACATTCATACTGTATAGAACGCATCAAAGTTTCATAGCTGTAGAGGTAAACTTGTCCGGAACATGTACGTTGTGTCGTTGATGGGATAGAAAGTGGTTTGTGATCCAGATAGCAGGCTGGCTGAGCAAAGTGAACATGCAAGCACAAAAGGAATCGATATGAACTGAGAAAATATGTCCTCTTATCGAGCCGGTCCTTCATCCGGTTGGTCCGCATTACTGCATGTCATTGAAACCACAAAATATTTTACTCAATAAGCCATTAACTCTCAGAGGCTTTCATGTGTTTTTCGCTGGCCATTCGTTTTTCGACATCTACAATTTCAAATTACCAATAAGTTGACTTGGCAGATCTATTTCTGCAAAAAATGCCTGTGTTCTTGACTTGGCCAGTATGTTTTCAGCAGTGATCGTACAGGATTCGTACAGTTTTCTAGGATCGGAATTGAATATGCCATCACCCGCTTGAAACAATTATCATCCCACCTCGATAGTCCTAGCTATTTCAAACTGTAATGATAAGCCCGGTTGCCCGACAGCAAGCCTATTTTACTGTTGGTTTAGCTCATTGTAAAGCATAATGCCCGAATATAGTTCAATTGAAGAAAAATGAACTATAATTTTCATTAAATGCTAGCTTGTATGGTCAATTTTTGCATTAAATTTCATCGAACAGTATCTGCCACTCATGACTTGACAGAAAGTTTACGTTACAGGAATTATTTTTGTTTCATAGATTCTTGATTGAAATGTGCTGAGATTCGTGTCACTGCAAAGTCTAAAATTATATGGAATTCAGTTCTGAAGTATTTATCTATTTCTTGTTGATATTCTGCAGAGGAAGATTCAAAAGGGAGTTGAATCAGTCGATCGGTAATCTTAGTGGACTTAAGTTTGACTTTTCCACTTTCGCGCAAGCGTCAGCAATAGCATTTTTTTGCGGAGACTTTAAATAAATGTCTGCTTTGTGGTATCTGTTATGATGATCATATCAGACACAGCTTTACTCCTGCTTTGTATAAGAGTGCTCACTTTCTCCAGTGGAGCAAATTTTGATATTGAAAGTGAAATAAGGATGAAGGGATTTCCGGATTTGAATTTGTCTAGCAAGTTTCTTGCTTTCGTTTCTACATTATTTTTGATTCACATGATGCAGTTTTTTACCATATACTTTTAAACTACTTAATCAAAAAGTTGTGGAGGGGAGTGGAACACATCCCCTGCTCTCCCTGGTGTCGGAGCCCATGAAAGTAATCCGGACAAGGTATATCATACTGCTATTCTGGTATTTAAAACTCATTTCATCCCAGTGGATGTTTAAATGCCCAAATCCACAATACATCGCACAGACAACAGTTTATCTGATCATGATGAGAATTATGTGAAAAGTATTTCTTTGCGTTTTTCTTAGGCAGCTAAATATTCTTGAACTTTACATCAAATAGTTTCACGCAGCTTCAAATAGACGTCATCAGCCTCAGATCACATTGAGTGGCTCATCAAAATATGATTAATCGAGTTGCACGGTGTGACATATATATGATGACAAGAGACTCAAGCCAAATAGTTTGCAGATATTACAAATGTCTCATGAATTGACCTAAGGCCTTGATCGTACAAAAACAGGTGATATCCATCATATTGAGGATCGATGTTGCTTCAATACTGCTGGCTTAAAGTGCACCAACGCAGTGACTCAGTCCAATATTATATTTACCGTGCAAGAACGGTGATTAAATGAAATAGAATTATGAACTCAGAGACACTTAGTCATCATTGACAATCTTAATTGCATTTGTTGTAAATTCTGTCGGCGTAGGCCTAATTATTAACTGAAAATGATACACATAGGCCTACATGTTTGTCTGTATAAAAGGTCGATCGGCGGTGAGTGCTTCCGCTTTCTTTGAAGCGTCTTGGTTTTGATATTATGCTAACCCAATGGGTGCCGGTATTTAAATACCCAGTTTTATAGTGTATTATGATCTATTTGGGCATTTAATTAAACAACCAATGAAAATTTGCCATTCAAGATGGGTTTGTTAATATATAGAGCCCGGTTTGGCACTTCCCAATATTCTAATAAAAGTAAATGTTGTAGGTGTGGGATAAAATGGGTTAGAAGAAAATAATGGTTGGGATAAGATTTTTTTCGACAATAATCGAATAGATTAGCCAAGCATATTGTCATAATTGTGCACAATGCAATAATAAAGATGCCGTAATTACTGATACTGTCTATGCTTATCAAATTCTTTCTTGCATTGTTAAATTACTTGAAATTATCAATATTTTTTAAAATTCATTTCTCTTTAGTTTTTGCTTACAGGTAAAGCTGACAACTTCTTTTGCTTGAATTGTATTTATAAGCAGCAACAATACTGTCATTTGAGACATTTTTGAAGCGCTGTTTTTGTGCTCATTCCTCCTCCAATCTATTTCAACGACTGTTGCATTATTAGTTGCTATATAATATATTGCTATACATGCAGTATTTTACAATTGTTATGTATCATATTGTATTATGAAACAGTCTTCTCTGTGTTTTTGATCAAACTTCGTTAAAACTAAATCAATATACGTGGCTAATAACAACAACTGATCGAGTAAAGCTAAAATCAATGAAACAAATTATCAATAACAATTAGTTAAGCAGAAAATTTAAAAATTTTCAATGCTGTCATTTGTTGATTTGTTGACCAGTAATGGAGCCGAACGTGATGGCAATCTGAATGTGATCCTATTATTTATATATTTTTATGTTATGATCATATCTTTCAAAATTCATATATTTCTATCTGAGTATAGCTGTAGATCCAATAGAATGTGCTCTATGCAATTAGAATTATCGGGAATCCGATACAGATACTTCGTCATCTGTCCTTTCCTTTTGATGACCGTCATAGTCACATTTTTCGGTGAGAAAATATAGGCCTCCACGCTCACCAACACCAGAGAAACAACACCAAACCATTACCTTGTCTGGTTGCTTCACGGTATTCACGGTATATTGCGAAGAGTAGCGGCTCGAATTCTTTGGGTGATTGATCCCACCTCCTGACTTAGATGTGATGATACAGTGGAAGGTGCTTTCATCACTGAACTCAGTGAATCACGACATACAAGTAATGGATTGCGTGGCAGTCCTGCAGACTTGACTCCGCTAGAAAATTGTTAGAATTATACTAAAGATCGCCTTGTCTCCGCCGATATCACTGGAAAATGTTCCGTTGTTTCAACGGCAACGGTGGATGTCGACATCGGATAATCAGTGAACCTGCACCGGGGTGCACACTTTGTTACAGCGGCATAAAATTCATGAAAGCACTCATGCCCATGTAGAATTATTATTTTTGACAGTGAATCTGCATGTGTTATTTCATTTGAATCAGTTGAAGTATGGTAGGCCTACACCCAGTCAAAGACTTCGTCAGTGCCACGACTCATGCATGAAATCAAGAAGTTGTGGTGTGGTGACATTTTGAAAGACAGGCTGACTCAATGCCCGAATGCCTACAAATGGTCATCAAAAGCAAAGGACAGATGATAAAGAACTAACATGCAAGTAAAAAATGCAAAATACCGGTTTGTTCAAGTTTTTGTTTTGAGTTTTGTATTCATGTACGCTGTAGGAGTCGTGCGCTCTATACTCTTTGCGGACACTGTACATGCGACATGCGATAAAAGGTATGATTATAATATGAATGAAAATGTAATAGTACTTTGATATTATTATCAATAGGAAGGAAGCACACGATGCATTTGATATAACCATTAATTGTTTATGTCTCTAATGTATCCTCCGTGCCTCATATGTAAATTTGCAAAGTGCATATTCAGCTAAAAAAACTACAGAATAAAGTAGGATTAGATTGCCGGTCAGAGACCGGTCAAGCGGTCAAAAAACCTGTCAGGGGGCAAAAATATCATCAATTCACCAGTCTACCAGGTCGACGAAAAAGGGCTATCTCACCCGTTTTCAGATCTGTCTAAACCTGATAGAATCGACCATTTACCACAGGCGTTGAAGAATGCACTTGAAGGCACTTCCTATCCCGAAAATTCGTGCATGCGTTATGAATATGAGCGACAACCGTAGATCAGAAGTATGACCCTATTTTCAACAAGACAACATATCTTTTAGTCCATCAGATACTATTGGAGTCGATGCAACATTTTCTTAGGACTCGATCGACTCTTTTTCATCAGGTAGAACACGGCTGTTGAGACCTCACTCAGTCAATGACATCTTAGAAGTTCTCAGCACCACGTTGGAAAGTGGCATAAACATTAACCTCACTATGGCACAGCGTTTCGGTATGTTTCAGACACTGTGGTTCAGCTGCCATGGCTCCGTAAAGCTCCAGCTCCGACCCAAGGCCCGTAGACATAGATGTGGAGTGGGGTGACAACACGAGACCGAAAATAAGACTTTCACACAATGATACTTCATCTTTACTACTTTTCAACTACGAAACTTCATCTTTCGAGGTCCACCGGGTATCTCTTCTTGTCAGACGGGATCAAAGAAAGCACAAATGAATCCAATGGGAAGCAGATTGAGGTTTTCGTTGAAATCACATTTGTCTTTATTTCTGTGATTAAATGAGAATTATTTCAGTAAGTACAGAACCATCTCTATGTAGGTCATAAAGCTCATGTACCTTTGTTTAAGAAGATAAGCACATTCAAATTTATCAAATCGTTTCAAATCAAGTCGTAAAACGCAACATCATGATTAAAGTTTAACTGACACTTACTATCTTTAAATATATTTTTGCATACATCACAGATCGGAGACATAAACACATGTAGGATGGAAATTTACTTGAAAATATTCCATGGTAAAGATGATGACTAATGACTTAGATAGTGATTCCCACATAAGGCATGAGTCGCAGATGTAGTCCTGATAATTTGTTTTATTTTTAGGGGACTGATTGAAGCACAGAATTAGATTGTTTAACCGTATTACCTTGCTTGAAGTGCAAACTGATTCAAAACGATGGCACATACAGGAACTTACTAAGTGGGCAAACAGAAATTTTAATGCCTTACAGAGATAGGAAAAATAGTCGTGCGTCGCTTGCGGATTGCCACAGTTCCTTCAGATTCGAAGAATTCATATCATTGCGCACAAGTTTTCTCCATAATGTTGGGCCTTCCGATCATTGTTAAAAAAAGTAGCAGGCGCACGAAAATTAGTTCATTTGATGATTTCACATCCCCTCCTCGGCATTTCTCACTGCATAGTGCGTACACTGAATCGAAGCCAAGAAAGCGATGTGTGTTTTGGTGTGTACGAAGTGATATCACAGCACACACGCATTTCTCGCTGGCTCTGGTGTCCTCTGCTGACAGCTCATTGTTTGCCATTTCCAATAGCAATCGATACACGAATTATCCATTCGAGATGGAGCAAGTTGAAAGAAAGAAAAGAAAAAAAATATATATTTACGAATTGAAAATCACAAAATGAAACAGAATTAAATTGGAATACATGTTAGGTCGGACAGGTCGTTGAAAATCAAAGATGCAAGCACAGTATAACAATTCTGTCTTTTGCTGCTTTTGCAAAAGGCACCAGTGCACGATTGCTGTGAGTGCGAACATGTGGAACAATATGAAAAAGTGGATGGTCAACATTTTGGCTCTTCAAGAAAAGGGACATCAAAGCTTCGCGACGCAAAGAGTTTAGACGAGTGACTTTGTTAACACAATCACAATTTTTCTTGCAAATAACTTTACGAGCCCGTCCAAAGTCTCTCTATTTGAGTTCTTACATCACAACTAAAAATGCCAAACAATAGCGTAAGGTACAACAAAACACTTTCGATAGTAGCTTTAAAAACCAACCAAAGGTCATCGTGACTCAGCAAACTACGCAGAACTTTGAGCACACAGATTCTTTTATAACATGCAGAAACAATAGTCTTTAAATGAGTGATCCACCTAAGATCTTTGGTCCACGTGACACCGAGTAGTCTGAGTTCATCAACAAGAGCAAAAGGAAGCGGAAAGTGAAAAGAAAATGTTTTCTTACAAACACACATGGCTTTCGTTTTCGATTCATTCAGATTCAAATTATTTAGCGCAGCCAATTCTCGAATATTATAATATTCTTCCGTGATAAGTTTAAGTTGTCTAATAATATTCCTCCGTTTAAGTTGTCTAATTCTGTGATGTGCCATTTCGATATTAAGGCTACATACAATTCTTCCTTTCTAGGAAACCGAAGCGCACGCAGATGAATCTAATTCTGTGTTACCCCCTTCAAAAACATGTTCCTCTAATTTTCGTCTCAAATATAAAACACTGTGTCTTTAAGGGACTCCAAAACAACGATTGATCAAAAGAAAATACAAATTTTTTGCGAAATAAAGATCTGTACCCTAAAGGATTGAAGAGTTTACACATCTACATGAAAGGCTTTTTAAAAACATTAAAGGACCGGTATCTGGGAAACGTTGCTACGATTTTTCATGAATTCAATTTTTGAGCAAGTTCGAACATGTGGAGGGAAGCTTAAAAGTTTACAAAACAATTTACATTTTACATATTTTTCACAATTTCCCATCACGAACCAGCTTGTCGGTGGCGTAAGGATCTGTCACTTCTAAAGACTGATAAAGTTTTTGTGGTTTCACAACATTAAGGTTCAGAGATTCAATTTCTACAGAATCTCGGGTAGAAAATATCCTTCCGTATGTATTAAACATTGTATGACGAGCAAAGCTGCCATTGTAATAACGATGCATTCGATAACTAACCGACCAATCGATTCTTCCTTCTTTATAGACTATGGCACAGATATGTTTGTGATAAGCAGTTTGATAAGACTGCTTCTTCACATGAGGGCATGCAGATCCTTTCAGCATGCCAATATGGAGGGCATCACCTTTGTAACTTGGAGGAGGATCAAAATACAAGGATGGCGCCATGAATACAGCAGCATCTCTGGTAGAATATGGAAAGTTTGATTTATAAATTGATAACACGTTGGTCAAAACAGCAGGTCCTGTTCGAAATATAATACCTCCGGTGGTAGTTCGAATTTTTTCCATCAGCTGCAACCAAAACGGATGACCTGGTCGAGAAGCCATCAAGAAGTTAGACGCTAGAATAGTTGATTCAGCAGCAATAGCTACAGAATAAGCCTCTGGCTCTCGAGCCACAATACAGCTGTGATATTTGATTAAAGTTTCCAAAGATCGATAAGGTTTCACGTCAATGTCAGTGTAAACACCTCCCAGAGTATGGAGTATAAGATAGCGAGCAAAATCAACTTTCATTATGACTTTTTCAAATTTTGCGTATGTGGCATATATAGGCGAATTTCCTAAAACGGTCTTGACGAACTTCGACAAATCGTCATCGGTCCATAGAACCACCGTCCAATTCTGATGAAAGTGACGCCATTGTTTCAAATTATCGACTGCCTGTTTAGGAATTTTCCGACTTCTCCACATGATGTGCAGAAGAGGAGGAATACTGTTCAACGGCTCCAAGGACATGACTTTGATATCATCCCCGTATATAGTAGGAATCAAATTGGAAGACAAAGTGTCTCTCGTGGATTTCTTTAGTAGATCGTTGGCGGTTCCCCATGATGAAACTGAAAATAAAACGAAGTTGGAATGATTATCAAAATAGATCAGTAGTGGCTTGCAATTCTACATTTTTCAAGTAAAACATGTATTATAAAAATCATTCTCACAAATTAAAAGTGAATTTCATAATACTGTAGATTACGCAGTGTTTATGGATTATTGATTTTTTAAGGCGTTAAATGAAATTTTTCCTTTATTGTTGGCAAGATTTGAATCTCAAACTTCAGTTGCAGTGAGATAGAATAATAACAGTCATGACAATCATTCCCGCGACTGTATAGTTGATTCGTCTATTGAATGAAATCATCAATGCGTACAACGAATATTTCCTGGTAGGCAAAAGATGGAATTCACGTTCAAGAACGAGTTATTGAAGCAGAAGATAACTGCTCGGTAGAGGATTGCAGATGACAATTTTGCTCTGAATTCCATAAATAAAGACACAACTACAACAAGCTCTCATTGATTGGAAAAACAAACTCTTGGAAATAGCAACACTCTTATGCATCAGAGACTCTAGGACGAGATTCGTAGGAAGCCTGGAAAACGAAGACGAGTTTCAAATTCAGCTATTACAGATTCGACAGCAAATCTTCTAGTACAACCTTTACTCTACGCGTAGTCTCTCTGAAGACGTTGAACTTTCTCAGTCCAACTTGCTCAGAATTCTATGAAAAATAAATCCCATCCTCATAAACCGCAGCACAGCCAGGAACTTGTCGATGGAGTTGACAACGTAGACATCAGTTTTGCGAGACAATGCAAAACAGATTTACTAATGACCCGGCATTTTAGACAAAGCGAACTCTTTTAGACGAATGAGTGTTTCATCTTAACGAACACGCAAATAAACGCAATGTTGACTTCTGGTTGGCCGAAAATCTTATGATCAGATTCAAAAATCCTGGACAAACCGTTTCAGTCACCGTTTGCACCTGTATTTCATTTGATGAAATTGTTGACACAAATATTGATGCTCGTAATGAATGGCATCTTCGAATGGTATATTGCGAAGTTCTTCGAAGTTTTGTTTTTATTTGAAAAAATGATCTTCCAACAAGATGGGGCCAGTAGCCATTATTGCATAAGCGTTCATCAAATTTTCGATGATAAAATGCGCGGATGAATGAATCTCGGTAAGAGATCTTCTTCACTGAGTGACTGGCACGTGACCTCACTGCACGTGACTACTGGCTGTGGTCTCATCTTCGCAGTGCACCATCCTCCAAATGTGACGCCCTTCTCTGAGAGAGAAAACAGTTCGAATTTAAATGGAGCTGGAGGTAATTACTCTCAGAATGTTCGAAGTATAAATGGTTCGGAGATGCATTCAGTGATTTCCCGAGACATCTGCTGAAGTGTTTGCTAGCAAATGGCGACTTATTTGAATGACTGAAGTATATTGGATATGTTTGAGTTTAACATCATGCACAGATACACAATATGAATATTATGCACAGATTCTGCATGTAAGGCAGTTCTCTAGAATATAGTGACCAGTTTAACAGCAAAAAAATGTTTTTATCATTCACAGTTAATTTTGACTAACCCATATCCAGTCAGACCTTGTTATATCTTTTCTGCATTTATAGCTAGCCATTGTCCCCCAATCAATTTGGCATTCAGAAAGATATTAGCAACTGAATAATTATT
Organism: Prostheceraeus crozeri; assembly: GCA_907163375.1. Taxonomy (NCBI): domain Eukaryota; kingdom Metazoa; phylum Platyhelminthes; order Polycladida; family Euryleptidae; genus Prostheceraeus; species Prostheceraeus crozeri. Next base: position 68,939 of record CAJQUW010014738.1, read on the forward strand.
GATTAATTGAAGATCAATTTCTTTTAGCCGCAGACGGTGCATTGCGCATAATGATGCGAAGTGTACTTAGATTATCTTTTAATTAAACATATGATCAAAGAATCCGGGTCAAGATTATTTCTGCTCATCTGTCGACTCCACGTTATCGCATTTTCTCATGCAAATAGTTTTGAATCGATTCAATAAAAATATTGTCAGTGACAAACCATGCTTAGACCACTAATACGAAGCCACATTCGAAATGTAAGTTTTTATTTTTTAAAAACATGTTTCAAGCGCAAGCGAGATAAGCAAATGTTTGCAGTTTCGAGGAAATTACCATGAAATTGACTAATAATGATAGCAATATAGAAGGAATGATAGTGTTTTGCAAATTTTCCGTGTTAGGACAACCATAGAGAGGTGATGTTTGCTAAATCAGCAACTCGATGAGTCATAAAGTAAGCATATGTAAGTCGACTCAAAAATTGCATCTGTATACAGTGAAAATTTTTATATGGAAAGATTCAGTTTTTTGCGGAGATTACGTTCCTGCGGTCCAAAAAAGTATTTGAGCACTTTTGAAAAAGCTAAATTTTTGCCAATTTATGTACTATTGACATGACGCCCCTTTATAAGTAGAATATAACAAGTTGGATATCAAAGGAATGAATATTTTAAAATAAGCGGAAATTATGCTGATGATCAAGGAAATCAAATGAACGGCATTGTAATGAAAGTCTTTATGAAAAAGCCGAGATCTTATTGTGCTGTCGTGGCTAAATTTTCATGTTTTTAATTCAATTTTCATCGGCATCAATTTATGATTTACTAAATTTATGTCTCACTTCATGAATCTGAATGGTGATGTGGACCCATCTACATGCTTCAAAGTTAATTGAAATCATTGTCATTGATTATGTTGTTTTCCTCCATCAGTGGCAGGTTGCAATTGTGATTTGATCACTTTTAAGAAAATTCTCTTTAGGTAGAGCGTGAAAGCAGTAGCAACTCAACGAGTTGCTAATCTAACAAACATTACCTCTCCAAGACTGTCATGACACGGAGGATATGTAAAATACAATGATTCCTTCTGTATTACTATCATGATCAGTCAATTCCGTGGTAATTTCTTCAAAACTTCAAAAATTTGCATATCTCTCTTTTGGTAGCAATACCCAATTGTATTCACCTCGAGTTCATTAAATAAAATCAAAAATATATACACATTGGGGATTCAATAAATGCAGAGTTGCCACTCTACCTAATATACCTACTCTATGCGATGAGTGACTACGTTAATGCTCTACCTTAGAAATAAGAGTATTTTCATAAACGCGATTATATCACAAACTATACCTGCCACTAAATGAGAAAAAAATCATAATCAAAAACAATGATCATCATTAATTTTAAAAGATTGGTTCCGCAACATTATTCAGATTCAAGAAAATAAACATATATTCAGTGAATCATAATGTCGTGTCGATGTAAATTGAATGAAAAACTTGAAATTTCAGACAAGAAGCACAACAAGATCTCAACTTCTCCATGAAGACTTCTTCATGAAATTGTCTGGATAATTAGCTTAATTTCCGTTTAATTAGGTAGGACACCTGTTGAATTTTCATTCATTTTGATATTCAATAAGTTTTACATTACTTAGAGGTATCAATTCACTGCTTTTATCTAAGGTACTATTTTGATGTACTTCATTAGGTGACTGAACGGGAGGTTTTTAAATTCACCATTGCTTCATCGAAACCAAAAATAAGATCTCTCCCTTTTTATGTCACGAGGTTCTATTGTAAATAAAATAAAGTGACCCGACGCGTTTCGTCTTAAAGACTGTCTCAAGGGTACACTGACACGGCTACATGATGCGGGTTATATACTCAGGTCTTCGATTTGATATCTCCTCACACTAGCTCATGACGTCTATTCATTAAATTTGGCATTTTCGACGCAATCCAGCGAGATTCAGCCGTCTTAGTAGATATCGCCGATTTCTGTTTATCCAAAATACTGAAGTTGAAATAATTAATGTCCATCATTTCAGCGGTATGGTGTTTTAGATGATGATCACTCAGGGCACTTTTCTTGTCTCTATTTCTGACACTACGTTCGTGTTCATTATACCGTGATCGAAAAGGTCGACTACTTTGACCAATGTACTTTATTTGACAGATTTTACACGAAAATTCGTAAACTAAATATTTGTCGTTACAGTTATATTTAGGACCGATCTGTTTACAAATGTCACATTGACAAAAGTCTTTATTATCTATTTTAGAATTTATTGTGTTCTGTAGTCTCTTGCCTGGTCTGGCTGTAATTCTCATGGGCAGTCCACATTTACGTTTAAGTTTATTCATTTCTCTATTACAGCTATCGCTGACAATGTCTAAAGGTAAGTTTATCCAATTAGAAGGCTTATCCAATGGTTTTATTTTTCTGTTATTTTGATATGGTTTAAAGCCATTTTCCGAGAGTCTTTTATTCATAATATCTAAAGCAACAACTTCTTCATTCGGATTTGAACAGCGTTCTGAAACATATCTACGACTGTTGCTAACAAAATTGTCTTTTATATGGTATGGGAGCCAACTATCTTTCCTAAGGCAAATGTCAGAATGGTTGGGCTTACTATACCATTTATACTGTATTTGATTATTTTCAATATAAATAGTCATGTCTAAAAAGTTCAGACCGCTATCTTTTGATACTTCAATGGTAAATTGAATATTTTTGTTAATTGAATTAAATGTATTGAGAATATTCGAAAAGATGGCTTCATTATCTCTGGGGAGCGGACCCAAGATGATGTCATCAATGTATCTTTTAAAGATTTTCGGTTGAATTTTATACTTATTTTCTAAAATTTTTATTGCTTTTGTTTCTATATAATTCATAAAAATTATCGCAAAAGGTGGTGAAAAATGTGTGCCCATGGGGCAGCCCTTTACTTGCAAGTAAATTTTATTGTTATACGATATCTCATAATTATATGATATGAATTTCAGCATATCAACTAAATCACTCACAGTAAATCCATAATTTTCTATTTGATCCCAGTGGGAAAAAGCAAATTCTTCTATAGCGTTTAACCCTTCATCTATCGGGATGCTAGGGTATAGGTTTTTTACGTCTAATGAGATGAAAATCTGATCGTCGTCTTTTATTTCGCTAGGTTGTGACTCTAATGTTTTAATCAGTGATTTTGAGCTATCTAAGTGAGCTGGCAACTTTTTAACCAATTGGTTTAAAACTACGCTCGTAAGCCAATCAATTTTTTGTGTTGGCGTGTTGATTACTGAAGCTATCGGTCGTAAGGGAAAAACGTTGTTAACTTTATCTTTATGATCTTTTATTGAGACCCGAAATTTAGCTGGACTACTTCCGGAAGTTACCGTATTTACTCTTTTTGAAGCCGAGCCTCTAATAGTAGCCGGCCTCCAATAGAAGCCGGGGTAAGCGGTACTAGAAAAAAATAGAAGCCGGGCCTCCAATAGAAGCCGGGTATAAATAGAAAAGTTTTATTCATTGTAATGCAGTATGCAGTATGCAGTCGCAGGTCGTAACAGGGATACTGTCGTCAACTTGATTAACTGATGACTCATTTGTTCTCATGTCTTGCCTTACGAATGGGATGGGCATCATTTCATTCTGGACAGTAAGGGGTGACAGTGATGTCAGCAAAGCGAAGACAGTACACGATCTGTGAGAAAATTGCAGCTATAGATTTTGTTAAGCATCATAGTGTTGAAGAGACTGCCAGAACTTTTAAAGTTGATGGAAAACAAATAAGAAAATAAAGAAAACAAGAAAACGATATTCGGAAGGTGGCGTCTGATCAAAAAGGCAATCAAAAACGAAAGCGTTTGACAGGGACTGGACGACGAATACAATCTGATCTTTTGGAAGAAAAATTGCGCGCTTGGATAGTGGAGCAAAGAGACAGACGACTTAGAGTCTCCAGAAAAAATGTTCAGAAGATGGCGCAAACCTTATCAGTTGAATTGTCGTTACCCACGAACTTCAAGGCAAGTAATGGTTGGCTTAGCAAATTTCTATCGCGAAATTAATTTGTCATGAGGTCAAGGACTACTATATGTCAGAAAGTTCCTGCTGATCATCAAACTAAACTGGTTCAATTTGTTCTATATATTCGACAAATGAGAATGAAAAATGACTATCCTCTGGAAAGCATATACGCAATGGATGAGACCCCGGTATGGCTGGAAAGTTGCGGACCAAGAACGATCGCAAAGAAGGGATCTTCAGATGTACCATTGAAAAGTGCAGGTCATGAAAAAGTCAGGGTTACGGTAATTCTGACTGGACGTGGTGATGGAGTCAAACTGAAACCATTCATCGTTATCCCTAGAAAAAGACCTATAGCGGAGTTGAATAATATGAGCGATGTTGTCATTCAATACAACACAAAAAGTTGGATGGACGATTGTCTTACAGAAGAATATTTGAAACGAGTGGTTGGAGAATTTTCCTTTACCAAGCGATTAATGGTGTGGGATGCTTTCAGATGTCATATTTCACAAACAACTCAGTCTGTTCTTCGGAGATTAAGAATACAAACAGCTGTGATTCCAGGAGGGTGCACGGGACTTATTCAGCCAGCTGATGTAAGCTGGAATCGATCACTGAAGTCACGAATTCAAAATAAGTATGATCAATGGCAAAATATCGGAGAACATTCATTCTATCAATTGGTGATTGGGTACGAGAATCGTGGAATGCGATACCTAATTCTCAAATATCTGACTCAATGAAACAATGTGGTATCACGAACTCTTTGGATGGTTCGGAAGATTCACAAATATCTTGCTTTAAACCTGGCCGAGGTTGTGAGGATGGTTTGACTCAACTGGCTTCCTCGATGAGTGAACTCAATGTAGCTGAAAATGAAGTTGAAAGTGACTGTGAAGAAGATCTCCTGGCGATCGATTGTAGTGATGATGACAATATTTCATGGTGCGACAGTGATGAATCCAATTGACAGGGTAAGCTTCGTTAATCACTAAAATAAAGAATTTTACATCATAGTTATGTCGATTTAAAAAATAGAAGCTGGGCCTCTAATAGAAGCCGACCTCTAATTGAAGCCGGGGTAAATTTAACTTTAAAGAATAGAAGCCGGGGGCTTCAATTAGAGAAAATACGGTAATAATTTTTCATAATTTATCGCTTGCTTACCATGACACTTACAACGTATCAAGCTGTTCGCCTGGTTTTCAATAGCTTTATTTTTTGATTTGATTCTTAACTTGTAGGTAGAAGCATCTTGTAGAAGGTTTTCCGTCCTCTGTATTATGATGTCTTTATCAGTGATAACGATTCTATTGGATTTGTCGGACTGAACAGTGATCAAATTATGACTCTTCAAGAAGCTGTTCGTTTTCTTAACGATTCTATCATTATCCTTGTATTTTCTATTCTTTTTTAAAAACTCAACTTCCTCGTGAAAAATTCTTTTAGCCTCAGTTTCAAATAATTTAATGTTATTTTCCAAAGTTTCATTAGACTTAGGAGCCAAGTGAACTGTATTTTTATCGAAAGGAATTTTTAACTTTTCATTAGAGTTGTTGGCACCTCTATCGCTGAAATGATGGAACCATCTCAGTTTTTGAGAGAAACATTCTATGGCAATTTCATTATCATTTACAAAATTTTTATCCGCTTTGTGCGGTAACCGATGTTTAGGTCCTTTACTTAAAAAGTTTTTAATATCATTAGGTAGACGTATGTTGGTTTCGTTAGTAATGCGATTATCTACATTGTTTTCGATGAGATCGTTAGAGGAGATATCCTTCCTAAACCATAAGTCATCTACGTAAGGGAACACAAAACTGCACTTGTGCTTCGAAACATAACAGCTCGGTACAAATGGAAAATGTCTGTCAGTCAACCATTGCCATTTTTTTGCATGGCGCTCGTAAATAGTTTTCCTTCTTCCTTGATCCCATCATCGATCTTGTCCAAAAGTTTCTTCTTTTCCATAGTCGGCCCGAGCTGTCTCACGAAGTTGTAGTAATAAGTTGTCTCACGAAGTAGTTGATGTAAAATATGCATCTCGCTGAAATCGACTTTATGAATGTTTATTTGCAGAACGTGCTGGACATTAAGTCCATTGGTAGAATCATTCTTAGGAAGAAGATCATGCGTGTTTGTTAGGAAAGCTCATATCCTAACTAACAATGTCTAATGATATTAACGGTCATCATGATGTGCATGATTGTAAACCACACAAATGAAACTCTTTTCTTCTACAGCGTCACGCTTCAGAGGACGTCATAGAAAATGATTTTTAGGATTTAGAAAGAGCCAAATAAATTGATGAAATTTCTAATTGTCGATCAATGCCAATCATTCTTTGGACATCACAGTTCATAAAAAATCAAGAAATGCAACCGTGAGAGCCAGGAGACCACTTCACTGTCGACTTTATCCCACTGATATATACTTTGGAGAAGAAAACGCCAAACTTGTCTTTTTTGGATTTGTTTATTACGCGAGGAAACCATTATTTGTATTATGCATTATATTCGAAACTACGATGGATGTGGCTACATTATTTCACATACAAGCTCACAAATAGAAGATCATTTCAAATTCAGAATAATCGCACTGTTGTGAGCCCTTCCTTCTAACAAGTCGGACATTCATGGAAGCAGATGAGCAGATTTCCAGCGACACAATATTTAACTCAATGATAATACTTTACTGATTATTATAGTGCATGTATTTAATACTATATCGTAATATATGTAGGCATATTATATCATAGTATATTATATGTAATAATTATGAAGTATAGGATAATATCGGGTTGATGAAACATTTTTGACCGATAGAATTCTATTTTTTGTTTCCTGTTTCTCAACCTGTGAATTACATGCTTTAGTCACATGCTACTTAAATATATGCAATCCTAGATTCCTCATGCTAATCTGATACGATTACATTTTCACTTCCTTAGAGCTATGTTTTAATATTCATCAAATTCTATCGGTCAAAACGTTTTCATCAGCGCTATATTCTAGTGTAATAATACTGCTATAAATAGATGTAAAGGCAACGTAATTTCAGCCTGAAATATTTTCCTGATGAAGTGAGCGTCCATAGTGGAAATAAAACTATCATCACCAAAAGCGGACATTGAATTTGAGTGTTACTCATAGAGGAAGAGAATTCTCAAATGGATGGCAAATAATTGAGAGCGATAGTGAACTATCCTTCCATAATGGCAGCAAACAAAAAATGTAATGATTCCTTGTATAACATTGACAATCCAGCTAAAAGGGAGCAAACTGCCATTTTATGTTCGGATGTAACTACTCACAAATCTGTAGCGAATGCCTTAATAGGCATTACTTTCTAAGGTACATCAAAAATTCTATTGCATTCAATATCTCATGAAACATGAAATGCACTCAATCTACTGATAAAAATTTAGGAAATGTAGTCCAATTTGAATTATTCTCCATATTCAGTAACCATATTTGCAGCTAAATTGGATTCATATAGACAAAATTTAATCAATAATAGCAGCCGACCGAGTCGCTGGATCCCTGATAAACACCACGGGATTATCACGACAATTGTGGCGATACGTTGCACTTCCAATTAACCATTTATAGTAGTTTCAAATAAGTAAATAACAGTAGCAATAATAGTTTCAATTCTGGTAGGTATAATTTACACTTAGTAAAATATTAATTCTAAATCATGTTGGATAATTCTTATTCTCAATATGAACAGACTCCAGATACTCCGGTAATTTTGTCAGCAACTCAATGTCCCTCACAATTTGAATGTTGCCATTGACCACGTACTACGGCACTTTATGCTGCCATTATGCCAGATTTGAGGAGCAATAATAGAAATTGATGTTCTTTTTCAATGAACTTTCTTCATTTCCTTTTACGTTACTTCTCAGTTCTATATCAGAGAGTAGATCAACTTCATTTTCTGCTAAACATTTCAGTGAGAGTTAATGCACTAGGTTCCCGGCACGCAAAAATTACGTGTGATTCACTTGTAAATGTAAAAACACGGGATTTACACGCGTATTTTTACGTGATACATTAAGAATATTTTTTAACGCGTAAAACACATGTGACTTTTGTTGTCAAATTTTAATGTGTAGGGAAATGTGTGATTCACTTGTGAATTTCAGATACTTTTTGTTAACGTGTGTTTCACGTGTGATTCAGGATTGATTCAGAAATTCGAACTATTTAAATAATTTCATCATATAGATCTGATTAAATTTATTCAATTCTTCAAATATCATTTATTTCTGTTTTAACATTCAACAGTTTCAAACTCACACTTAAACCAAAGACTTATACTTACATTTTTAAAAATCAGATGTTTATCAGCTGTTATAGACAGTTATAGATCTCAAATATCTTCAAAAATCAGCGATTAAACTTGATAATGTAAAACTTCTCAATAACTTAAATGTATTTTAGTATTATAGTACTATGAATCATACAAATTAAACGCTAGTCACCGTTTATATTTTTAAGTCTTTTAACAAAGATTAGTAATCTTGAAATTCGTTCACTTCGGAACTTCTTGTTTTCAATACGAAGAGGGCCAATATCCCCATATGTTGCCTATATCAGTGGTGCTCATTCGCGGTAAATGAAATGTGAATGAGTTCGAGTGCGTCAGGCATATGGTCTGGCATTTTTGGAAATGTCTGAAACTTAGACGTCATAGTCAAATATGCATTGATTTCGGTCGGTTGTATGGACCCACAGACATTAGATCAAAATTGTAGCAATCATGTCAAAAGCTACTGAGAAAAACATGGAACATGTACGATTTTTTTGTGAGATAATTATAAATTATAAATATTGTTTGTTTTATCTTGAGAAATTGAATTTGGAGTTTCATTTCCATTTTCTATTATTTCGGCACTTAAGATTTCACGTCGCGTCGTACGTAATCTTCAGTCTGTGTAATTTCTAAGTCCCATTTGCCGGACATTTTCCTGTCATATTTAAAAACCAGGGTATAGATGTATATGATTAGGATTATAGGTTTGTAAAACGTAACTTTTACCCAGATCAATAGTTTGAGTACTTGCGTCGTAACACCTACAGTTTATTAAACAATTAAGCTAATACATGGAGGGATGAGAATCTTCCGCGGGTACGCGGAATTCCGCGTGGGCCCCTTTATTGAAGTGTAATGCATTTTTACTTTTTTTATATCAAGTGCCCCTCTAAATATCCATTTCCGCGTGGGCCACTCTAGCACCATTCTCATCCCTATGCAAGTCAGATAAATATTCAAGAAAATGCTTGCAAAAGCACCCAGTTACAGAAGGGTGCTAATGCAATTCGGGATGTAATGGAACAATACTAGGTTTGGTTTTATAGGGACTACTAACTGCTGGTGATAAACTAAATTTTTTTTAGCGAAAATTTATTAAAAACAAGGTGAAGCTTAGGTCCTTCAATATCTATCCGATTAACTTCAAGGCAGTGGCTATCCATCCAACTGGGTTGGATCAATAAGTAGGTCATAGGCTATTTTTATTAATTTTGGCAAACGAGTTGAATACCTACAATATATCGGATACAAATTACAAGATAAGATATAAATAAGTTGTGAAGCTGAGATGACGCATGCAAGAAAGTAAAACAGCTTCATATGCACACTACTAGCGTGCTGAAAATGTACTGAGGGCATGATTTAAACGAGTACATGATAGAAGCCATCTACACTTCATACAACACTTAATGAGTTAGCTGTATCCTATTTAGTCTTCCGGAGTCGCTTGAGAAAAATGAATAAATTTCACAATGCTCGATCACTCAATTTCCCTATCAGATTAAGGAAGCAAGAAAGTCGAAGAAACTCCTACACATCTTGCTACTAAGATTAGCAGTCTCACAACTGAGGAATGGGAGGCGCGGTAAATGTACAGTAGGAATAATGTGTAGGCTCAGCCGTTTAAATAGCTAGACTCTCCGCAGTCTACGAAGCTCGAAATATTTTATGTTTTATTATTTAATTCAACCCTCTTGGCTTTTCACTCGACTTGCCAAACTTAGATGGGAACGAAACTGTTTGATGTTGACCGAAATCTTAACTGCGTGCTAGGAATAGGCCTACCAGTAATCTATCGCCGTAATTTCCGGCCAATACGGCGCAACTTTTTTACTCGAAAACAGCTATCGGTAATGCGCCATATCTGTGGAGTGCGCCCTATCTAAGGTGAAATTAGATTTTTCAAGTTCGGTAAAAGATAGGCGGCATTTATTTCAATATATCATGGGAGCAAGTGCCACAGGTCATTCGAAGTGTATTTTCTTCGAGCGATTCAGCCAATGCGACATTTGACCCAGATACCGAAACGAACATTGATTCCGACACGAAAGCGAACCTTCACTCTCAGATACCGAAGCGAATATTGATTCCGACACTGACACGAACATTGATTCTGACACTGAAACGAACCTTGATTCAGATAACGAAGTGAATATTGAAGTGAACAGTGAAACTTCCTAACTTCCTGTAGTTGAATCAAACATTTACCTCACTGCGACTTCTCCAGATTTTCAGAAGTTGAGTGATTCATAAAGCATTGGTATGCTAGATTTTGTTGATTATGTTTACTTTGCGAATGGAATATTTCTGAGGCCATCATATCGATCATAATATATCAAATGAAATATTTAAACGAATTTTTGCTTTTTCAAAACTACCGGCAGTAGTATGTATGCTTCTATCGGTAAAATTAGTTTCGATCATTGTTCCGACTAGAAACATCCGAAAGTAGACCTATACATGTGCTCCTAATCTGTTGTCAAAGTACGATCTTACGTACCGTACTTTCTGGCCTATAAGGCGCGACTTTTTTTACTCGGAAACAGCCACTGCGCCTTATCTGAGGAGTACGCCCTATCTAAGGTCAAATTAGATTTTTTAGTTCGATGAAGATTAGTAGGCATTCATTTTAAAGTATTCTGGGAGCAAGTGCCAGAAAAGGTTATTCGAAGTGGCTTCAAGAAGGAGATGGGGGTGTCATTTTCTTCGAGAGATTCAACCGATTCGACATTTGACTCAGATGCCATAGGGCACATTGATTCCGTCACTGAACATTCATTTAGATACACTAGCCAAAAGTGATAGTGAATAGCAAACTTAAGGCGAACATTGATTATAGCACTGAAACGAGCCTTGATTCGGATACCGAAGTGAATAGGCCTATTGAAGTGAATAGTGAAGCTTCCTACCTGCAGTTGAATCAAATATACATGTCATACACAAAACTCCGACGTGCTGCATTTTGTTGTACTTGAGCCTCATGCTATTAGAATATTCTTGGACTATCATGGCAATCATGAACCTTCGTGATTTTTCAAAAAGAACCTATTATAACACAGTTTTTGCTTATTCTAGGCTACCGGTAGTGCTCCAATCGGTGAAATTAGCTTCAATTATTGTTTCCTATTATAATACATATCATCTGAAAGTTTACATGTGCGCCTTATCCGCGAAGTGCGCCTTATCTGTTGTCAAAATACGAAATTATCTAAAAATCGGCTTGTGCGCCTTATAGGCCGCTGAAAATGTTCGTCACTGAGAAACTGAGCCCGAGTTATCTCGTAACGGGCGTTCGAGTCATTCACTGCTGCTTGATTTTTTACTGTCAACTGTTCACGAATCCCGAGTATTCTCGGGCTGCTTGGGTGTTACAATTTGACGAATCCCGAGTATACTCGTTTTGTGAAAACAATGGAGTTAATTCAGTATTTGAAGTATTTCTACGCTGTACTTAAGTCTTGCTGATAACAATGATATTTCTGCAGTAAAGGTCCAATTTTTGCGAATGATAAGTTAGCTTTTAAAGAGGAATAGATAGATGTGATGAATAGTTTTTGCCTTGTTGTTCAATACATATTCACATTTCTAGGCTTATGTTCTCAGGTTTGCCAACCAATGAGAAAAAATCACAGATTGATAATTTTTACACTGTAGGTAATCAAAATCCGTCACCTCAAAAGTGCTTATTGGAAAACAGTTTATAACTCCGTTCTTCTTTGACTTTATGCTGGTATTCTATTTGACAGCTAATTATTATTTGTCTTGTAGATGTAAGCTTACTCGGTTTCATAACTATGATTTGAGTCTCTTCACTATCCAACATAAAACAAAAATCATTATTTTTTCAATTGGAAATTTATGCATTTATCCAATGATTTGTAATTTTACATTACATCCATGAATTGTAATTTCTATATCAACTTGCATGTAATTCGTAGTGCTTTCGGAAAAGTGTTGAAATTCATGAATGGGATTAGAATTCACTTCAAGAAGTTATTTTTAAGCACTGATTTTTTCCGGCTTTTGTTTAAGTGTTGGCTAACATGTTATCAAATTTGCAAGTTATTAAGTTGTTTCCAAAATGGCAATTAGAAATCACTAAAAGTCGAAAAAAACTTGGTGCTTAGAAATAACCTCATGAAGTGATAAATTCAGATCCCATTTTTAACACTTTTCTGAAAGCTATAAGAATTACTTGGAAGTTGATATACAATATTACAATTCTATGATATTGAATAAAAATATTATATATCTAGTATATACCGTTATATGTAGTCTATATAGTCGTAAATTTTCAATGGAGAAGAAGAGACAAAACCAAAGAGGAACAGAGTAAGAGACTGTTTTCTATGAGCACATTTGAGGTGACTCATACTCTTTTCCAACAGTACACTATTCAAAATTACAAAATTAACACGGCGCAGCAACAACAACGCGAGAAAATGCAATCATGCACACCACACACACTGCTTATCATACGAATTTTGTTCGGGCTATCCTTTTAACCACGTCTTCGAGAGTATTGTGCCTCAATTCTGAACTAATGAGGCAGTTATTACATGATATTGTTATTGAAGATGGACGATGGAGATATCATTTTGTCAGACGAAAGAGAATTAGTAATTGTTATGTTATAAGCCAATAAGCCTAATACTTTTGAGAATTCGAATTCTATGTGTAATTTGGTAATGATTCTTGTTTTTATTCGAGCGTTATAAATATATATCATGAAATTTAAAGAAAATTAAAAAAAGTCTCGTTCATATGATATTTTGCTGTTTACATTTTTACTTAATTGCATTTTCAAAATAATTATAACCATCATTGATTATAACACATTTAAGGATAAAACATAATACAACAAAACCAGTGAAAAGCGTAAGTTTAATCTTAAAATCCTCAGTTTCACAGTGAGGATTGACGAAATTCTTTCAGTCACAGCGCGCTGAGTGCAGGCGACGAGATATCTCGGGCTCAGGCTCTCAATGTAGTAACTCTGTTGCGCCGTCAGCGATATTTTACCGCTCTCTCGATAAGAGATAACTCGGGCTCAGGTTCTGGGTGTACTAACTGTTTTACGCTGTCAGTGATATTCTGCTGCTGCATCGATACGAGTTATCTCGGGCTCAGTCAAATTGGGAGGGTACTTAGAATCAGCGCAGGCGTTAAAGGGTTAATCACCAGCCCAACTAATCTCATAGGAATTTATGGTATAGGCCTATATTTTGAAGCAGCGCGAAAATATAAGAATAAAATATATCAGAATAAGTCAGATTCACTGATCGATTCACCTTAATCTAGGGTTGTTAAAAAAATTTTTGTTTTTTTTAATTATGTTTTTTATAATCTTAAAAAGCAGTGTTTTTTTGTTAATAAATGTTTTTTATTTTTACGAAATTTGAGGGAAGTTAAATGCTCACGAGTTTTACACGCTACAATTTTATTGTTTCTAATCGTTTATTTGTGTTTTTCAACTTAACATACTTTCCATACTTATCGAGACGTCTACTTACTCTGGGAAGAGTTAGCAGAGAAAGGACCGTGCTGTTGCTAACGCTACCCGAAACAATTGCACTTTATTTATTCAACTGAGTTGACCATCGACAAAAAATTAATAGTAATAATCATCATCATATAACAATGGTAATAATAATAGCAGAAAACTTGTTATGTGAAGTATGTTTCAATTGTTGCAACTCATTTGAAAAACGTCCGAAACCGAACATACGATGTCAAAAAGACATAAGAAGTAATGATACAAGTTGAATTGTTAGTAATATTACTGTGTTTATGAATGATGATTTATAAACAATATTTGTATGAAGTTTGTTATGTGCAATATTTATTTGAACAGTATTTCATTCCATCGGGTAAACAGTAATTTCAAAAAAATTAAAAAAATACGTCTTTTAGGCGCCTATCAATTAATAACGTACGCCTGGCTATATAGAATCCCTTATAGGTAGCTAATATGATACAGATTGTGATCTGAAGTCTAAAGCTCAATTACTATGTAGTAATGCATACGTCAGATAGTTTTATATGTCTCTTAATTTTGAGCTACATACAATGTACCATTTCACTTCATTGAACTAATGACGAAATTAATAAGTAGTACAGAATTCAATGTTATTTATCCAATGTGTTTTTATTTTATGTTTTTAAGGCAAGATAGATTTCAGCAATGATCTTTCAATTGAAAAATCGCGAATAGCCTCATGCAGAACATTCTAATAGCATATCTTGAATTTCAGTCACAAAATTACATCGTATTTAAAAAACATTTAAAAACAAAAAAAACCTTAGAAATTTTAAGAAAAACGTTCTTTTTATAAAAAACATCGAATGAAAAAGACATGTTTTTTACAACCTACCCTATAGTCTCTGTTTGCTTATCGTTTATTGATAGTATGAATTCTCAGGTATCATCATTCATTTTACATGTACTGTACATTGACTAATTTATTATTCAGTATTTTCTCAAACAACTGTCCATGTTCTGCAACCGTACATTCTTTTACAGGAAGTGCATGGATTCGAAGGGACTTTCTGGTTGTCACATGTGTTCTCCAAAAAACCGAATAAGTTCATAAGAAAGTACTGCGAAAAAAGATATGGTTTGGATTATATAAGAGAACATGTATTTGAAATTGATCAGACAAGTCGCACGGAAAGGGGACCTGCAGGTGATCATGTAATCAGAGATCTTAAAAGTAAGCGAAAAGACTCATTTTGTACAGTCATTTGCAGAAGTCTGAGACCATCGAGAAATTTTTAAAATCATTATCGTTTATGTGATATCTATGGCATTATTCTTTTCATTAACGTTGTTACAGTGCTAAATCGCTGGAAAAACCGCTGGGATCGTACGGTACCGTGGCTCCTTTCGTGAAGTAAGCGATGTTGGCAACACAATCACAGAAGTACAATTTACTGATAGTGTTCGCTTTCTCGGTGTTATTCTTGATTCGAATTTAACATGGAATTCACATATTCAATATATTGAGAGAAAGTGTGCTCAACGCTTATACATTCTACGGAGGATGAGGTCAGTGACTAGTGAAGAGCAATTCAACATGGTCTATTCCACCCTCGTCCGAACATTGATGGAGTACGCATCACCCGCTTTCATCGGTTTGACAAGTGCAGATGCCAGAAGATTGCAGAAGATCGAAGATCGGTGTCTAAAAATTAAAGGTATTGGCTCGACTGACCTAGCTACAAGAAGGAGCCTGGCAGCTCAAAGACTTTTTCATGGCCTGTCGAACACTGCTACGTTTTTGAGACATAGAATCCCAAAATGCTTGCCTAGTGGTCGACTGTCTGTTCCCTTCTGCCGCTTGTCATTGAGACGCAACTCCTTTCTTCCTTTCATGAGTATTTATATGAATAACGTTTACTGTGACTAACTCCGTACTTGCTCATTTGTAGCATTAATTTTTTTATCGTGATTTGTATTTTAGCACTGCATATTGATTTCGATTGTCATTTAAAGTTCAATAAAGACATCTCTCTCTCTCATCAGTCAGATGAGATATCCGTGCACTTACTGAGACTACTTGAATTTGAAAATAGCATTTCAAATTCATTTTGTAAATAACATCACACTTTCTCAATATCCGAACTCCTTTAGAAGTTAAGAAAGAGTGAACTTTCATCTGAGCTGAGAGCACAAATAATGGCTCTCCACTTGCAAAAGTGGTCACAACGGCGTATTGGCGGCACAACGGCGTGGCCACAACCTACTTCAATGTTTTTAAAAATGCAGTTAAACAATTCATCGATACCAAATAATAAAAGGTTATCAGTTTTTGAGAAGAAGTGCCCGACCAAAATGCACCAACGCTCGAACTGATCATGTCATTCGTGGTCTTGCTGTGAAACACCCGGAGTAGAAAGCACGGAGGAAAGCATTGCAAATTCGAAATGAATTAACTTTTATGAGTCCATTACCCATCTCGGACAATATTTCAAATTGAAATCGAGGAGACCTGCAATCAAGCCTCTCGTGTCAAAGAAGAATAACAAGGACAGAAAGTTTTTTTCAACAAATTCAAGACATGGACTCCTGAAATGTGGTTCTATGTGATGTTTTCCGATGAAACTATTATAAAACAGTTTAGAAAAACTGCAGTTCGCGTTCGCCGGCCAGTAGGAAAACGTTAATGTCTTAAATATGTGACCGGTGAAAAAATCCTTGCAAATTATGATTTGGGGTGCGATTTCTTCATAAGGGCGTGCTGCTATTTCTTTTGTTACATCTGGGGGCCGTTTTTCGATTGACAAAAGCAACAAGTGCTACAATTGGAAACGGCAACAAATGAACGTGTAATTTCAGTTTTGCAATTTGACTGGTCCACTTTCTGACAAGTTTCGCAGAACGAGTGTTAAGAACAAGTAACAGGAAGTAGAACGAGCAATTCTGTCCTTCAATTTTACTGGTTGCTGCTTTAGCGAGCGATTATTTACGATATTTGTAACGGGTCGAGAGACACCGTGTATTTTCTTCATGGACGAAGACATCGAGAACGATTTTGAATGACTAATAAACGGCCATCGGTAATTTCTTCTCTCTGAGCTCGATAGTTAGATATCTATGCTTTGACGCATTACCTTTAACAATAGCCATTAATGCAAAATGAAACACGATCGCATTCAGAACAAAGGGATGAATGTGCTCTTAACTTGTGGCATTTCATAATTTAATTTGATCTCATATAGTCACAAGTGATAATGTTGGATAAATTTCTTTAAAATCTCAAAAATTATATCATATCTCATATCATTACAGTCAGTCGCATGTGAACGGTTGCGGGGAGCTGAGAACGGTTAAATTTTAAATTTTTAACAATGCATTTGCCTGGATATCCAATTAGAAGCAACCATTGCAAGGCTGATGAACAATTGGAACCCAGGACAAGAGTTGCTAGTGAGACCGAAGGACGGTAGTAACCAATTCTCGTACAAAATCACTCGTAAAATGTCGGTTGCTCGTTTCTTGTTGGTGATCGAAAAACTGCCCCCAGGAGAAACAATGAATGCGACATGATACCTCTCGGTTCTCGAGGAAAAGTTACCGAATCATATGGCAATCCACTCGTGTGTATTCAACAAGATGGTGCCCCTTGTCACCGAGCACAATGTGTGAAAAATTGGATTGAACAGCAAAAATTTCAGCTTTTGGCACCCTGGTCAGGTTCGAGTCCGGATTTAAATCCCATCAAGAATTGCTGCAATGTATTGAAACGAAAAGTTCACTGCAAATTGTCCATTTCTCTATAGTTAAATTGAAGAAAAACATTCTGAGTGTCTGAAGAATTCTGAAGAAATTTCTCCTAATTTTTGTAAATCACTTATTGACTCAATGCTTCGACTTATCGCTAGAGTTTTTGCCAACCGTGGACGCTCTAATAAATACTAATATCTATTATAACTATACTAATATCTATTATAACTGTTTTTGTGTCGAATAATGTCTGTTACATGTTCTATGATCATTTGCTGTGTTAATAAACAATACGCACGTAGTATGCTTAGATGTTGTGTTTTATCTTTTAAGATAGTCTCAGACTTTTGCAAATGACTGTAAATGAGAGTTTAGTTCGCATAAGAACCCTATATGGTTTCCTAATTTATATATTTCACCCCTTCTACTGATGGGGTTAGTAATGCCTCATTAAGCAATTATCTTACGTTAAACATGTTTATATAGCTACATTTAGACCTATTTCCCCATAGCCCAAGTCTGAGTCAAATGACCATGTGTCTCGGCAACCTATTGTCCCAAATAAATTCAATTTATCTTCTTGAATCTGGTGAAATAGATTCCTCTATACCTTACCCCTCTTATAGGGTAGGAAACCATCAACAATTAGCCTGTTTTTTGTTGAAATTCACCAGGGAATTCAATTCGTTTTTCTTTTACAAAACCACTCTCCAACTCAAAGTTGTGTTCAGATTTAAATTCTAAACATGAGTGCATGTTACAACATTCGTCTTACGTGATCAATTGTCAAATAATCGTTAATAATTAAATCCTTTTATTTCAGTGAGATTGCGGCAGTGTTTCGAGTTCGACGGGAAAGAGTTCATGGAAGTATGGAGAGGGGCAAGGGACAGTCTAAATTCCATGGGGAGAGAAATTAAATTCAGAGACAAATAACTGGACGACGTTTTTTTGACCTTAATAAAAATACTTTTTACATGACGGACATTGATTACTTCTTCTCGTATTGCATGACTGGTCATCTTTTGTTGTATGATAGATCTATTGTTAATTGTAATTTTCATAACAGTTTTGTTTTTCGCTATTTGTTAATTATGCATGATTACGACATAATTGTACAAAGATTGTATACTTTTATAATTTTGTTATGCTTGTTTTTTGTACGAAAAATATTTGTGATGATATTACATGACGTTTTATTACTGAAAATTGTAGTTTACCTAGGTTGTAAGGTGTAGGATGAACATAGATGAGAATACATTATAACGTGTATCATAAAGCGTGTAAACCAGATAATAACGGAGTGCCAATGCGTTTCAGCGGCATGAGACTGCATGACAACGTAAAGTGAATACAATATAATGCCATGTAAATTTTTGAGCATTCGTGAAATCGTAAGAATTATGAGTGTGAATGCATTGTAATGTGCGTGCATCACGTATGATTTATCCGATCTGGGCGCCTAGTGTGGAGACTTAATAGTGCGCGGCAGCTTCATTGATGTTCTCAACTTTTCGATGTCATGTTTTATTGTGAAACTCAATTTTATAATGATTGATGATTGATTTTAAGCAGCATTTTTATTGATGAAAGTAATTACCGAAGCAAAACCCTGCTGCTGAAATGTAAGTCTTTCAAATTTTCGCCGAAATTTTCACAGAAAAAGGATAACACAAAAAATTTCCAAAGTCAGAGATTGAACAAAGCTTCATCTCTGTTTCATCTCTGTTATTCAGCGTTGGCCTTCATGATTTTATATATACATCTTCTCTGAAACGTCAGTTAATGGCATGTGCCAGAAGCTATGATGGAAATCTCTGGAGGGAACACGTTGATTTTCTCCGCACCATAAAATATAGAACTCAATCCACTATTTTGGGGCAAGTTTCTTTATTAATGAATTTCCATTGAGTACACCGTGCGTACAACTACAAATCGTCGTGTGCCTCAACTGTAATAAGGAATTTTATAAAACACTCCAGCGATTTTTTCGGTAATAGAGGTCCTAATGGTCTGATTGATTAATTTTTCTGTATTGTATTTGCTCATTCTTTTACAGTTGCGCATATTATATGCTGTTGCTGCAATCATGAAATCATACGTCTTGAATCAAATTAAGACACGACACGGTCAAAAAAATTCGAAGGATCCAGGAAACGGAAGACGCCAAAGTTAAACAATTACCCTAGTGGAGAATCTTGTAAATAATTAGGTAATTAAAAGTCATGAATGAATGAATATAAATTAATACTGACAACATAGAGTAACCTACTCTAGTATAGAGCAGGTACTGAAATACGTATAAAGGCAAGTCTACTCAACTGTAAGGGAAATAAATTAATACTTATAAACGATTTAATTTTTATCAAATAAGAACTGTAACAAGAGTTCGTTATGGACCTGACGAGAAGCTAACTAAAAATAACAAAAGGTGAAAATTAGAAACCAAAAAAACCAAAATTAAGTTTGCTATGTATGGAGTCATCAGGGAGGAACCATGTGGCTGCATGAAGCAAGGTTTCGGCCCCTAACCTCCAACGTATACCACATGGCGGGGCCAGGCCAACCATAACGAATGTACGATATGGAAGGTCTCTCCAAGCCTGAGGAAACATAGCAGAACCTAACCGAAAATAAATTTTTTTAATATATTAGGACAAAAGGACGCACTTGAAACTAGAAGAGGTTATCTTAGCCCAACATGCCAATGATGGATGGCATCTAGCGGGGCGAAAAACAACCAAACTTAAAAACGAGGAACCTATTCTTGGAGAAGGACTTAATGCAAGAATTAACCAGCAAATTATTCTTATAACCCCGTCCTTTAAAGATATCAAAAATGCCCTTAGCTCTTGATATGAAAGCGGAAGCATCAGATGAAATCCTAGCGAATCTGATGACTTGGGCAGCAAAGATGTTTAAGCCAGTATTCAAAGGCATGTTACTCTCGGGGAAAGTATACAGCACCACTGGGAAGCTGAACTCATCAACCTTATGGTAAACCTCTGTGATGTAATGGCCACCATCTTCGATCCTGATTTTTACATCCAAATAATTAACACATTTGTTGTTGTCCCCGCTTCTGCTAGCCAAGAGATCTACCGGGTAGATTTCAGGAAGGATCTTATCAAAATGTTTGAAGTTAAACACACAAATGTGATCGACATACCTAGTGGTACGAGAGAGAAGTTTGGCTAAGCCAAATCTCTTACTCGCTAGGAGCCCCTTCACAAAATAAAACTCCCTGTAAGCCAAAAACAGGTCAGCTAAGAGCGAGCTGGAATTCCCACCCATAGGTATGCCTCGAATTTGCTTGAAGACAAGTCCCCCGAAAGTGACGAAAGTGTTATTCAGGATAAAACTTATTGCATTAAGGAATTGGGTTTTGGACCAGCAGTGATACCCTCTGTATTTTTTATTCGAGAAGAAGGTTCTATAATAGCCAATGCAAATAAAGCTCTTGGAACTGCTAAAAATTAACTCACATAAGTCTTTCAAGGACTCCAAAACCTGGTCTAAATTAAGATTCGTATAGAGTGTGGAGAAATCATATACTTGTAAGGAGTGGCAATTCAAACCTGACATCCTGTCAAGGAATTCCCCAGAAGAGTTAATGCTCCAGAAGGCGTTCACACCTGAATTATGCTTGATGGAAAGGCAATAACTACTAAACTTGTCCCGGACCAATTGCAAACCTTTGTTCACCAGTATGGCCAAATGGCCAAATCTTTGGAAGTGCTGTTCCTGGCACCAGCTATGAATCTACTTTTATACGGATTTTTGTGCAAAATAAATATTAATGTTATATTAACGTTATTTGTACAAGAATAAATATATATTCTTTGCCTCTCTCTCCCTCTCCATGTCTCACAGCATATTTTGTTGGTCGTTTGTCTGTCCCCGTGAGTTTCATGTTATGTGTGAGACAATAAGTCTTGCAGAATATTGCTTGCGAAAATTACCTTGGATCGTCGAAAGCGTGCAGTATATTTAACAAACTGCTTCCCTCAAGCAATTTTGGGCTTCTCCCACTATAAATCAATGTATACATGTGCATGTAATTAGGAAGGCAAAAGATAAGTAAACAAAATATCGCGACGCATAGCCTTCCAAATCTTGAAAACGGTGTGAGTAAGTCATCCAGTAGTGAAACTCTCATAATTATCAAATATAGCATGAGGTTTTACAGTAATGCAAATGCTACTGTTTGTTTCCATGATAATGAGAAATTACACTCCTGGAATACTGTGGTTAGTCATTGAAGTAATAAGCATGAAAAAATAAAGAACATCATTTTTTTCATCAACACTTTTTCATCAAAGCGGCGGCTTTGAGTGGTTATGTACTCCCACAGCACATCGAAGAAGGCGTCGATGGATGCGTTCAGTCTTTCTTCTCCTTTGTAGCTGTCAATGGAACAGCTTCCAAGCCATAAAGCAGGATCGTTTCCACCGCTGCACGAAACAATTTTATCTTAATGGAGTCATCCACTTAGATCATCACACGATGATCATCATCGTTGTTGCCGGGTTCTGAATTAAAGATCATTATCTATGTAGGTATGTAGCTAGAAACTTCACAGACTTCCACATGTGCATACAGAACGCATTCACTACAAAAGCAATCATGCCTAGCTTTTTCAAGCATCAATAATCCTTACAGCCTCGGCAGCCCTGCGCCCACGGCTGTACGATGCTGTACGATGTATGGCGCATCTTCACCATAATCATCTTAACAGAATACATTGCTCACATATAAAATTCATGATAAGTACTTCATGATCTGAAGGGTAGCGCATCTGAGGTAATAAGTGGATGAGGGAGGATGAGTCGTTTCCGTTTCCGCTGCGTGTAGCTATGTTTGTGATAAACTCAACGCTCCTGCAATTACTGTCTCCATGTCTATCTTTCTATCTGATCCATTGCACAACGTTTTGATAGGCAATCATTGAGTATTCACGATGTCATCAGCACCAGAAGACACATGATGACTTTTGAGACACCAGAAAACAGAAACAGATGACAGATGTCAAGTCCATCTTTGATTTCAGATCTGCTTATTATTTATTTAAAGAGGTATTTGGATGAAAAGATGATTTAGACCAAAAATCCTCCATGTGTTGTGCTACTGATCAGAGTTGGAAGAATATCGAGGGTCATGGATCAGGTAGATCACGAATTCGCATGGGTCAAGTGTTTGTGAAAAATTGGTGGGTCAGGGGCAACGGTAATTTATAGAAATGTTCACTATATTTCTCATTTCTCTTTAAAAATGAAATTGTTTTGATTTATCAGCAATAATTCACAATAAAATTATTCAAGAATTTACAACTGCTGCTAGCTTCATAATTTAATTACTTTTTAAGATCTTAATTAAGCAATTGGACAAGATCGATCGACACCCAGCTTTGATGAAGAAATTAATAGCGCTTTCAATACAAATACGCGTGCAAGTCAACAGATTGTTTTGTGAAAGTGACACAGAATCAGCCATCGTAAAAGATAAGTTGTATTTGAATCAGGGGTTGAGCGATATGTTTATCCATCTCAATTGACGTAGACAGCAATAAATTGTTTGCCATCGCAAGGTGTCAGAAACCAATTAACCTTGCTATCATATTTGATAGCCTTATATGGGAGGGAGGTCATGGTGAGGATGAGAAAGAAAAATACGGCACTCCTTTAACGACTTTAATAAAATCGAATAGCTAAAAGTATTTACACGGCAAAAGCTTCACGACGCAGTCGCTGCCTCAGTGCACTAAAAAAAGATACTAAGCACTTAAGATAAAAGCAGCCAGTGAGAGTGGTTTATATATCAGCGTGATAATACCGTAGACAGTCGTTTCGAGGAGCATGATCGTAGTTTACGCTTGCAGAACCACAGAATTAGATTGTTTAATCGTGTCACTTTGCTAGAAGTACAAACTGATTCAAGCCGATGGCACATCCAGGAACTTATTAAGTGGGCAAAAAGAAAGTATTAATACCTTGCAGAGATAGGAAAATTAGTCGTGCGCCGCTTGCGAATTTCTCTGAATTCCTTCAAAATACTCCGATCGCCACGATTCCTTCAGATTCGAAGAATTCAGATCATTGCGCAAAAGTTTTCTCCATAATGTTGGGCCCTCCGACCATTATTAAAAAAGTTAGCAGGCGCACGAAAAAACGTTCACAAACTTCTATGTAGAACTTGGTATCGACTGAATCTCTCTTTGCTGTGTGATCCGGTTGATAGCAGTCACTGAAACGTGGCCATTTGGCGTGTTTAATGTTGAACTGGCTGCTCATTGTTCGATTGCTGTGGTATTATGTTAGCAGATTGTGCCATTTCATTAACGTTACGTGTTCCCTTCTAGTCAAACAGCAGAAGAGACTACCTGTTTAATTCTGTGTGCAGAACAATACTAGTGCCCTCTCCGAACATTCGATAAATGACCACGACAGTAACCTTGACATTTTCGATTTCACAATCAATATCATTGCCAAGCATAGTTCGCCTCTTGAAAATCGTCTGGCCGAAGCTCGCTACATCAGAGATAGGAGATCACAGTTGAACCGCAAAGACGAGCTGGTTGGATGAGAGATACTCTGTCTACAGTATTGGGGCTGTTCATTAACTAAAATTCTGCCGGCTGAATATTAAACCGATTTAATTTTCTGCCGGTAAATAGTTTTTGAGCATCAGTATAACACCGAAACCGACTGAAAATTCTGCCGATTTATTCTACCGGCAGAATTTTCAGTCGGTTTCGGTATTATACTGTCGTTCAAAAACTAATTACCTGCAGAAAATTAAATCGGTTTAATATTCAGTCGGCAGAATTTTAGTTAATGAACAGCCCCATTGTCAACCACTTGCACTGGTGGAGAAATTAAAGGTGGAGAAATGGTTGTATTGCCAACCACGGATTATAATAACCTAGCCTTCTCTCATTTGGAAGAATCCGCGACTTATGAACAAATCTCGTCTGACCCAACTGTAGAAGAAGAACAAACGGTCAACAAGATGTGGGGCAAAGCTGTTGCAAATTCCACTCTACCAAAACGATTAATCAATAAACTCAAGGCGAAGAACTCAGTGATTTCTCAGTTCTATCATTTACCTAAAACCCACAAGACCCAACTATCTATCCGTCCTATAGTATCTACCATTGGTAGTCCTTTCGAGAAGATGGCCTGGTTCCTGTATTATATCTTGAAACACTTCCTGAATGATGTCCCTGCACATTTATCCAACACATTGGAGTTATTAACCAAATTGAAAGACATCCCTAATGACCAGATGACTGACAAGACTATTATCAGTCTCGATGTGGTGAGCTTATACACTAACGTCGACATTCAAGAAACCATATCAATTGTCGAGAATCTTTTGAAAGAAAAAGTTGGCAATTCAATATGGAGGATACCAGTGGATTCTATTATTGAAATATTGTCTTATATATTGCGCAATAATTCATTCCACTATGAGGATAGATTCTTCAGACAGAGACAAGGCCTAGCGATGGGATCCAAGATGTCTCCGATACTGGCGATTCTGGTAATGAACCACTTAGAACAATCAACTCTTTTTATCCGTGCCTTGAATTATCCGATTGTGTTTCTGAGGTACATCGATGACTGCGTTGTAGTAGTCGATAAGTCAACGGACTTGCAGCAGATGCTATTGAATGTCAATGGCACTCACCACAGCATCAAGTTTGAGTTATGTGCGCCAGCTCAGAACAATGGATATCTTCCGGTATTAGATACAGCGATTACCTTGGATGATAACGGTATCATTCAACATAAATTCTATTCCAAAGAAGCCAATAAAGGACTTTTCGTCAATTCCTCCTCGGCAATTTCTTCTAGTATTAAGAGGAACACAATTATTGAAGAATATCGCCGCGTCGAGAGTCTGTGCTCCACAGAAGAAAGCAAAAAGCATGCAATTAACGGACTGAGCACTAAATTATTCAATAATGGCTACTCTCGAAACAATGTTCGACACTATTCTCGAATGGCTACGAAGGCAAGAAGTGAGAGACCCTCTGACTACTCTAACTGTCATCTACTCAAGGTCCCATTTATCAGTGATAAATTCAATTATCGGCTTCGTCGTATACTTAACTCATCGGGTCTAAACATACGACTTGTGAACCAACATGGTACAAACCTATCGCAGCAATTGAACAAAGTTGCACGATACAAAAATTGCTCCAAAAGAACTTGTGTAATTAATGATCCTCCCCTATGTACTACGAGAAATGTCGTCTACAAAGGTAAATGCCAAATGTGTGATGCTTATTACATTGGGAGCACTTCTCGGTTTTATCATGACCGAGTTTCGGAGCATCTCCAGCGCAGCAGAAATACCAGCATCTACCAACATGCAATATCGCAGCATCAACGAATACCACGCGATATCTTTGAATTTTCCATCATAAGCAGGCATCCCAATGAAATTCGCTGCAGAATTGCTGAGGCCCAGATCATTAATAAATTAACTCCCCCTCTCAATGGTCGTGATGAATACATTGACTACAAACTATTTTTGATCTAATTACGCCAGCTAGTCTACTCATGTACACGTACATGTATCGTACCTTTGTCTTTTATTAGATGCTTCTGCATTTCTTTGTGGGCCGCTTGCTCGCCTTGACCTCGATTCATCTCTGTTTTCTTGATGAGTCTTTGTCGGGACAAGCAACCGGCCCACATTCATTTTAATTTCCCTTGTAACTTGTTATTTAGTTCTACATGTATTAGTTGCAATTCTCTTACACCATACACGTACGTATGCTTGTGACGTCTGCTTGTGACGTCTGCTGTTCGATGACCAAACCATGCGCGAGTGTTTGTCAAATCTTTGCTGTGCACTTTATTATTGCTTGATGACGAGGCAGGACCTTGAAACATGTCGCTAAATACATGCTAACTTGGCAGATTGGTCTTCTGATTACTAAAGATATTTTGGAATACAAAATGCGTCTGCCCGCACATGCCATCACAGCCTTGAACTTGCACTGGCTGTTTTTTCCTTCTTTTTAGTGCACTGAGGCAGCGACTGCGTCGCGAAACGTCTGCCGTGTAAATACTTTTAGCCATTCGATTTTATTAAAGCCGTTACTAAAGGTATTTTTCTTTCTTATCCTCAACCTTGCTATCATTTGACGACAACTGACATCTGCAATTAACCTGATTTATCCATTCACATCATTGTTGTTTTCTGTACCTCAATTTTTGTTGCTTGGATGTGTCCTGTCTGAATGGCCGCTTTTGTATCTTTAAAAAGGTAGAGCATGATTAATTGAAAGCGGACGTGATGTTGGAAACCAATTAACTTTGCTATCATTTGACGACAGCTAATATCGGCAGGTAACTTGATGTCTGCATTCAAATCATGTACTTCTATTCTTTCCCTCCACATTTTTCAAGTTTTCCAAAATCATCAGATTTCGCCAAAGTTAGTCACATTGGGTTTAGAATAGACTTGATTTGTCACTGAGTGACACTACAACACGACTGAGAAGTCTTACTTGAACCCTGGGATAAAGGATTGGTCCTTGGATACTCAGTTAGAATTAGGGTTTACAATCTCGAGCCGTTTTCTCAATCCCGGGATTTTCGAGACTGGCTAATCGCAATCCCGGGATCTCGATCGAGATTTATATATACTGTATATGTTTTTAATCATTAAGGTTCAAGAAATATTTCAATATACGATACGTGCTTGTAAAATGTATATCTTTCAACGTGAACTAAACAAACATCTACAGTAGGTAAAACTAGTCAACTCATAAAAAATATTGGCGAAGTAAGGTAAGACACTGAATTGTGTTATCACTCATTCTCGATCGTAATTTCGTTAAGAACAAACCGGCCGCCGAGAATGCCCTTTCGGATTCTACCGAATGTTGGAGAAAAATCTATCAGTGCAATATCAACTGATGTGATAATGAGTATTGGCAAAAGATTTTCTCTATCTGTGTAAGCAACTGTCTGCACCATCTTCACAATCATGAAATGACAAGTAAAATGAAGTCTATTTTGTTCAATTGGATGTAATATTAGCTGAGTTATCGCCAATTTTGTGTTTCGAAGACTTTCTGTCAACGGTACTCACTTATCAGTTAAGCATACATTCACTTAGAGAACAAATGCATTTTTTGACATAACTTCTGAACCACTGGGTCGATTTTGATGAACGAAACGTTGTCTTCATCACAACAACAAGATGAATACAACTGCAATGTCATTTTGTCGATAACTGATGATTTTTTTCAAATTGCCTTTCACCGTCAATTAATCACCGAGACACAATTCGTTGTCGATGTGTGAAAACCAACACAGCGCAGCTGCAGTAGCAGTCCGGTGACCTGTCAGTAGAGCGAATTCGGGAGACTCACTGGGTTGAATGACGGTTTCTTCGACGGTTTTTCCCTCAAAGACCGCAAACCGCAAACCTAGCTCTGTCTGGACGAGTCTTGAACGGGCCTTTAGTCGTTATTTAAATCGTTGTGATTTGTCTTTCAGCTATCACTTTACGAAGTATTTTCAGTTTACATAAGCAATACTAGTAGCAGTGTCACAACACTGTTTATGAAGCGTCTGAACGGTTTGTGTCACGGCATTGATTTAGCCCAGATTTCGCGCTGCTCCTCGGCACTAATGTCACGACACTATTGTCATCGTGTGAACGAGGCTTAACCAGCTGGGTCGGCAAATACAGCACATTGGCAATTTATCAAACTTGGAACATAAAAAATTTAGATGCATTTTCAAAAAAACTCTCTTAACTATATCACTTAGAAGGAACTCAGGGCCAATCTTTCAAATATCTCGAAATACCTCGAGATCTCGAAGACAAAATCCCGGGATTTTTAATCTCGGAAATAGGGTCGAGATCCCGGGATCCGGGATCCGGGATCCCGTGATTGTAAACCTTAGTTAGAATACAAGGTACAGCTGTGATCATGAACTTCGTGTGATTGTTGTCTACAGACAAATGACGAGTAGTTGTCTAATTCTGAGGCTGTAAATGTTCTACAAGTCAGATAAGAGGAGTTTTACACACTCAACGCTATGTGACGTTAGTGAGACTGCCCGTAGGAGCAAGAGAAGATCATTGACGATGCAACACTTGTGGGTGTCAACAACAGAAATGTGGGGGGGGGGTGAAGAATAGAAGTACCTCAAATCATTGTTGTTTTCGGTGCCTTTTTTGCTTGGACGTGTGATGTCTGAATGGCCGCTTTTGTATCTTTAAAAAAATAAAGCATAATGAATTGAAGGCAGACTGAAAGAAGACCTATGGTAATAATGAATATTAAAGCTTTTTTAAAGCCATTGTAAACCTTGAATCTTTATCTTCCGTAAAAACTTTGTAATTCTTGAAATGCTGATAACTCAAAACAATTTTATTTTTAGCTTTCGTGAACTTCAATCCTACGCTGAAGGCTATACATTATACAAAACTCTTCTACAAGGGGATGAGAGTAGACCCACATAATATAGTAACATCCCTAAAATGACAATGCAATGTAAATGCAATGTAACAATGCATACAAGTTCAAGTAAGTTCAAGCACTTAAGTCTTTTGTGTGCTATACAGATTAATTACATTTTGAGTTGCATAGTTGATGGCAGCTGACGTGAGGTTATTTAATTTTTAAGATGGTGAATCTAGCTTCCGTTTGTGTCGTCTCCCCAGGAATAGATTAGCTGCCAAAAATATGCAGGTCTATTTGCATTGTCAAGGTTTGGCAGGAGTGAGGGCACGTTCAACGTCTGGCTATTTCATGCAGGGATGCGGAGTCCTTTCATTTTGATAGGACTCCGACTTCGGGTGTCAAGTATATAAAGCCTAGTTTTTTAAAAATTGAGTGGCAACCTACATCATAGATCATTATAGGCTTACCTGAACCTATTTTTGATAATCATTGTTGCATCAATTATCAATCATTTTCGATGAAAGTTTATCAAATGTCGCTTTCAGTTGGATGCATGCGACTCGGTTCCTCCCATCTTGTTGATGTGTGCTTCACATGGTTTTTCTCCAGTCTCTACCGGGCAGGAAAATCTCCCATCCTTCTCCAAAAAACATGAGTACACTTTCGATTTTAATATGTGCTTTAGAGGAGCCATCACACACGATTAACGTTTGGGTAAGAAGTAATGTTCTCAAACAAACTAGTATTTTAGGTCTGTCTCTGATGTGACCTTCGGTGCGTAGGTGTGATCGAGGCTAGGAAGGCTTGTCTTCTCTATTAAATCACCGAGTAAAATGACAATCCCTTTTTCTCTGTCACGGTTCATTCCCTCAACTATTACAAGCTTTACACGCAGCAGTGTATCTGTACTTTTGTTTGACGGAGAAAGTTGACATCAAGACAGGGACAGCTACATGTACGAGAATAAATAATTTGTTTGTATTATATTTCGGGTCTAGTTATAGGCCGGAGTCGTATCAATTGATAGGACTCCGACTCCAGAAAAAATGATAGGACTCCGGGACTCCGACTCCGCATCCCTGATTTCATGTTAAAGAATTTCGTTAAACATGACTTGTAAAGATTTTTTAGAAAATAGACTGTACATATTTTTGGCAGCTAATATATTCTTCGGAAGACGACACAAACGGAAGTGAGATTCACCATGAAATTGAGTTGCACCACTATTTGAAAAATGGAAACTTATCTGAATAGCTGCAATTTCATCAAATATCAGGAATCATCAGCAGGCCTAGTTCACATCTCTCAGCATCGACACAACTCCCTATTAAAATTGCAGTCAGGGTCAGGTAAATTTGAAATTTGCAATTATCAAGTTAGTGAAATTTCGACGGGCATTAATTAAATATCACTTTATAAAAACCACTGGCAAATAGTGTCAATAGTTTTGCCAGTAGTGTGTTTAAAGTGATATTTAATGAATGCCTGTCGAATTTTCACTAACTTGCTAATTGCATAACTGTCCTTAATGGCTGCTATTTATGATGCACAAATGATTGCATGTGCATGTGCATCACGGTTTACCGAAAGATATTTATATAATTGACTTGTGCAGGGAATTGAGCTCATAATGCACATGCCGTATAACATGTGGAAAATTTTCTTTCAGAGAGTGATCGATCCAATGCATCTGTATGATAGCATTTTACAAGTCTACATACCCTCAAATGTGATTACAAGGAAGAAAGCATGAGTACTTCATGATGACAACAGTTTTCAAATTGTTAGAGAAAAACACACAAATTACTACTTAAATGTACTACTACTTTTAGCATTGAAAAACCGGGTGAGGTGCTTGGCCATTACTGATTTTGATGTTTCGACTATTCGATCGTTCATCTTCGCTGTTTTCTCGATGTAAAAATCTCCACAATGAACGCATATGTACTGGCAAACTCACAGAATTAAATATTTTGTTTATCTGCTTCGGTTTGCTAGAAGTGTGATTAATACGAAACAGACGGCATATCGAGGAACCTATTAAGTGGGCAAAAAGGAATTCCTAATACCTTACAGAGATAGGAAAAAAGTCATGCGTCGTTTGCGAATTAATGTGAGTTCAAGCAAAGTGCTTCGATTTCCAAAATTCCTTCAGATTCGAAGAATTCAGATCATTACGCACAAGTTATCTCCATAATCATTACTAAAAAAGTAGCAGGAGCACGAAAATTAGTTCACTTGATGTTTTCACATCCTCTCCTCGGCATTTCTCACTGTATAGTGCATACACTGAATCGAATGTTTGCCAAGACAGCAATGTGTGTGTTTTGGTGTGTGCGAAGTCATATCACAGCACGCACGCATTTCTCAGTGGCTCTGGTGTCCTCTGTGACAGCTTATTGTTTGCCATTTCCAATAGCAAGCGATACACGAATTATCCATTCGAGAAGGAGCATTGTCTAATTCTGTGATGTGCCATTTCGATATTAAGGATGCATACAATTCTTCCATTCTAGGAAACCGAAGCGCACGCAGATGAATCTAATTCTGTGGGTACACCACAAAGCGGTCATTGGTTTTTGGTGTACCAGTACACATGTGTTCATTGTGGAGATTTTTACATCGGGAAAACAGCGAGCATGTTAAAAACAAGGCATCAAGAACATAGAAGAGCCATTGAGAATAAAAGCATCACCAGTGCCTTATATTGAAGATCGACACAATGGAGAGGGCAGCATTTGAAAAATTCAGGTCGGTTTCACTAGTAAATAATTTCTTCAACACACGAGACGCAACAATAGCAGAAGTCAAAGCGATCACACACTTGAGACCTACAATAAACAGGTAATATGAACTGTCACACTGCAGTCTGACTTCACAATTAGAAATGCATCCATAAAGATATCACAATTCTTGATGTCACTCACTCTTCATATATCTTCACACGGTTTGACTCTTTTGTAACGCTATTATAAGATCGACCAACGAAGGCGCTGGACGCGGAACATCTGTCGGTTTAGGAATTTTACTTTTTCATTACATCGACGACTGTAAACTGCGCTGTTTTGGTTGAAAGTTATTATGATCTCACGTCGTCTGGTCAATTATGAATTACGTTCGTCTAACAGCCCTCCTCATCGTCCGAACTGGATTGACTGACACTGTAAAGGCGCATTAGGTCAATCATTAATGCAATGAGTACATTTCATTACATGATAAAATCAATACAAAATAGTGAAACTTCGTCGATTGTCTGACGGTTGGTGACTTCAACAGTCGTATCGGATGCAGTAGGCTTGAATCCACTGAGGTGTATTTTAAATATTATTTGTTTAGTCGTTAGAATTCAAATCTGGCAAACAAAACTGAAGTCTTCAATTTCAGGGTAGTGATGATTCATTATATTTTGGTGATGTGACACGGCTTTCTTTTCATATTTCTCAAGGTTGAGAGTTAAGCCTATTTGCATTCGATAGTTCAACAATAGCAGAGAGTTGTATAGGTCCGTTGAATCGACCGCTGAAGGCGTGGGACTCCAACACCGGTCAATTATATTACTTTTTGCTTGAATAGAGAATTGACCACAATATAAAGGGTAGCTTGTTTTTTGCTTTTGTCATAAAGTTGTGTAGAGAATGATTATATTGATATGTATAGAACACTACGGACAATGTCCGTAAACGTGTGAGACTCGAGATATCTCACTACTCCAGCAATCCGCTTCCGTTGAGAGCATGAGAATCACTTCAGAGCAGGGAGACGGAGTCCCGGAGTCCTATCATTTTTGCTGGAGTCGGAGTCCTATCAATTGATACGACTCCGGCCTATAACTAGACCCGAAATATAATACAAACAAATTATTTATTCTCGTACATGTAGCTGTCCCTGTCTTGATGTCAACTTTCTCCGTCAAACAAAAGTACAGATACACTGCTGCGTGTAAAGCTTGTAATAGTTGAGGGAATGAACCGTGACAGAGAAAAAGGGATTGTCATTTTACTCGGGGATTTAATAGAGAAGACAAGCCTTCCTAGCCTCGATCACACCTACGCACCGAAGGTCACATCAGAGACAGACCTAAAATACTAGTTTGTTTGAGAACATTACTTCTTACCCAAACGTTAATCGTGTGTGATGGCTCCTCTAAAGCACATATTAAAATCGAAAGTGTACTCATGTTTTTTGGAGAAGGATGGGAGATTTTCCTGCCTGGTAGAGACTGGAGAAAAACCATGTGAAGCACACATCAACAAGATGGGAGGAACCGAGTCGCATGCATCCAACTGAAAGCGACATTTGATAAACTTTCATCGAAAATGATTGATAATTGATGCAACAATGATTATCAAAAATAGGTTCAGGTAAGCCTATAATGATCTATGATGTAGGTTGCCACTCAATTTTTAAAAAACTAGGCTTTATATACTTGACACCCGAAGTCGGAGTCCTATCAACCCCCGGAGCCGGAGTCCTAGGACTCCGCGTTCCTGCTTCAGAGGGAGTTATATGTGTAACTTGTGCTTTTCGTCCATGGCATGAGATGGAGCATGGAATTCGTCAGCTATTATGTCAGTTTGAGATGCATTGGCCAATGACGATTGAGGTATGCTCGAATTGACTTGCATTCCCTTGTATTTTCATTGTAAGTTAGCTGCTTAACAAATTCTAATTGAGCATGACCTGAATATCATGTCAATATGACCATAACAACTGAATCTAATGAAAGTTTGAGAGATGCTGATACAAAACGTTAAATTTCTCATGGCTGAGAAGGTCGATTTTGTGTGGAGAATGATGCAAAATACCTTGCCATACTTAGCATGAGGGCCATGATCACTAGTAAAGCCGCCACTCGTAAGAAGGATCACTTTTGTGGCATTAGGTGGGCGAAAAGGAACACTATGGCCCTCATTTTTGTAAATAATTGTCTCCATAATAAATACAAGCCAATTAGATGTCACAGGATGGTTTTGCTGCAATTAATGGGAAATGTTCAGTTACTTTAACAAAGTAGCATCCAAAACCCAATAATACAAAAATTAGTGTCCGCTGATTGATAAAGGAATTTTTCTTTCATTGGAAAAATGCTAAATTCTAATTAAAGCCTTTAATTGATAACTATGAGTCAATGGAGAGAGGGAATTAGCTTCATAAATCAATAAAAAAGGACGTGCACATTCAGCAGCTTACAAATTTAGATCAATATTCGATTCAACCAAAACAAAACAGATTTAGTAACTTGAGCGTTGAAGATAAATGGTGGGCAAATAGCAATCAATAGAGCATCAAAACAGTGCTCCAACTCATGCATCACAGCTTGTCAAACATTTCTGCCCAAGCACAGCATTCGTGTTGTTTGACAAGCTCCCTACTCGCCGGATATGCCTTTTGGGTATTTCCAAAGCTGAAAATGTCACTGACAGGGGCGGGGTTTGAGTCGAGAGAGGACATAATAACAAATGCGACGGCCGCCCTGATGTCTGTCCAAAAATACGCTTTCCAGAAGTGCTTCCAACAGTGGCGTAACCGCTGGGAGAAGTGCATTAAGTCCAGTGGTCACTACTTCGAAGGGTATTAGGGCTGTGTTTGTTTTGAACAATGAATAAAGCTTTCCTGGAACAGAGTCGAATACTTTTGAACAGCCCTCGTATTTGTCCCAAGCCTTCACCTCATTCAAGCACCTATGGCAACTGCACCCAAGCAAAAAATTACCGATCTTTGATCACTGAATCATATATGTCTAGTTTAAACTTTATTTTTAAATAAAATTGATTATTATGCTTTAGTTGGATATGTGTTACACAAAAGCAACGGATAATATGCAAATAGCAAAACTGCCTTCATTTGAATTCATAATTTAAATCAGAAAATTGAAGTAGTGGTGCTGTTACTGCTACTTTGATGCTATAGGTCTATAACATTCAAATATATTTCAATACCTAAGCGTGTTGTTCACCATCAAGGCACAAATCATAAAAGGAAATATTAACTATTAAAAAAATGAGCCCAAAATTTGAAAGGGTGATGATAGAAAAACATACGCTCATAGCACTAGGCTGCGTCTTTAGAAAATTCATAGTTATACGATTATACGGCAATAGTGTATGAATGTTTCTATAAATGAAAATATGTTTTTACCGCCCATCACGGTCATGGGGGAGATATAACCGGGATACATGTCACCGATTGCAAAAAATATTGATCTGACTAATAATTAACTGTAGAATTCTAAGCTTTGTCATGAGACTTATAAAAGGCATAAAGCATTTATAAAATCTCTAGATCGCCACAATATCAGAAGAATATAAATTTCCCAAAGCAGCAACCTAGTATTACAAATATCTATCTTTGTATCTTCATCTTTTCAAATTTTGAGTTTGTGTTGTTGAATAATTAATATTTCCTTTTATGATGCGTTGACACTTATATGCCCAGACGAATGATGATAACGACGCCTAGTCGTTGAAATATGTTGGCTTGAAAAACAACCAGAATTATAACATTAAAAATAACAACAACAACACCATCACTTCATTTACCTGCTTTAAATTACAATATACAGATAGTTGACCGCAAACGTCAAAGATGTCGATGATTACAGGCGAAGCAAAGTAACCACACTGTTAGTGAAAATGCAAACCGGAGGCCTGCCGTATGGAAAACGCACCTTCAATCACTTGTTCAGGTTGAAAGTTCGTTGACTTGATGTGCCGGATATTGAGTCTTGTAATGAAAAGGAAAATAAATCCAACGGAAAGTAGGCCCAAACAGCAAAACCAGGTCGTGATTTTCCACCGCAGAGTCATCAGCCTGTGGTTGAAGCTAAGACAATGTCCGTTCAGAGCATAGCAAACCAATAATAGACATTGTGACTGCTGCTGCTATTATAATCTGAAAGTTCTTTCCATGCAATTGGTGTGACGCAACGCTGAATTGGTGTGACTGAATCCTCGTGAATTAGTTGTAAAATACAATGAGGTTTAATCTTGGACTATAGATAGATCATTGCTTGAATAGTCCCTGCATTATATTTCGAAATCGGTTGGAGCCAGGGAAAAAACCAAGGTGTTCGGTTTACGTTTTCTTAAAAAAGACACGATGCATTTCGTGCACCTCCGGCGCACATGTTCACGCGAATTCGTGTGAACATGTGCGCCGGAGGTGCACGAAATGCATCGTGTCTTTTTTAAGAAAACGTAAACCGAACACCTTGGTTTTTTCCCTGGCTCCAACCGATTTCCAGATAGATCATTAAGTTATGCTTTCAATCGGAAATCCAATTGTTGTCCACTTGTAGATAAATGTTGTATATTTTGCTGTTTGTAAAGAGCCTCTTTGATCTTTATATAATCAATGTCATTGTCATCTTAATAGAGTTGAGTTCAAGGTGTTTATCAAGTGTGGAAGCTGTCCATTACTCGAGTGTATTTTACGTGGTGATACAATACACTGTATATGCAAAATGTACATGTGCATTTTGTATATTTACTTGACTTATTTCATATTCATGGCTCAATACACATGCACTCATGCACTATTACTCGTCAGCCAATATTTTCATTGACTCATAAATACACTCCAGTCATCATACGAATTTGCATCAGTTTTGTTACATAGATATAAATTTCTAAATGTCACAAAAAATGAACTATTTACAGGTAAAAATATTATGCATTCTAATATTAGTAGATAATTAGATTAATACAGATGCAATTCATGTTCATTTCCATGCATTTATTAGTTTGGAACTTAGATATCAGTATAGCAAGACTAAATGAGATCAAAACTTACTTTGTGCTGTTGATGTTGTCGTCAATTCAAAGTGAAACCTTTCGCTCATCGTCCTTTCGTTAAGTTGAGATAATATTAAGTTACAGGAAACATAGTAGATTTCCATATGGGTAGTGGATGCAGATCGCCATTTTAGTCCGGGAGCTACTGACACTTTCTTCCTAAATTCGCGCACAAAGTGCCTAATACCATGGATTTGTAGATCTTGAAACGATGAATGCAAAAATCAAATTCTTGAGTGTCAAAGCCAGTCGCTTTCGGTTATAAGTCAGGTTATAGGATTCCCATTGGAATCCAATGGTAAAATTAAAGAAATATCTATGGATTGTGAAACACTTGGCAATTTTCACGCATCTTCTTTTGCAGAAGAGAAACTATTTATCAGAATGCCATGAAATTGTTTGACATGATTGAGTTCAGAACATCAACATTGGCATGAAAGTTGAAGTGAGTCACAGGATTCAGCATTTGATGTCTGAGAGCCTCTACAAAATGAGTAAAATCGCCAAAATAAAGTCAAAAAATGAAATTTTCTCATTTTTTAGAGGTTCTCAGACATCAAATACTGAATCCTGAGATTCACTTCGACGTTTATATTGAAGTTGATGTTCTGAACTCAATCATGTTTCAAATTTCATGGCATTCTGATAAATAGTTTCTCTTCTGCAAAAGAAGATGTGTGAAAATTGTCAAGCGTTTCATAATCCATAGATCCTTGAATTGTGCCATTGGATTCCAATGGGAATCCTTTAATCTAACCTATAACCGAAAGCGACTGGCTTTGACACTCAAGAATTTTTGCATTCATCGTTTCAAGATTTACAAATCCATGGTATTAGGCCCTTTGTGCGCGAATTTAGGAAGAAAGTGTCAGTTGCTCCCGTCCTAATTTGTCTCTTGAGCTCTATGAAGAACCAGTTCAACAGATAGCTCATCTCCATCATTTGATCAGTTCTCTTGATACCTTATTCTGGCAGTCAAGAACCACTTTCCATGGCTTGAATCAATTGAAGTAAAGCGTGACTTTTTTATAGTGCTAGTATTGAGTCTGTACATCTTTGAATTCCTTTCTTATTTGATCTTAACCTTCTTCTGCTGCTTTGTCAATGTCAAAATTAAACAGCTCATCATCAAAGTCCACCGCTGCACAGTTGATGACCGTGCTCCTTCTCTCCGATTACATAAAATAATAGACTATATTGACCTATTTTGTGAAACTCTTAGATTTCCATGATCATTGACTTCTCTTTGTTTTCTCTGCTGAATTCAAATTCAAGTATTTCTCCGCCGAAATCACTGTGATGTTTAAGATATTGTTGAGTTTGTGTTTCATTCAAATATCTAAGTTTCTCATAAAAATGGATCTATAGAGCGAATCTATGGGATTGGACATACAGGCATTTTTCATGTTTTATCGTGGGCTACATGTACAGTAATATATCTGTCTACTCGGAGTTACACAGAAATCTCTCACAGTGCAAATCCTTGTAGACAATAGGTTGCTATACATGTATTTTCAGTGGTGACAAATCCATCAAAGTTTTTCGCCAAGATCATTTTCATTTCTATGTCAGATCAACTATCAACCTTGTATCAACATTCTACTAACCATAGAAATGGACCTTCATCTGTGTATTTGTCCTTCAAATGTCTGCGGATAACTGTGTAATTTTTCTCTGATTTATAGTTTTGTGAGCAAATGAGCGTCGACTTGTAGATCGACGCATGTCGCGCTCCTGCCCGAAAGCGCAAATTGATCCTTAAGTCCCGTTAAATGTGCAGAGGATGGAGAACAAGCTCTGACACCAAATATATTTCGGTCTATAAGAACTTCCTCCACAGAAGTAGACAGGTCGTCTCTAGAAAGACTAGAAATGAAGCATTGGAACATGTAACGTTGATGAAATGGCATAATCTGCGGACATAATACCATAGCAATCGAACAATGAGCAGCCAGTTCAACATTAAACACATCAAATTGTGCGAAGTTTCAGTGACT
Source organism: Prostheceraeus crozeri (assembly GCA_907163375.1). Classification (NCBI taxonomy): domain Eukaryota; kingdom Metazoa; phylum Platyhelminthes; order Polycladida; family Euryleptidae; genus Prostheceraeus; species Prostheceraeus crozeri. The sequence continues at coordinate 107,738 of CAJQUW010014738.1, forward strand.
TTTATCAACCGGATCACACAGTAAAGAGACACAGTCGATATCAAGTTCTACATAGAAGTTTGTGAACGTTTTTTTCGTGAGCCTGCTAACTTTTTTAGTAATGATTAATAAGGCCAACATTATCGAGAAACCTTTTGCGCAATGATCTGAATTCTTCGAATCTGAAGGAATCATGGTGATCGTAGCATTTTGAATGAATTCACAGCAATCCGCAAGCGACGCACGACTATTTTTCCTATCTCTGTAAGGTATTAAAAATTTCTTTTTGCGCACTTATTAAGTTCCTGGATGTGCCATCGTTTTGAATCAGTTTGCACTTCTTGCAAAGTGATGCGCTTAAACAATCTAATTTTATGCCTTCCTCACTGGTAATTTACAGTGACAGTGAGAGCACAAGGTAAAATTATCGGAAAACTTGCGTGCGATTGCTGATCAATTCATTATCAATCGCATTTAAGACAGTGGTAGGCGCGATTTGGAGTCGAGTGACTCAGCGCACGATTAATCGAAATTCGCGCGATTCTGAATGTTGAGAGATTCAGTGACTAGAAGTTTACAGCTTATCTAGCTTGCATTATTTCTCATTTCTAGACCATTTTTCATTAAAAGTTTGATTATTTCCATTAAAGTTGAGATCATTTGACACTCATAATCAGAGATGGGCGCGGATAGCAAAATCGCTATCCGGATATCCGTGCGAAAAACTATCCGGATAATTGAAAAAAATTGGATTTGCTTTTTTTACTTTAGTGTAGCATATCTACCATGATTTCTATGTTTATTTCTTCAATGTTTGTCATTATTTTTCATCACAACGACATCGAAATTCAAAAAACAAATTGATCTGAAGCAATGAATTTATTTCCAACTAGGTATAGGCTCTCTACTGAGTATTAACACTGAGCTTATTTGGAAAAGAGAATCAGTACCGGTACAGCTAAAACAATCCCGGGTAAAAAGTAGCTTTCCTTCTTTCCAGGAAGATTATATTTTTGCAAAAATCATACAAAATTTCTATAAGATTATGTCTATAGCTCTTCTGTCATTACCATGTAAAAAGATGATAGCACAAGCGTTATCTTTATAAGATGCTCAGAAATCTGTCATTACCGTGTAAAAAGATGATAGCGCATGCATTTTCTGGTAATAGATTCATTCGTTTTTCTGTGTACGTGTTCCTAGCCGTGCTGAAAATACGCTCCGATGGAGCACTGGTAGCCTGGACAGCCAAAATATGTCTGGCAATCGCTGCCAGCTTTGGGAAAATAGCACAGTGACCCCTCCACCATTCCAGAATACTTGTACGCATCTCCGCAACAGAAAGCTTGAGAAACTGCTCCACCTCATCAGTATCATTCATGGGACTTTCCTCCTCAATCATTGACGTGGACATGATGTCCAGAATTTTGTCTCTCGAAGATCTTGTATCTCGAAGATTTATATTTCCTGTTGTCTCGATACTTCCATTGATGGTGATAGCAGAATTGTCCTATGAAGTGAAAAGAATAGATATATGTATGCATGTACATCTGTAATCATCGTACGCAATGTTCCATCAATGTTTGAAAATGGTACAGGCATAAACATATCTCCACATAAGGTTACTTGAAATATAATGAAGCATACTTTTCTTCTTTTGATTTAATTTCCGCACTCAAAGCGTTAACTTGCGGCATTATACGTGAATGTGTACAATACATTAGACATACACCTCTGTAGCAGATCTTTTGTCTCCTGGTAAAGCTGCACCCTTGAGAAAATACGATTGTACCTAACGTAGTATATACGAGTATACTTATTGCACTTCAATCATTGTACATGTACATGTACAGTACATGTACCGTATCGTACTTCAAAACTCACCACTTTTTCCATTTCATCACACAATCTGGCATATACGTCATTGCGAACATTCTCCTTAAGGAAACACAGTCGCTTGAATCTCGGATCCACTGCGCTCGCCAAAGTGTGAATTGATAATTCTCCGAGATATTCATCATCATCAAGACAAAATCGCATAGTCAATTCATTGATGAGTGTCTTTCCAAAGTGCCGCTTCCCACGGATTGGTCGCGAGTCATCAGATTTGCTTGTCTCTACCAGAAGTTTCATTATCTAAAAAGCAAACAAAATGGATACTTAATAATAAGCCTAACTTACTGTGGTGATGAAAGGAAATCTTGCGAATGTACCGAAATGGAAAGGTATCATCCCTTGCCATATCTTCACAGGATAAACTTGATCTGTCTGTACTTGTATGTACGTACATGTATCGGTCTTTTTCAATTCTGCTTGCAAGAACATGCACTATACTCTATTTGTATTGTTTACTTGTTGTCAAATCAAATTCATAATTACAAATGACATAACACTGTAATGCGTTGATTTTTTTGGTCAAACATCGACATTTACTTATACCTGTTACAAAAAACTATGTGGCAGTTAAAAAGTTAAAAAAAACAGTATACGTACACATTGAACGTATGGAATTATTTAAAAATCACAAAGAAACCCTTTATTATGCTTAATAGGTAGGCTTATTATAGCAAGTCACGAGCACGTCGGGTGAAGTGACTAGACATAAAATTGAACAAAATAGCTTAAGTGAACAAAATATCATTCATGTAAATGCTTACGGCGTGTAACATACCTCCTAAACGAGATTGACCCATATTTACATGTATGTTCAAAATTTCGTGCGTAGGCATATAGGCTACCGGTATCAACATGTATTCTTTTATCACAATGACTTCCGTTCATTCATGATGAAATAAAATGGATATTCTTACTTGTGTCAGCATAGGATAGACCTCATTGATAATGGGGAAGCTCTCGGTCTGCCATACTTTGACCATGTCGGCAAGAGGATCCAAGTACTTGACAGCCCATTCCAGGGCAGTGAGCTCTTCGGGTTCCAATGCTTCCAGATTGGCATTGTTGAGGGATACCATGTCGATAGCAGACTTCAAATCTCGGTAGCTTTTGAGCATCGTAAGTATGGAGCTCTATCGAGTTAGTTCATCGATTTGGGGTTCCTTGTTCATGCTATCCTTCCCCAGTTTACCTTGCTCAATGAGGAAATCAATGGATTTCCTCAACTCAGTTCTCAGAGCAACAGACTTTCGAAGCTTGGTCATCAGACCTCGAATAATCTGAATTGCATGTTCCATATTTGATGCTTTGACAGCATCTTTGATCGCCAGGTCCATTAAATGAGCAATACATCCAATATCATATTCAATTTTCTTTGATAATCGCATCCCTTTCCTCATGTTACTTGCGTTATCGGTAGTACTGAAGTATGCAGTAGTAATATCATACTTTGTGAGGGTCTCATCAACGTTTTGTGCAATGTTTTCTCCAGAGTGATCAGTTGTCAAGTGCTCCGTATGTAAGACCAAGTTCACCAATTTCCACTGGCCATCGACAAAATGAATGCTGTAGGTGACGAAGCCTTGCATATGCTTATTAGTCCAATGGTCTAATGTAATTGAAATCTTTGAGCCTGTGCTTTGTGCTTCTTTAATGACCGATATAATCTTTGCTTGTCCAACAGCATATGAGTTCTTGATGTGACTCATGATTGTACTATGAACTGGAGCCTGATAGTTGGGCTCACAGAACTCAAGCACTGTCTTCATTCCATCACTTTCAAATGCGTTGCATGGCAAGAGATCTGAGCAGACAGCACGACAGAGCAACTTTGTCAATTCTTTCGCCCTTTCGGTAGAGCAGGGACGCTGGTTACGTGTCTGTAAATATCATTGTGTTTAAATATAAATAGCTAATAGTTTTCAGGATGGATTATGTGATTTCACATTTACACTAGGGATAAGTAATTCGATTGTGATACATGTAATTCATTGATACATCAGTTCTAATATTATGTACTAAACTATTTCAATAAATGCAAAGCTGCTTGTTTTTCCTGCTGACGAACCCGTGAATAACTAATATTTTTTCTAAAATGAGTTGTAAGACTTTTTCGGTTTTTTCGATGTGTCTGTACAGAAACATCAGACAAAAGTAAAAATCCTCTACATTTATGTTGTATTAATGTACAACATAGTGCAAGTACAAAAGAGTGGATGTAGTTCTAAACCTTAACATGTAAACCGTAATCTGCATGTTATAGAAGGGGAAACGTATATACGACAGGTCAGAAATACATGCAGGCCTATAATGCCGTACAAATGTCCATGTCGAATAGAAGTACTGTCGAATAAAATTAATGTCTATAGCGAACAACGACCATACACCATCCACATGCTTGCACATTTGTAAATTCACAGTGATGCTGATACACCTTCATGCATAAATTTGCAATGCAAGTCGCATATTGCTAGAGGAAGCGCTTTCACGCCCATGATGCGCGCACTTTAGGCATACTGTTCCTTTCTACTAGGTAAATAGTCTTGTGCTGTACATTTAGGCCTATTTAGCCTGCAATACAATAAATAGACTTTGATAGGAGGCATAACCCCTTGCAATGCAATTTCCACTTAATTACAGGGTAGCCCTACATATAGCCTATCATCCAGTAAGCCTATAATCCAGCCCGGTTCTAAAACTGATCATGGAACCGATGAATATCAATATCAACATACTGTATACAGCAGACATACTGTATACTATTATATGTACGTCGTGTCATAGACTACTTAGTAAATTAAGATGCTTATATAAATAATAAATGCACTACGCAAAACTACAAAAACCCAATGTAGGCTACGTGTAAAGACACCATACCATATACAAAATTTGAATGCTTACCTCATAGTATTCGGTAATGCAAGATTGTTTCTGTTTCGCTATTTTCCTAGAGTCATCATCAACATCGATGTCCACATCCAAACTTTTGTTAGATAGAAAATTCGAATGAATCCCTTGCCTATCCGTAGGCACAGCTCGTCCACTGCTGTCTCTTTTTGTTCCTTCTGCACGATTTGCAGCCGCTTCAGCAGTTGTACTGGCAGTTGGCTTCGATAATTTGTGCTTGCCGCAGAGGTGATTTGAGAGAGTCGAGGTGGACCCACGAAAGGTCAAGCGGCTGGAGCACAGATTGCATTTTGCAACCTCAGCCGACTCTTTCGTATAGTGATTCATACGCAACTCTTCTTCATGCCAGCATTCCAAGACATATCGCGGAGAAATCTCAGAGGCACTTGTAAATCCACACAAAACCAGTCTCCTCAAAAAGCATGCGTTGATAGAAATTCGTCCGGTTTGTCATCGACTTGCGACAGCAACCGCGCATTGGCTAAGCGACTGTTGCTTTGATTCTTATTGTACTGATAGAGAGGGATCATGCATCTTAGTATCTACGAGGGCGCGTCGTCTAAGTATTAGTCACCTTCGTGTTAAGCTCTGTTCGCGGTGTCCCCGTGTCCATGAGGAGTATCTGAGTGCGTCGAGTGAAAACAGAAGGTCGAAATAACCTTTGCTGCAATTCAGTGTAGACGTAAAAATTCGCACGGATATCCGGATAGTTGTCCGTACGGATATCCGGATATCCGCCGTCATCCGCCGACATCTCTGCTCATAATCTATTTAGACTGAAATTATATCTACTAATCAATGCGATGCTCTATTTGTAAATGTCTGAGAAAACAGCATAATAATTCAGAACACACGAGAAGTCGCAAATAAGGCATGAAAAGCCTTGATAATCTATTTACGAGTTTAAGATTCTACTGCAAATCTGCGATCATAGAAGTACTGCATCATGTACATGTACTGTGAATGCACTAATATTTTTATTTCCCAGATTTTGTTTTTTTCGTCTTTATCCATCATGTTTTATCGAACTAGGTTTTTGCCGTTTCCTCCATCAGCCCTGAGATAAGCACAATTATGCATCAATCAAATCAAACTATTTAGACATAACGTTTGAAAGACATTAGCAAATCTACTAGAAATGTCCTCAGACTTGAGCAATTTTAGGCACAAAATTCTGTGACAGCCTTAGACACTGCGTTTCGCCTTGCAAGGGTTCGTCAGCACTGCTCGGAATGGCCCAGACTGGCTTAAAATAAATAGAATTGGCACTTTGCCATCTCTATGATTATGATAGACAGGATATATAAACATAGAACAGCCTGTTGTATAGTCCCTTGCTCAGCCATTCAAGATGTTTTAAACTACTTTGGGCAATTCCGAGTCGTGCTGACGAGCCCCTGTAGGAAGAAAAACGCATCGTGCATTACACGGGTGACCCCTTGTGCACGCCAGTGTGAGAATACTGGACACGATTGAACAAGAAGCTTTAAGATATTTCGGACCAGTTCCTCTCTTCAACGATACGTTGACGATTGCTTCGCGTTGGTATCAGACGCTAACGAAGCATATTCTCTATGTGATTTTTTGAATCAACAACATCCTAACATCCGTTTTGAGATCAAACTCTCAGAAGACGGACAAACACTTAGTCTTTCAGATTTTACGGTGATAATAAAAACAAATGAAAAACCTCAATTTCGTTTCTACAAGAAACCTGCTAAGAAAAACATATTCATTCATCACAGATCACACATGCCAAAACAAACAAAACTTGCAATAATTACAAATGAAAGAGCGAGAATTGATGACAGATGTACAAACACAGAAAACAAATCACTTGAACAACAAGAGTTTGACAGGATCCTCAGAAACCACGAATATCCGTCTGCATTTATCAACCAATCAAGACAAAGGAAACGAAGAAATAGAATGCAAAAAACCAACAAAGATTATATGTACCTCAAGGTACCATACTTGTCAGATCGTGCTGATAGAAGAATAAAGCGTATCTTCAGATGAGAAGGAATCAATGTCAGAATAGCTCATAGAACAACAACATTACGTCACTTCAAAACAGGAATGAATCGAACATCTGCAGTCTCACCAATTGTCCTCTCAACAGCGTCAATTGTCAAAAGAAAAACAATGTTTACCAACTCCAGTGCACAAAATGCTTTGCCACATATATCGGAAGCTCAATAAGACCTCTACATATCAGAGTAAAAGAACATCTTACCCGTCCTGAGTCATCAGTATACAAACATCTACAACTCTGCCAGAACAACTCAGTGAGCACAAAAGTACTAGCCAAAGACATTGACACTGCAAATCTTAGACTAAGGGAGGCCATCTTTATTAGATCTCTGTGTCCTGTAATGAACTCAAGGGAGGAGAGGGAGGTGTTGCGTGACTTTTTATTTCTATGAACATTATATCATAAGTGTGCATATCTTGATTCCTCTACTAATTGTATTGCATACTTAAATTTTGAATCCCCTTTAACTTCTCTGTAATGCTATCTCTGTAATGCTATCTGACACTGATGCTGGTTGTGAAACCGAAATATTGGTCAACAAAAATTCTAATTTTGCAGCTTAGAGCTTTTTCATATTTTTATAATTTTACCCATTTTATAAGACAATGTTGCTGAAAGAAAATTTCAATATCTTGTGAGAATACTGTTTTGACCGTAATAGCAAAATCCTCGGAGGTAGATGAACGGGTTGCCCATCTCAAAATTTGTAAGCATAATATTCCTTTGAAAATATGAGGCTCGTGGTGAGAATCTTTTGTTAAGATTCTATAGCAAGCGGAATTAAAGGCTATGCAATGTTGAAGGCGATTCCAGCCAGAAGGTCGATAAATGAGTAGGTCCAAGCAATGAATAGAATTTGCATGATAATTGAGTTTTAGTTGAATATTGCTGTCTCGGCTGTTCAAGTGATAATGGAGGGGCTCTAAAGTCTCAATGCCATGTGGCTATACGACGAAAATGTCATCTTGAAGCCTGACCCATAAGGTAGGTCTCAGATGGCAAGATTCATAGTTCATAATTCTCTGATTCATAGTTTTGACATAGCCATTCATTCCCTTCCATTCCTTATTTCAATAATATTCTGTTATCAGATGAAACTGCTTATTAGCGCTGGATGAAAAGTAATATCATATCAACCATTGATTCCATACTGCCCTTATATACCTGATACCCATACCTCTACAAGACAGTCATCAAATCATTAATAGCTTTATCAAAGAATTGATAAAGTCAGTGGTATGGGAATTGCTCAATAGAATTTTTGCAATATTTTCATCTTAATGTCAAACAGCACTCAGCTTGAGCATCAATCTTTTATCATTCCTGTCACAAGAGTACGTTTCCATTGGATACGGCAGGTAGCATTATAATTCATCAGCATACACATGTGCTATTCCTAAAGATCGATGCAGTTAAAGATCTGCAGCTAATTTACTTGCTTCAACAAGATGACAGAGATTCACCAATCTTCATCTGGAGAAAAACAAAAAGAGCAAAAAAGCCCTCTTTTTGCATTTCTCCTGATGAAGATTGATCAATCTCTGCCACCTTGCTGCCAACTGAGTCGCCTCTGGAGTCGTTTGTGAGAAAATTATTTTCTCATTTCACTGATCTAAAATTCTTTTTTTGATCATTTCAACTTCGTGTGTCATGTCTTTCGACAAGTTATCACATGCGGTGGGTGGCTTTTCAGTTTCATATCGTCGTTTATGTGTCTATCTTTCTAGGTAGCATATGGTGTTTCATATGATGACGCAATGCTTCTTTTTCACATACCGTTATTTCTTAAGTGCATAAACTCATTATCACGTCTGGAGCTTCCCATCGTTTTTCTATCCAGAGCTTTGCTAGCTTTTATTGTGTGCATCTATAAAATGTTTCAATGAGACTTTATACATACATACTTTCAAGACGGCATACTCGTATACTTTACTAGAGAAAATTTATTGAGTAAGTATTTTATCTCAAGTTCAGTGACATTCCGCTTGCGTCGTTTTGAGATATGTTTTACGTGATTATGAATTATCACTACATCTGTTTGTTGCTATAATAGACGGGAATTTTGCGACAAGGAATTTTGGCAATACGTTCAAGAATTTACATTTTTGAAAATATCTAATGCTTAGTTTCTGTTTTTTTGTCCTGTATGCCAGTTTTTCAATACGTCGTAATTGTTTAGTTGGAATACCATGCTCTCTGTTATATTAGTGAAAAATTTCTGACTATGGAAAACAGCAATATTGCTTCGTACTTTTTTAAAATCTATCTTCATCAGTCTCAGCAATCGATCAGTCAGAGTACACAGTCTTATAAAAAGCATGTATATATGAAATTGTTGAATGTTCCTTAAAACATGTTGTAGATAGGGTATATACATAACAGGAAACTAACAAAGTTGTGGATAGAAAAGCGATGGGAATCTCCTGAAGCGATTATGAATTTAAGCCGTATGAACAAACTACATGTGACGTATTTGCGAGCTTAACGAATTTTTGAACAAATACACGAATGTGAAGCCGACTAAACCAATTAGCACTTTCAAGGGTATTCTACCTTCTGGTAGCTCAATAGGTAAATTATATGGTCAATTAAAATTCATAAGGAAAGTACGAGCAGCACGTAAGGGAAGTACGTAAAGAAGCAGGACCAATTGTCAGCACCATTGACACTACGGACTACGGTTTGTTAGGACTTTGGACGAAATAATTGAAAAGCAAATCAACACGAAGTATATCCTTAGCTCAACTTACCAATTCATTCAAGAAATTGATGCTGAGAAAGACAAATTTAAGTTTGACGTCGAGTCACAAGTTACAAACGTACCGGTAAAGGCGGCAATTATTTTAGCGGCAGATCCTGCGTATATCGAAAACAGTGATAGTAAGGCCCAATATGATAAAACAGTTCCTCGAAATTAAATATAGTTATGATAACTTGTCGCAACTCGCAACTTTCATGTTTCGTAATTTTTTCACTTAGATGTTTCAAATCATCTACACTCCTTTCAGTTTCAGTCCACGTCCTATTGCTTCCATCGGAAAGAAGCTAACAAGGAAAACAAAAGCGTATTTTTCCTCGTTATAGAAAACTTACTCGTGAGATTGTATCACGCTCATAACCCTTTAAATCAGCTTTCAGTCCGAAAAGTTTAAAGCAACCAAAAAAAGATATATCAAAAAAAGTCGAAGATCAAATATGCTGTTCTTGTGACGCTGACTGCGCAATTGCGAAAGAAGATGGGTTGAGATGTGGACTTTGTGAGCTTTGGTGTGCGAATAATTTTTTGGAGCAATTTCGTCCTACAAGTGTCCTCTGAAACAATTTTAAATAAACGTTTGGTTTCCAATGTTACCATGGAAGTAATTGTTTTTAGTTTCTGTTTTGTTCGTTTTGTAAAATACATCGGTATTGATAGGTGTCCATATCAGCCCGACAGATTTTTTCCTCAAAAGATGATGGCAGCTTCGAATGCAGTAAATAAGCCTCTTGGTTATTCACATGGCTTTGGATAACATAGAGATGCTAACTGGTATCAGAAGCTTTATAAAAATTATGGCTGTATCTGCTCGCACTTCTCGATAAATCGATGCTAAATGAATAGTGTCCATATCACCGCGACTTCCCTAGAATTGCATTTATTTATCAGGAGTCCGGTAATGCATCTTAAGTCAAATAGTGTTCAGAGGGATCTTACATGTGAGTCATGACGGTCATTTCGAAACTCCAAAAAGTAATTCCAGTATACGAATGAGCTACACTGGTGCTTTTGAATTGACATAGAAATTGAAAGCAAAGTAGGAAATTGTAATTGCTTTAAAGACAATAGACAAATAGCAAGCCGTGTTCAAGCAACCGTGCTTCGCTCGGGTATCACTTGTCAGTGGACATTGCAGGACCAAAAAGAGACAACAATGGTGTGTGATACTTTAATTAATCGTTTGATCAATGGGCATGACAAATATGTCATTTATGAGCAATTAGTTAGTTACATGAAATTAGCATGAAAAGCAAGTGACTTAAAAAAAGAGTTTCCGAAGCGTGCTCTCGTCAAAATCAAAACCACGATAGCAAATATCTTGAACATCATTTTACTTAACTTTCTTCTGAGTAATGTTTTGAGGTGGGTGCGATTAGTGAAATTAAAAGTGTGAATCCCGATTATCCGACGCTAGCTAGCTCAAAAGTCCGATTCGATTATCCGATTCTAAATTAAAAAAGTTAAGCTCCGATTTGCGATTAGTCGAACTTCCGATCTGATTGCCATTTAAAATAGAATTTTGCTACAAAATTATGAGTGGTACAACATGCATTTCAGAATAATTGATCACATCAATTTTTAGAAAAAATAATGAATGGTAAGTATAGCTTTGGTATTTATGTATTTTATTCTACCAAAAGACATGGTTAACAGAGTATTATCGTTTCGGGTCAAATGGTCTTCAAAAATTTAAAATTGTACCTTTTGACGTGTAGACATGAGCATAGAATAGAGCATAGAGCATATATTAGGCAGAGTGGTAACTCCGCATTTATTAAATCTCCAATGTGTATACACTTTCGATTTTATTAAATGAACTCGATACAGTTGGTTTATGTGAGATATGCAAATTTTTGAAGAAGAATTTTTGATATGCAACTTTTGAAGAAATTACCACGGAATTGACTGATCATGATAGTAATGCAGAAGGAATGATGGTATTTTACAGATCCTCCGTGTCATGGCAGCCTTGATGAGGTAATGTTTGTTAAATTAACAACTCGATGACTCTTTTGCGTTCATGCAAAAGAACTAAGTCTAAAGAGAATCTTCTTAACGTGATCATATCATAAGCAACCTGCCACTGGTAGAGCATAATAACAGAATCAAAGACAATGATTTCAATTAACCAGCAATTAACTTTGAAAGATGCAAATGGGTCTACATCACCATTCAGATTCAAGAAGTGAAACATAAATTTATTGAACCACAAATTCATGCCAATGAAAATTCAATTAAAAACATGAAATTTCAGCCAAGAGAGCACAATAAGATCTCGACTTTTCCATGAAGACTTCCAATATAATGCGGTTCATGAAATTCCCAATACAATCGGCTTTTTCCGTTTAGTTTGAATGCTTATTACAAATATTCATTCTTTTTGGAATCCAACTTTTTTTCGTACCACTTATATAGGAGCGTCATCTATATATATAAATTTGAAAAATTTTGACTTTTTTTAAAACTGCTCAAATACTTTTTTGGACGACGGGAATGTAATCTCCGCAAAAACTGAATATTTTCATATAAAAATTTTTACTGTATGCAAATACTTTTTTGAGTCGACACTCTACCTATATGTCCCTACTCTATGGACATGAGCATTACAACAAGGAACAGTAAAGATAGAATAATCAACAATAAATTAACTTTTAGCAATATCGTCGCTGAACTGCCTAACTGTCGCAGTGAATCCAATAGACAAATTCGCTCACAAGTGGAATCTGCAAGTCTTTGGTTCAGAATTTGTCTTTTACTGAAAATGCTATTTCTTTGATTGACTTGTTTGAAGCGGTCAGTTCAGCCAAATTAGGAGCTCCTTGAAAAAAAGTTCTACTTCAGCCATTGCTGATGATTCCCTGTGTAAATCTAAGAACATGGCTGCGACTAGTGCTTTATCGTGCGTGAGAGATGGAAAATCATCTCTTGAAAATTGAAATGGTCTTGCCATTGAACATGGTCTGACTTGACCTGCCTGAATGTCACATTGCACTGCATGCATCGCTCAGTTGCTCAGGACTATGCAAGCGCTTAGTTTCGCAATTGTTAACACAGATGGATCTATTACCGACAATGACAGCCACAGTGTGCTACTTAAAGCCTCAAATAGCACGTTTCAGCCAATTAAGTTGCATCGTGTCAATGAATGCAACAATGCAAAATTGTGTGACATTGAGAGCTTGGGACTAATTCCTTACTGAAATTAGCTATCAAGCCAATGCCATCTGAGAACCGTTACTAAGAACAATTAATTTAAGCTACACATAATGGTTTTTCAACTATTTTGACTACTTTAGAGATAAAACAACTATTTTTCGGAATGAGAATCCAATATCAATTTCTGTTCATGACTTTGATCAAATTCAATCAATTAACAGATGATTCGAGGCTTTCATTAACTAGTATGTAGGCCAGTGCTTCTCAACCTTGCATAATGTGTGACCCCCTTCCCAGCCATTGGACTTTCCGTGGTCCCCTGCTTAATGTCTGATAGCAATTCATTACTCATTCAATTTCTTTGCTGCTTCTTCCTCCAAGTTTCTTCAACCCCTACGATTACATAAGTATATTTAAATTGTGTCGCTATAAATTAAGAGTACCGATATTCTGAACAAACTGGAGTTGAAGCAAATAATCATATACGAGTTTGATTTGTTTCTGGCTTCACTATTGATTTCAACAATTGATTTGTAGCAGATAAATAGTAAAATGTAATAGCTGTCCGTAATTAAAAATAACCAACATTATGGTGAATTAAGCATAATAAATCAAATACACAAGAAAAAAACATCGACCGGAGATTCAGTGTGACATCTGTTCTTGTCTTATTAGCACGAATTTTTCGATGTTCGGTTATGTACTCGAAGCAGACAAATGCTTGGCAAAAAGTTTCTAATTACTTTTTTGCCCAATGATCCTCAACCAACATCCTTATTTTATTTATATAAATATCCCATCCGTTTCTGTGACGGGGAGTAGCCTAACCTGGCAATTATCCATGCTGATAAACGCAGCAACTTCGGCGAAGTGCATGTGGTCTTCTTGTGGCCCCCAGCCAATGGTCTCGTGGCTCCCTAAGGGGGCCACGGCCACCGGTTGAGAACCACTGAATTGTAGGCGATGCTCGGACCGGCAATTAAATGGATCTCTATCAGCCAATTTTCAGCTAATTCGAATTCCACTTCTCATCATGAATTCTCATCAATCATCCACGGCAATCTCTCTTTTCTGCCTGCTTCCATCAAACAACTGGAGACTCAAGGCTTGACTTTGGTTGATACATGACAAATAATGGTAGATGGGAGGAAATGAATGAACAATATCTCGGGTGCCATTGGAGAGAAGCTGCAGACGAAGTCGGATACCAAGTTGACAAACAATCCAGCCTTCAAAATTATATCCGATATGGCAAACATCTACGTGGAGGCTGTATACAGACGTTCCTGACTGCATGACCCCAATGACACTTCAATATTTGAGCTTCTGTGCGGCTGTGTCAGCGAGTGGATGTAGAGAGGTCCTTCAGTAACTGCAAGATGATACTATCGGATCGGAGACAAAGTCTTACAGAGGAGCATATTCACCGCATCTAACTTTTATTACAATAATTGTTGACTGTCATCTTGCTGATGACTTTTTGTGATTAATTGAAATTGTTTTTTGTTCGAGGTAGTTTTACAACATTTTGTAAAGGATATTGTAAGTAAATATAGTTTAAAAATGTTTATCGATCCATCGCATAACTACTTAAAGAGAATAAACTTAAAACACTATTTCAAGAATTTTACCAACTAAATAAAAAGCTTTTCCTTCTTGACAAATAAACTATTTTGTCGAGCTCTAGTCATTAGCATCCACTCTGCATTCTTCATTTGTTAAGCGTATTTGGAGAGCAAGTCTAACTATAGGGAACGATCGACGTGCATTTTGATTGTGAAGTTTTAGTTTTGCTAATTTGAACTGTTTGAATAGGGAATTTTGTAGGTAGCTTGGAAACAGCTGTAGCAACAGCCACAGTTGCTCTTCGATGATGGAAACACTTGTCGTCACTGATGCAAATTTTATGAAGCTAAGTGAGGGATTTCAAATTGCTCAATTTCCTCTCCTGCACGGTAGATTTCTTAATAATCAAATTATGGCTGGTAAAACAATAATTACTCCCTACATCGGTATTTATGGCCGTTGATTTTCAATTAAGCGGAACTTTATGAAGAATTTTTTTGCACGATAATTAAGCCTATCCAACCCACGGGGGTCTTGGATCCCCGCATACATTCGTTGTTACTCCTCAAAAACATAAGCTTGAACTCACTTAGTTTCCGAGTATTTGTGATGACCAGTTCAAATTTCATAAAACTTGGTCTACCCACGGGAACATCAAAATGTTGACCTACAGTGTATTTAACTGGATGTTTCGAAAATCGAACGTTGTTATCAATTTCATTCAAAATTGAGCATTTCAATCTATAGAAATTAATTAGCCTACAGCTCAATAACAAAGTACATTATTAATAACACTTAGTCATCATAATTGACATAGTCATCAATCAGCAAATGCATCTATGCATTTATCATATAGGCCTACAAACAATACCAATAATCTTAAAAAACTGCTCACAATAACATTTTGATTAAGATCAACTTTAAGCGACAATTAGCGATTCCAACTCACAAAATGAACAGTGACATGGGCAGTTCTTGTCTTGCAATAATTCTGTTGTATCATTTACACTGTAAATCGCTGGATACGAAAATTACATACAAACATATACCAAAATTACATACAATTTGAAACTAACATCTGATACGAGATTCCGGTATGTCTACAGAGATCTGGTATGTTTTTCATACCACATCTAACTTACTTTAGTATGTGATTGGTATGTAGCGATACGAACTATTCCATCTGTGATTGGCTGTTTTACACTGAAATACGAATTGTTGGTATGTTTTATATACGAGACCCGATGCAAATTCATCCTTATTCGTATGCCTCTGGTATCCATTTGGTATGTGCAGCTTTAAGTCACATAGCAAAAAATGTATGTATTACATACTACTGTCAAATAACTTTTTTCGGTAATACAAGTGGTAAACATTTTTTGTTTAATAGAGTGATATTTGAGTATATTAGAGTTATTGTGAATTTTGTGCTCCACGAATATGTCGTCGATGCTACTTGTCTGGCAACATTAACAGCACGTTTATTTAACTATACTTTATGACCCAAGTTGATAAACATCATTTCATTTGAACGATAACTGTAGTGAAATCATGTTGACTTATATATCTCAAACATGACTATTTTTGCGTTCATGAATTATAATGTGTTTATATTTCGGAATGATAATATGCTAAATTTCAAAATTGCATAATGCATAATTGTTGATGGTTGAAATCTTATTGATTATTCATGAAACACATTAGACTTACGTGTATTGAAATCGAATTCAGTATTGTAAGTTTGACTCTTGAATGTCACTATCTCACTACTTACAGAACAGTAGTAACATTAGTGTGATCATTATTGACAAAAGTCCTGAAATCAACATTCCTTGGACATGATTTATGCTTTCTTTTAACATTGTGCTAGTATGGCTTTAGTATGTAAAGCATACCACATTTGAAATAACATACGAAAAGCATACAAATATATACCAAGAGAATACAGAAATATGCCAAAAAATATTTTGGTATGCATCCTTCGTATGTGATTGGTATTGAGCGATTTACAGTGTAGAGGAGTTAACGCAGTGTATCTGAGTGAAGAGAGAGAGAGAGAGACAGAATGTTTCTTTGAATATTTACTTGTATTTCTTCGGATAGGGTCTTGCAACGCAAAACCCATGCATTTTGACTTTTTGAGAAATTTTGAGAGAGAGAGAGTCTGTGTGGTCGCAAAGGCCCCTGGCTTTGAAAGCTCAAAATCACTGAATTGTAGATACAATGCGTACATTGGTGCCATCATTGGGTAAATGAGACAAGTAGAAGGAGCATGTTTTAAGTTGAGAAATTTCTGACGCATATCATGGCGTTAATTTGATTGATTGTTTGCCTATATTTTTTATGTTTTGGTAAATAGGCCTACATGAATGCTTGTAGAACATGACTGTAGTCATGCTTATAGATTGCTGTAGTAATTTGCAATACACCAATCTCTTTCAATATTTTTTCTAACAATTGCATTGTCTTGCCACTTCGTTGTGTGCACCTTAATATTAAGATGACTTCTGTCAGTCCAACTAAATATTTCATCTAGACAACTGGTACTTTCAATTGTTCAAGTGCTTATGCAGGAAAATATTCATCTATCAGAATAATAAATGCAAATGTTCATATTCAATTGGCATAATCTCTTAAGTGGTCACTATACGGCATTTTTTAGTTAAATTTTGGATGAAAGTAAAACAATGACATAAGCTGGAGAGGACTTGCTACGTAGTGGGCTCCTTGCAAAGACGATGAATTGCAATGAGTTCTAATGCAAGTGCTCGGTAATCGTGCTGAACATTGAGGGATTGCAGTGTTCAATTTGTCCAACACAATGCAGCATTTCATACAACAATCTTTTGAAATTCTACTTTTTGTAAAAATAAGCATGAATTAATTTTGAGCGATATTTCCCGAAATAATGTCAACGAATGAATGAAATGAATGAATAGTAACTTCATTGTCTCAGCATAATGGTCGGAGCACATTACAACATCGATGAAACAGCTGCAAAGAACGAAGCATGCGTGGCTGCCTAAATCATGAAGTAGCCAAAGTAAGAAAGCACTAGTTAAAAAGCTGTAAAAGAATTTGATGAAATACTTCCTATTTTTTTCACTCTGTGTGAATGTGCGATTGAGAATAATCCGTTTTCTTGAGCAGAATTTTTTAATTAAAACCATTTTTTGGATTTACTGACGCACGCGTCATTGTGCTATACATTTGTCAAAATGGGTTTCTGGTATGTGGTCATTATATCACACATCCATGATGATCAAGAGTAGATTACCAGCAATAGTAGCAAAGCAGGTGACTGATAGTCCTTGACGGTCATAGACGTATTGGACGGTTTTTCAACAGATCCCGTCCACGGCCTATCGCTGTGTCGTTCAATGATCGTATTTCTCGAAACAAAGTTATTGAAAAGACATCTCTATTGAGAAATTTTGACTAAACAGGAAAAAGCGTTTACAGAATGTTCGTCTCCAAGCTATAAAAGACCATGCTCTCGAAAATGTATACATTAAAAAAGGGAAAGATCCAATAGATGCACTCGATTTGAGACAAGCTGGTGTATGTCTCTCCAAATCATGCAAGGAACATTGGTTGATGCTATTTAATGCCCAGTCTTTGTTTTATGAACTTGATGAATGACGTGCATTGGTTATTAGCAGCTAAACTATTTCGCATGCATTACCGAACCGTGGTTTACAGTGAAATCGATAACCATGGTTTACACCCACAGAATTAGACCAGTCGTCTCTTCTTCCGTTTGACTAGAAGGGAAGCATTGGAACATGTAACGTAAATGAAATGGCACAATCTCCTGAATAAATGCCATAGCAATCGAACAATAAGCAGCCAGTTCAACATTAAACACGCCAAATTGTGTAAAGTTTCAGTGACCGTTATCAACCGGATCACACAGCAAAGAGACACAGACGATGTCAAGTTCTACAGAGAAGTTAGTGAACGTTTTTTCATGCGCCTGCTAACTTTTTTAAAAATGATCGGAGGGCCCAACATTATCGAGAAAACTTTTGCGCAATGATCTGAATTCTTCGAATATGAAGGAGTCGTGGCGATCGGAGCATTTTGAATGAATTCAGAGGAATTCGCAAGCGACGAACGACTATTTTTCCTATCTCTGTAAGGTATTAAAAATTTCTTTTTGCCCACTTATTAAGTTTCTTCATGTGCCATCTGTTTGAATCAGTTTGCACTTCTAGCAAAGTGATACGATTAAACAATCTAATTATGTGCTTACACCATACTTTCCTTTCGAAATAATAGGCAGCATGATTCACGTGATTTGAGAGGTGGTGGAACCATGCTACAGCCCGTTTTTCCATTTCATGTTGATATCTCTACATTTATTCATGAGCCATTCAGAATCGAATGTAGTTTAGTGTATTTAATTTCCTTTTGAACTCTACTCCAGATGCCAATAAGTATGTTTATGGAAATATGAATCAGTAGGCTACGCCTTTTCCTTTCTTGAACTTTGCTTCGATCTAATGAACCTTGTTATATACTGACATTCAGAAATGCCGTTTTAGAAAAGCCCTACTGTAGCAAAAATGATACAGAAAGTATTCTTCAGTGTCTGCTCCTCTCTCGGTATCACAACTCATTTGTACAATGTTTTATTTCAAGATATTATAATGGAAATGCAAGTAAAAAAGTTAACACTAGAACTACGAAACCGTCAATTGACGGTTTCGAAAATGCATTATTTTGAATAACACTTTTCATAGCATTTTCGAGCCATTCATATTTCCGGACTTTTATTTGTATTTCATGTGTATTCAAAACATTATAATATATCATTCGTCCTACATCTGTATAAATAGATATTTTCATGTCTACCTAGAACGACGATACCGTCAATTGACGGCCTCTGTTATCAGTCATTATTTCATTCGTTTGTAGTGAAATACACGTGAATGCTGTTATTCGATCGCATCAACCAATCAAAGGAGTGTCATCATTCAATTCACCGGTGCGCTGTATTTATTCATTTCACTTAGCAGTGAGCTGATGATAACATTCTGTGTGCAGGTTATCCGTCGATTGTGTTGACCCCTACTGTTTATAATTCACTGATTTTATTTGTCTTGTGTGTCGTCTTGTGTCTTGTGTTGTACATAGACATTTGATATGTCCAAACGTCGATATAGTGCAACAGGAGCTGCACAGATAATTGCTAATCTACGAGATATAAGTGAAGAGGAATCAGGTGATGATGACCTGGGGCAGGCGACACGAAACGCCGTTAGTGAAAGCGTTATTAGTGAGAACCAGATGACTCGGTAATAGACGCTGCACTTTCAGCGACTCGAAACCTCTGTTAGCTAGAATGTTTATTAGTGAATGCCAGCAAAGGTGGCAGTCGGATATCTATGTAGGATTTCCCATAAAATTATTGTTCGCTTTTATTAGATCTGGCGTTATCGTAACAACGCCTGCAGCAACCAATTAAATCGCGTATCAGCCATTCAATACAGTCGCTGAGACAAGCCACAGTATAATATTAAGTCTATGTTGACACGAAGCAAGGAGGCAAACATGGCGAAGAGGCAGCGGAAGAAGGAATACGCGTTCGTAGAAGTAACACAATTAATTGAAAAATTCATTGAATTTTGAATTCATTGAAAATCCACATCCCGCTGTTCTTCGATTGAATTGATTCGGGGTTTAAACAATCTCATTTTGCTTGCTGCGGCGTCAAATTGCACTCTCCACATGCTGTAAAAATGGTGTGTGGCGTCTCCAAATGTCTGCGCACTTTTATTCGATTAGACAGTGTTCACTTAGATAAGTTACATTGGTTTTCAGTGACGTCATGAGGGAATATGACAATGCCTCATACATTGCAGGGATAGGCTAAATCACTGCGCATCTACTCCAAGTCGATAACGTCAACGTAAACCTGTCCTTGAACATCAAAATGGCTTTCTTGCATTTCGTCTTCCACATTGAGAGACAAGTGAATGTGCAGTGCTTAGGCACTACTAACACGCTTGTAAATAATTCAATAAGCGTCCTTTCATTTAGGCTATTTCATATCAGTGTAGTTAGACATATAGTAGATCCACGTAATAAATCGCTTAGGTAGCGTATGCGGAGTCCCTTGTTTTTTGGTAGGTAAAGGGTGAAACACATATTGACATTTCTTTATGATATCATTCTAAGCTTCTATATGTGTTTTAAGACAAAATAAACGACAAACAGAATCACTAAAGGTGCCTCTCATACCCGTTAAGAAATTCGCCAACGGCGTGCTACACTTTTCCCTAACAGCCGTTCGAGACGCTGACATTCTATTAAGCTAATACCCGGTCACGCTAGCAGAGTTCTGTGTCGCTGACTTTCCTGTTACACTAATAGCCGATTCCCTAACAGAATTTTGAGTCGTCGACTTCAGGGTATTAGGGATCACTAATAACCTGTCAGCCCTAACAGCGTTTCGTGTCGCCTGCCCCAGACCTGTGCTATTATATCTGAATGAGACACGAATAGATTCAGATTATTCCAATCATTCTGATGATAGTAGCCGTTCAGAATCATCCGTCGAATTTGAAGACTCAGATGAAGAAAGAAATCCAGCCCCTTCGGCTTCAACAAGTGAGAACAGAAATACCGCCCGTGGAATGATGGCAGCTGAGCGAGTTTTGAGACGGCGAGGTCGTGGGCGTGGTGCTATGAACGCAGGCCTGTGATTACTCCTCAAATTCCTCAGATTCCTCAAATTTGTTTATTGATCCTCAAATCCTCAAAAATTCCTCAAATATAGCTTAACTATGAGAAATTCCTCAAATACAACACACTACGGACTAAATGTCGGATAATGTATTGTTTTTTGGCGAATGGCGATGATGTGTAAACTTCCAAACAAGAAGCTAAGATAGAATCCTGTAACATGTACTTACCCTACATCCATGCTGCTAATCATGAATCACTCATGATTTATTACTTTTCTTTTTCTTCTCTTATGATTTATAACTTAATAATTTTTCTCTCACACACCTGGCAGATTTTAGATAGCGTAATCCCGCTGTGCTAGCTAGATCTGATATTTTGATTGGAAACAGACCTGTCCTTTTATCATCTGAATGGGCAGACTGTTAAATAGAATATTTTCAATATATAAGTGATGAACATAATTTTGAAAAGAGCGAATTACTCACCAATTCGTTCCACATGAGGAGAGGAGAACCGTTGCTTGTCCTTCTAGTAAGTATTTATAAATTTCTAGACATTTTAGGATATAATGATCTTCTTTTAGCCATGTCATATTTAGCACATCAAAAATTGACCAGTCGTTAACTTGTTTTTTTAATTTTGTTACCTTGACGCACTTTGTTACGTTGAATGTCGTTTTCATTTCTGCAAGCTTCAGGGCTGCAGATGTTCCGGTTCGTCCGGACTTATTTTGCTAAGCAGAGAAGTTGTCCGAAGTCATTGTCTGTCGAACTCACTCATTAAATGCTTTCACGTATCTAATGAGTGAAACACTGCGATCAACCTACAGAGATTGTATATTTGAACCTTGCAATTTTGTACTTCTGACTTCATAATATTGCGTAGAATTCCAACAATAAAATGCACATTCAATTATTTTCATTAATTATGTTGACCTTTGTCACAACCTTCTTTATATGTTTCTGCGACTATATGGCTGCTAAATGCATGCCTGTACTTCTTAAAGAACTGAAGGATATCGATCTTCCATATCCATTATATGATAACATATAGGTAGCCCAGCCCACTTGGATTTCAGTGCTCTTAACAACTGAAGCGTTTGTTTCACTCTCTTCCATTTTATTTCCGCTGAACATGAACACATCCGACGGGTAAACAGCGTTGCCAGTCGTCCGTTTTTTCGAAATGCGTCCGTTTTTTAAAAACGGATGGTCGAATTTCCACTACATTATAGTACTTGTGATCTTGTTTTACTTTCTACGGTCCTGATTAGTCTTCATGTGTATTTCATAGAATAATAAGTTTATGAAGTATTTTATTCCATCTTGTAGATCTTGCACAGTAAGCTGCTCACTTTCGTATGTGTGAATGATGTTCTAGGCCTATTTGAATTTCAAGTTGTGTTGAATTCGAATGCTTGAATGAAGTTTGTCACGTTTCGAAACCGAAAGATAATTGACTTTTTCTTTGCAAAGTAGACTTCAAAGCTTTTCTATCAACAATCAACATACATGTACATGGAGATTTGCCTTCGTTTTGAATAAGTTCTACGAAGATTTGAATAAAAGATTGTTTACTCAAATGTATTTACTTTAAATTCGTTCAGATACTGAGCGTGTTATAGCAGTGTATGCAAATTACTTACTATTTGAGATAAGTATAAGAAAGTTTATCATAGCATATTTGCCTGAAGTGGACCTACGTGTACGTATTACATTATGTTCGCAAGCAGGTGAATGAATTCATATCGAGTTTAGCAAGCCTACACGTTTTTACGGCAGCTGAAGTCTGTTTTTTGTTTGCGTCCGTTTTTTTCAATTTTTGCGCTGGCAACCCTGGGTAAAGCGGATGGTCCCTAAATTTAGTGTCTATCTGCCTCCTGGTCACTAGCGTGCGGGGGTTGGAAGCGTATGAAGCTCCGCTATCTCATGAGTCTTTTTATAGCTACATTTTCCGGGGTCTGCCGACCGACACTTATCCTGGATGAATTATTCACTTATAGATCGTTTTCATAATTTGCTGAGCACTGGTTGGTGTGAAATTAGTGCACACATTGCTTATTGTTGTATGTGAACTTAGATTAATTAAGACATTGAACCACATAGTACTGGGTTGGTAGATTTTCCACCTGGGTCTACTGCAAGATGTGAACGTCAATATCTCTGCGCAACTTCATGCGAATAAAGGTGATAATCTTTCACTCTTTGCCTGTATGAGACCAACAACTCAACTGGCAAGCCTGTTCCCGACACTTGTTTTGTGTTGTATGAGAGAATTCATGTTCATTTGAATGTAGATCAGAGCGATATGATCAAACGCTAACAAGTAAACAAAACCCACCAAAACTTGTGTAGCATAAAGTAAAATTAATAAATTAGTGTGTAATGTGGTGTATCCTTCATAATATATTACTGACTTTTTTTAAGTCACAAGCATTCCGTCAACGATTTTAAGCTTTCTATACTTATGGGTTACTCTCCTCCCAAATTTGTCTAAAGTCCGTAAAAATTAATCGTTGCAAAGCCCCAGATGCATGTAGTTGAAGATATATCCTACATTCAAAAAATTATAGTATACAAATCTGACAAGCATCATTGAATTGGAGACGATAGCGTGAAGCAGAGCGACATCAGCACTTGATCTGACATCCTCTGTTCGACACATTCTAAGCAGATAATACTTGAGGCAACAAATTGATTTTCGTAACAACGCGGGAAGTGATTATGACGAATCAAGTCAGTATTCCTTTGCAATATACACAGCTTCAAAAAGTAGGGTTGGTCAACCCTTGGGTTATCTTCTTCGTTGTGACTTTCATGATTTGAAGTTTGACCCAAATTCCGTGCTAAAATTTGTAATTTTTCTTGCAATTATCATATTTGGCTCCGTTTCCATTCCTCAAATTTTTCACAAAAAATCCTCAATTTTTTTCATAAGCTAATCACAGGCTG
>CAJQUW010014739.1:0-16073 GCA_907163375.1 Prostheceraeus crozeri
CCTTTTCCAAACCAACTATAACAATTTTTCAAATAGTGATAAATAAATCTCAGACAAAATAATCTGACTTTTGATCTGAGAAGAAATTGTTACAGAAGAGCTGCTCTTGTCAACTAAAGTGCAAGACGGGAAAAGTCAATAGCAAAATAAAATTTGCTCTATTCAAATTGTATAGATCGCTAATGGTATAGATATAACAAGAAAAATTTTACGAAGCTAATAAGAGTATACCGTATTTTTCCTTAAATAAGCGCGCCCTCTATTTAACCGCCGCACCTTGACACGCATGAAAATATGCGCCGCCTCGAATAAGCGCCGACAACTGTTTAAGTGTGAAAAAATAAGCGCCGCGGCGCTTTTAGGAGGGGGGGGAAAAAAAAAAATGTAGTAAGTTTTTTTTAAAGTAATAGGCCCACATTGGAAAAAGAATAATTTGTAATTAATTGATTATGTTTGTAATTAAAAGCAAAATAATATAAAACAAACAAAAACAAAATAATCCAAATCAATATATTATTTTTGTTAAATTACATTCATCTCATGGTTGATATCTTTCGCCAGCCATGACTTAGCGGGCGAGATGAGTCACATCTGTTCGGTACGTATTGTGCACTTTGTCGAGGGTTGATGGCTGCAATTGGCTTGTTCGCAAGCAGCATTCTTTGTTGCCACCCTTCGCTGTTGTTGTGTGTGGAGCAGATCATCTCGGATCTCTGCCATCTGCTTCTTGAATTCAGCCTTCAATACGCTGAAGGAGCCCTCGCAAATGTTCAAGAAGGGAGAGTAGGCAGGCTGGTAGCGATAGGAGTGGTCCACTTTTCTGGTGGAGCTAATAGCAGTTTGTTGTTGAGGATCGGAGCGTTGTCGAAGATGAAGATCAATGTCCTGTCTTTGAAACGTTCGGAGCACTCTCGAGAATTGCTTGAAGTCAGCAGCGCGATATATCCTCCTTCCTTGAATGCATGGTCGCACCAAGCATCGTTCGTTTGACAACAGCGGAAGATTGTTGGACATGTGTGCGCTTTTTTGTCTTGCATTGAACCCCAACTCGAAATGCTGGCTTGTCCTCGTAGCGCTCTGCCCATTGCTTATTCTCTAACCAGATGGCGAAAACCGCTTTTCGTCGACATTAACAATTTTTCTGGCGTTGGCCATCCTCAAAAGCCATTGAGCATATCCCTTCGCGCTGCTTAACATCAGGCGAGTTGCGTTGAGCCAGGCACGTCGCGCAAAACTTCAAAGTTATAAGACGACCATTCAGTGCATTGGCAAACTGAATTTTCACAAATTCGAGGTTTTGTGCGGAAGTCTGTGGCGGAGTTCTGTGTTGATTTGAATCAACGTGTACTCAGGGTGCTCTCGACGACTGAAAACAATTGCATTGATCATTTGGAGCTATTGAGCCTGTTGCGAGTGCACCGGCGAGGGCGAGAAACGGGGACTCCATTGCTGTTGACACACCCCCCCCCCCCCGTAGCGTCGAATGATCGGCTGACGCAGTTCCTGAAGGATTCCCAACTGCCGCGCCGTCCTTCAGCAAAATCTTCATCACTCTCGTAGGCAGCCACGATGTCGTTGTTTGTCAACGTCGCTTATGCGGTTTCTTGGCATCGTCATAATTTCAACAGCGAATATCGTTTTATTGAAGCTTATAACTTGGATGTGAATTGATGTCTTGCGCGTTTTGCAGTTGATTGCGATTATTGACACCTAATCACTTAATTGACACATGAATTTAAAAATTTCTACTCTTGATCTAAGAAATAAGCCGGCTGAATTGCGTCTCTTACATTTGACATGATTAAAATATTCTTTGTATTGAGATTATTTACATTGATTTTCATTAGTTATATTGACTTGGAAAAGGTGTTATATTTACATTGAGAACACAAATTAGTCGTTGTACAATGCGGACAGTATGCAATGTCATGTCCCATTATGTCAAGTAAACTGTGTGCGGTTCAAGTTGGGAAGCAAGGGATCTCAAGCATAATTTCTGTGTTTCAAATTGTTGGCCCCGGCCCTGCACGCGGGCATAATACTACCTGTGGCCCTCTTTCCCAACTTAGGATTCCCCATAGCTAATGCAAAGCATGGACTTTTTCAGTGATTTCAGATCGGGCTTAACACGTTCTAGAAAGTCCGAGTCATGGTTTATAGTGATCGAGTTTCAGAAGGAGTCGAGTACATTAGTTATGGACAAGCGCGTTATAAGTGTAAGGGGGACTTGTATATGAGTATATCATAATTTGAAAGATGCTTTGGTCGTTTTTGTTCTGTTTTTAGGACATTGTGGATATCGAACTTTTACAAGCTGTTGGATGATTGCCACATTCAAAATGTCAGTTATCTCGGACTTACATAATAGGCGTCATCAACATAATAAACGGCGGCCACATGGCCGGAATTGTCTAAGGTGATCTATTATTTAGATTTAACAATTAAATTAACAACGAAGTATATGCTAGAAACTGCAAAAAGTTAAAAGTTAATTTGTCCTCATTATCTCACGGATATGACTAGTGAGGGAAATAAAACTTATATCTGGGTAATTTTGATCTATTTAAGATCTTCATTAAGATTCAAATGACCAATTTAAACACGCAGGGTAAATCTTTAGGAAGGACATTCAGCACGATTTTGTTCTCTCCCCTGGGGGGAAACACTGCACCTACCAGTTTTTACAGAAGAGATAATGCTGAGAAAACCGCAGAAATGTAGGAAAATTTTCAATGAGATATTCAATGAAATTGTTATAAATTCTGGGATCTAAGGAACACTCATATCTGTTCGCGATACGAATCGGTTCACTAGGCGACTATTCGGATCCTTCCCCTTCTATTGTACAGGATTTTAAATTTTTTATGATGAATTCCCTATTTTCTTTGTATTTTTCTTATGCGTATTATTAACTGTGCCTGAATGCTGCTCAGATCAAAAATTTATAGACTCTTGAAAAAATTCTAATGTTGCTTACGGTGGGGGTCGCTGGCGGCCTATCGCATCATGTTTTATATTTCTGCTTATATCACAGGCTTATGTTATCATAAACAACGGTACTTAGAATTGCTGAGCGCATTGATTAACCATGTGAATTATGTGATTATGCTCGTGCGATTGTGTTTCAAGTGAACTTTTGCAGAGGGATCAGGGTAGTCAAATACCAGCGAGCGTGATGCAAGGGGATAGTTCGCTGTGTGCATCTTATTCATTCATGTAAGTTATTTGCAATCAATTTCCCTTATAATCAGGCAGAATCGCTCAAAACAACTCGATTTCGCAATCAATTTCGCTCATATTTTTTGTGCTGCATTATTGGATTTCAAATTGCGAAAGTTAAGTGCAAATAAAGTATCCAGTTTCGAATGTCAAAAAGATAATACAAACAGCAAGAATGAAAGACAGGAGTTTATCAAAACTACATTTTGTCTACACATATCTCATATACTTGTATATGCAGATTGTGCACACATGTGATCCACTTTTGCAAGTGCTCACCGTTCTTCTGGCTTCAAGAAATTTTCCCTTGCCAAACTGTGTAGCACTTGTAGTCTACGTGTATGTCGATCAGTGGGACATTCATCGCAACTGGTGGACAATGTCCTTCGAAGAAAGTTTACAACCTCAATTTGTTTTCGTACAAGCATTTTAGAAAGAAATGCTGCGCGATTAAACTTTTTTTGGGATTTTCACCGAATTTGGCTTGTATTAAGTTCTCACTCAAAATTGTTAATCAGTCAAAATTCACCGATCGAGATGTGTACTTTTTGATGGCAACTAGGGCGGCAGGTTATTAAAAACAGCTTTTCAGTAGCCAATGATAGGCTAGATCTAATCCAAGCTTGACCACACTATCATATATCAATGATGCGCACTCCATAATTTTCAATTGTAATCATTTGATATGAATGCTTTAGCAAGAACGAACATATTCTTGTAGGACCTCCCTATCTGGAGTGATGTGGATGAGGCATCTGTTTATTGACTTGACAAAAGCGAAAGTACGTTGGTCTTCTGGTCAACACCTATTCGTAACGTAACGCATTCCTTGTAATTGATGTCGTTCTTCATAGCGCGGAAGAAAGAGAAGAAAGGACGACGGCATTTGCCATCGATTTAAGATGGAGCTCTGCAGGTATGTCAGCAAGCATACGGTTGAAGTTGTGAAGTTGTGATTGGTGATAAACATTTCTTAGCGTTTCAAGTCATCGCAGAGCTCTGACTATCAACGCTCTTTTATGCCGGGGGAGGTGACGGAAAAATGCTGACTTCTCTCTCTTTCTCATCATCTCTCTTTATCGCATCATGACTCGCCTCTCGATTCAGGCAGAGAAGTTGATATGAGCGTCTCAAATTAACCTGCAAGTCTTGCGACGACCAATGGAGTCGCTTGTAATGAGCCATTGATCGGCCGCAGACTCTCCTTCACTTCGTTGACGGGAGGGCATAAGCGATGCCCGGGTGGACAGGGAGTCGTGCGAGTAGTGAGTTGGGCCTGGGCGCCATATACCATACGCTCCAGGTGGATGATCGGATCCCACACAATTCGGAGAGACATCAAAAACTCCCTGCTGACTGTACCAAAACGCTTGTGTAGCTAAGATAGTGTCCTCACTCTCTCCCGCCTAAGGTCAGTAAGCATCGTTCTTCTTGGTCGGGGAATCAACTGACGCTAGCTCGCGATGACTCCTTCGGCTTACGATCGCGCAGTCATTGCCCACACAAGTTGACGATTGTACGATAACACTCACATTTGCGAACGCCAAATCGGCTCTATTGAGGGCCACCACTTGCCTTGCACCAAATATCAATAATTCACTCACAGGGATTTGGCCCTTTTTCTGTTCGTACTTGGGGAAGTTCGTAACATCGCGAATGAAATGAAATCTTTCTGCTGTTGGTCGTAGTAGATTTTCTTGTTGTATAGCGAACTGGGGTTGAGAAACAATCTGAAAATGGAACATGTTCATGGAACAGCGAGTTCATCATGAATTTCCTTGCGCTATTAAAGGGCGTGAAAATCGTGGCATTCTGATGTAGTAGTTTTCATTATCGCGAACATGCCTATATAGTTTGCGATTCTGTATGGAAAAACCCTGTAAAGCTTGAACACTGCTATATAGAGTATTTAGCGCTTGATTGCTAGGGCGGGCGCGATTCCGAGTCGTGCGCCTCAGTGCACGGTTAGTCAAAATTTGGGCTAGTCTGTATGGTGTGAGATTCAAAGATTGGAAGTTAAAACTAGTTTGGACGAGTTAGACAAGCTCGACTAATTTAAAATTAATCTAGCTTGTTATAAATTAAATTCTAGACCATTTTTCATTGAAAAATTGATTAATTTCCATTAAAATGGAGAGCAATAGTCCATTTGGACTCAAATTAAAACTGCCCTATTAATTTAATGCGGATACTTTATTTGTTAATGTTTGGGAAAACAGGATAATAAATCAGAACACATAAAAAGTCGCAAACAAGGCATGAAAGTTTTTGCTGATCTATTTTAAGATCTACTATTCATAGAAGTATACTATAAAGTGTGCTAAATAATATTTTTTATTTCCCAGTTTTGGTTCTTTTGGTCATTATCAATCATATTTCATCGAACATAGCTGTAGGAGTATTTGTCCTTTCTTCTCTATCAGGCTTGAAGTAAGCATAATTATTTATGTACGAATTAATCAAACGGCAACGTTTGCAAATATTGGCACTAAAGAGATGTCATCAGACTTGAACTTTTAAGCACCAAAGCTCCTTGGCAGCTTTAGACACTGCGCGTTCCGCCCTAAGGATTCATCAGAACGGCTTGGATTGGGCCACCCCAAAGCCGTACCTGATGAAACGCTAGTAGGGAGAAAAGGGCAGTTTCAACTGCTGCCAAGGAAGTTTTGTGATTAAATAGTTCAAATCTGATAACATCTTTTCATTCTGTGCCCAGGGCCGAACTGGCACTCTAAAATCTTTAGTAACTAGTAAATCTGCAAGTGCAACTTGTTACGGGCATGTTCATAGTGTGCATATTAAATGCAAATCAGGCATTAATGCGATTTTATACCATGTCTGTATGATTTCAATACGGATTATCTCAGGGATCTACTTTGCCTTGACAGCACATACGATTCGCACAAAAATCGTGTACCTAGAACTATATATATATATACATATGCGAACTAGAACTTATACATATACGAACTGTATTACAAAAATTTCATAATAGATATCCAAAAAATACACGATATTGTACAAAATAATGCATTCCTGTCGTTTGGGGAACTCCCATAGAGATTTCACACGGCAACTCTGTCTTTACACATGATCTCAGTAGCCAGCAAGCCGCGAATTGCAATTTTTCTCAAACGATTGAAAGAGTGAATAGAAAACATTGTTTTTACCGCATTAAGCAAATTTCATTGAGAAGTCATATTGAAAAAAAGTCACTCGATTTTGCGCGATTGATTCCGTCGCACGATTAATCGCGCGGGAATCGATTGAACTGGGCCCGATTGATTGTATAATTGCGTATTGTGGGAGCGGATTCTTATCCCTGTAAAGATGTAATGATTTGCACGGAATCATTTTCAGAAATAAATTTTCCAATGATCTATGAGGAGCACCGTTGAGACCTGTCAGAGAGAAATTCAATGCGGCAATAAATTGCGTTGATCGTTTAGGTCAGCCCAATCGATCATGATGATGCTAGTCAAATATGTTCGGATCACTTTTGTCAATTGTAGGTTTCTCTTTTGCTGGGATCCATTTGTGAGATTGGAGATTTAGATCAGAAAGAAATTAAACAAATGCTAAGCTATGTTGTCTCATGGACCCTGGTATTGGTCAGGCATGCAAGGTATACCATACACTGGACATAGGCTGCATTTATTGGTCTTAACATCAGTATGGAAAACATCAGATAAAAATGCTTTACTTCCTTTTAAACATGCTCCCAAAATGCTAGGTATGCTAATTTAATATACTCTGAACTCAGAAAACATCGCTTTTTGCTTATGAAAAAAACCCCCGCTGCTCGATAAATGCCCAAGTTCGCTT
This sequence comes from Prostheceraeus crozeri, assembly GCA_907163375.1. Taxonomy (NCBI): domain Eukaryota; kingdom Metazoa; phylum Platyhelminthes; order Polycladida; family Euryleptidae; genus Prostheceraeus; species Prostheceraeus crozeri. The sequence continues at coordinate 7,045 of CAJQUW010014739.1, forward strand.
ATAATGGATGTGGCCGAAGGAGTGGCCAAAGAAATTAATTGCACTGCTATGCACAGGTTTCGGAATCTGGGACCATGGATTGCGACTGATGTTCGTGGCTTCGGCCATGTAATCATGGATCTGTGGTTAACTGGGGCCCCCATTTTTTTTGTTGTCTCCAAGACCGATCCTTACTTTGCAATAATTGCAATATAAGAATGTTGTTTTCATCTGTCTTTCTCTATCGTTGGAGTAAAAATGGAATATCTTGTCAATAGCTAGAACTGGTTTAAGTCAATCTAATTAGCAGTACTTCAAATTGAAACTTTTGCAGTGAATCATTATCTAACAATAAAATATTACTCACGGTCCACGTTAGTGTACATGGAGCGACGCACCTCTTAATTCTGCCGTTTTCACTTAAATTATATTTCGCCTCTCCATTGATTGTATCCTTGCCATTCGTTTGCAAATGAAACAGGCCATTCAAATTTGACAATTTATTCTCGCCAAGGAAAATTGTTTTGAATCAAATACACGATCAGTCAGATATAACGCACATAATGAATTGATGGCACAATTTTGAGTGAACTTAAGCTTAAAACCCTTTCGCGACCCAATGCGTTGCAGTGACTTTCGACAATGCACTGACTTTCCCTTCGGTCCCGATGAAGTCCATGAAAACATCAACCAAAACTGTGTTCTTCAAAACAATCATTAGCAATCAACCATAATCGCAATTATTAAAACTTTGCATTCCCATTTCAGACATTTCCAAAATGTTCCAATTTTTCTTTCGTTTCACTTACAGCGAAAATCACAATTTGCGACAAGATATCAGGCTCCAAAGTGATAGAACTTGCACAGCCTTAGTTCTAGGCTCAATAACGGACCTCCCGGTCTCAAAACATTTACAAAGCCTTTAATTTGACATCAACTTCAAAGTCATCGAGGATGCGGATTATGCGGGAGACTTTAAAAGCAGCTGTGTTGATGTCTTTGATGAAATAGGGCTTTCCCACCAACGGATAATTATGCCTCTAAGGTCCGGAATAGGACTCATTAGCGGCAATCAAGTTCAATCCATGTTTTCTCTCCATTGTGACACCCCTACCTTCATCCAGTCGTTTTGTGCGCACGATTGTGGGAGCAGTGATGTCAGATGTTGCCATCAGCCGGAAGCCTGTTGCTGCATGCTTGTAGTCCTGCTGGTATTGTCAGCGGCATAGCAATCAACTGTTCAGAAGCTCGGCATCTAAGACCCTCCTACGCTGTGTGGTCAAAGAATATCGACTTTTGATCACGTGCCAATTTACGTCATCTCAGTTACAAGGACATGTCTGATACTGTTTCTTTCGATAAAGTACGCAAAATGTCTAGTGGACAACTCAGTAAACTTTCAAAAAAAACAGCTGAAATGGATGCTTTGCGGATATGCCATTTGGCTTCGCATTGTGGAACACATGATGAGGGGCAATGCATCAGTACTCTTTAGCAGATCATGCAGAAGTTAATGACTATTAGCAATCAGAATTTGAAACAAAGATGATTTTTTACTGCAGTTACTATGTCACTGAAGGAAGTCCTTCAGCTAGAAACAAGACGCCCAAGTTGAAGGAAATTGAGCAAATAAACTTCATAATGTTAGAAAGAAACACAAACAAATCATTGATCCTGCATAAAAAGATGTTTGACGTGAACGAAATTCATTCATGAGTTTCGAGGCAACGTATGTACAAAGAAAGAAACAATTTGATCCTCTACGGCGTTAGATGGAGGAAACAAGCGGATCTGTAGACGATCGTTCTGAAAAGGGACAAACTTACTGTTGGATAGAAATCCTTTTTGAAATATGGGTTGGCAGATGGACAGTGTGAATCGATGTTGAATCATTCAAGGAGATTGGGGCAATGCAGAAGGCAAGACAAGAAACGACCCATTTGAGTTACTTTGGCAACACTACGATCAGATCAAATGAAACATATTGAAGAAAGCAAAAATCACTACGAAATTCCATTGATTACAAACGCGTTTTACGTTACATCATGACCTAACAAAGTTGTGCAGCAAGGCTCAAGCAAAAGGAACTCGGGAAGAAATTGAAGCGTTAGAACGGAAAGTGGCGAAATCAAAATTTGGTCATTTATCGTGGCAAAGTCATTTCAAGAGATTAAGCGTAAAGAACATGTGCCCCGTACTCAGAATTTTCGGTAAATGGGTTTTACAGGGATCCAGCCTACCCCAAGTTATTCCTTTGCAAACGCCAGATCGAATTTTGCCTAAATTCGATGAATTATTGGTGTGTTGTCGTCGGACTCTCCAAATCTGATTTGTGAGTGATTATTACTGAATCTTGGTTGAACTCCTCTGTCGATTCGTCACTGTTGTCCATAAATGACTACATGTTGTTTGCCGGGATGATCGATTTATAACCGACGTTGGAGGAGGAGTATGTGCTTGGATTCGAAGGATGCTATGTATGTCCTTTATTGAATCTTTCGTCTCAGAAAAAGCCCCCCTTCATTGAAGTGATTTCATTTAAGATTTCTCGAATTTATCTTTTTCTTTGTCTATATACCGCCTAATCTATGTCGTTCAAGTCACTCCGAGGGATTTCGGATTTCTTTGACATTGAGGTAAACCACATTTTGAACACTGATGTGCATGCTAACATTCATTGTGATGTGGTGATTTTGAACAATTTTGATGTTAGATTCTTTTCAAGAGAATTTTGACCTTCATAATTGTGTTCAATCAGCGACAAGACTGAATTCCACTGTTTGGATTTTTTTTTTAATTTTTTTTTTTTACTGGATTCTGAACTTCGTGACTCCTTCTTACAACCTATGACTGCCTGCAATCGGTCCACCACTGGCTAATTCAGACCACAATTGCCTAATTTATGAATCCAACCCAGTGACATTACAGTGATTCAAAAGCGCTTGGGTTAAAATTATGGGATTACCGAAAATCTTAAATCTCGAAGCTTTTGTCAAGAAGTTATCTGAGGCAAATTTTCAATCCATGTATGACGAAGAAAATGGATTATCGACCAAAATGACGTCAATCTTTTATGGATTTGTTTTTCACCTGCAATAACTACAGTCCCGTGTGAGGTATGTGATGTTAACTACTACTGGACCAAACCATTGGATGTCACCTTTGTTGAAGAAACTAATTAAATTCTCGCTCGGGAGGCTTTCTAGATGCAACAAAACTGGCCCTTGTATCCATCACTTTAAGGGAAAACGATCAAAACCGTAATTGTGAAGGCTAAACGCCACATGTGGCCACTGACTGAAAAAAACTTCCTCAAGTCCCAAGGATTTTGTTGGTCTGTAGTCAATTGAGATCCGCGGCAAAGACGCGGAATTTCAATTATTGACTCTTTGTTAAGCCAAGTTGGTTGGAGTTTATCGATTCCTTGCATTCCGTTACAGAGGAAGTTTGTTGGGCAAACTTTAATCCAGAGGACGATAGGCCTTCATGACTCATACCCTCGTCGCCATCCCAATGGAAACCATGAATTTTACAGATGTCGATGTGTACAGAGAGTTAATGGCCCTGAACGCCTCGGAAAGCTTGTCGGTCCTGATGATGTCCCTCCTCGTATTTTGAAACTTCGGTTGCCCCTTGGCTCTGTGCTCCCCTGGCATTTACTGTTCAACCATTCTATCCGCAAGGAGCTATTTCCAATGAAATTCAAAATGGCGAATGTATGTCCTAGCTACCTAAGGGACGTCACAGCCAAGAGATTTCAGAATTCCGACCCATTTCAATTTTATCGTCACTTATCCAAAGTATTTGAGAGACTAGTTTCTATCCTCGTGTATATAGGATTGTTTGATAAATTGCTAGGGAAATCCAGCAATACGCGTGTTAGGGACCAGATAGGGTCTACAACAAGTTGCGGCTAGTCAAAATCGCGGGAGGTGGTTGTCTATGTACATGGATGACTCTGAGGTTAGTGCAGGCCGTGCGTGGTAACTGGTGTATTCGATGTTGAGAATGTGGGTGGGGTTGGGGGTGGGGGGGGGGGGGAGGTGGTTGGGTAGGGTGGGGGGGGGATGTTTGGGGAGTGGGGGTGGGTGGGGGGGGGGGGTTTGGGTTGGGTTTGGAGGGGGGGGGGGGGGGGGTTTGGGGGGGGGGGGATGGTGGGGGGGGGGGGGTTGTGGGGGTGCGTGGGGGGGGGGGTGGGGGGGGGGGTTGGGTGGGAGGGGGGGGGGGGGGTGGATGGTGGCTTGTTGGTGGGAGTGGGGAAGGGGTTTGTTGTAGTTTTTTTTTTTTTTTTTGATTTTTTGTTTTTCAGTCTTTGAATACAGCTGCCTCATAATCGTTATGATAAATTATTTCCTCGACTTCAAACATGGAACCTGGGCTTTGTTTCCTGGCTATCATCTTACCTGAGTGACCGTCAAGAAAAAATAAAAAAAAAAAAAAATCAAAATAAAAAAAAAAAAAACAAAAAAACAAAAAAAATTGACGTAACAGTGAATGGTTGCTTTGGGCCAACGCTTCATACTCCATTTCTGGAATACCACAAGGATCAGTTTTAGGTCCGTATCTGTTCGGAGCCTTCATCGGTATTGCCTTGAAGCAAATTGAGGGGTGTAAGGACCTATCGTTGATGTATGCCAGACTGACGTTACAGTTATTGATGCCGTTCACTCAGTTGGCAGTGTCGACTCCTCGGTTCCTCATGTCTTCATGTGTGTGGCAAAAAAAACAGGTTTGAAATGTCAATTCGATTATGGTCAAGCCAGTTCGGTATTGAGGAAGCATGTCATATCTGTTCTCCCCCACAATGGCACATGGTCCATGATTTTCAGTTTGGTGGCCTTCCGTTCGTGTACTGGGTTTCCATCTTCAATGATTTACTTTATCCTGGGATGAACAAAGTATCTGGTATTTTGAAATAAGTTCTACTCCAGCGCCATGCCCCAATTTTTTTTGGGTTTAGTTTATTCGCGTCTTGAAGAAAATAATGCCGGTGGATAAATAAAGTTATTTGAAATCTATCATGCTTTGATTTACAATCACTGTTCATGTACGCGTCCCCTGTGATATGAGAAGGTTATCAAGAGAAAAATATGTTGAAGTTAGAGAAATTTCAAGAGGAAAGCGCACCGCACAATATGTGGCTCAGATTGTAAATGCCAATGGCTTCCCCCAACTGAGAAAGCAAATTTGAAAGATGCTGCCACGAAAATTCCTTCCTCAAGTGTGAAAGTGCCCATAAACCATTCCACTGCAATGACATTGTGCCGGATCGGTTGAGAATATAGCAATAAATTGCGAATGCCTCTTTGCAGAACTTTCAAAAGCGCTCATAGTTCTTTCCTGCCGTGGTCAACATCCGCTATGCCAACCGTTCGTCATGAGTTTTCCCTATTTATTTTTCTTTCTTTTTGTTGTTTTCTTACAACAAGTTACTCACATGACTTGATATGTTTGAGATGTTTTTGAGTGTGATTGATGTGAAATTGTCAAGTTTGAATCTATATTGTCAAGTTGCTGATTTTAATTTTTGAAAAATAAGCCTCTCTCTCTCTCTCTCAGGTTGGCAACGCATGGAGTCTGTTCGCTCCATGCAATTTTGCTTCTCCATGAAATCAGCAGGACGCTTTGTTTCACTGGTGTCATTCACTTTTTGGCATGCAAGTTAGAAGGTGCCTTAAAATCAATTGAACGAATCTGGGAAATAATGGGTATTGATTAATATAATTAACGTAATTACATTGATCATTACTTGATGATATGGTTTAGAAGTAGTAATGGAAGACAAGGGAAGGCTGGTTGCGGTATTCCGTTTCTTACTAAGAAACCATAATACATGCTTTTTCATTTTCCTAGTAGGCACATAGGATCCAGTATCAATTCCGGTACAGGAAAAACAATACTACAGAAAACTGCATCTCGTAACTCGGTGATATTTACGTGATATTGAGTGCAAAAAGACAGCTTGATTCTTTTCTCAAGAATGTTCAAAAATTTTAAATGCCGATCCATCATTTTTCCAGGCCCCCCTGTCTCTCTCCCTTCTCACTCTTCTCTCTCTTCTTTTTCCCTCTCAATACTTCTCATGGCTCTCTGATCATTTTGAATTGTATCCCCAAGAAACAAAACGCAAGGCATCACCATTAATCTTCATAAAATAATCAACTTATTATCCATTTATTGAACTAGCATTATTAAAGTTTAAACTAAGTCTGGCTTAAATAGACGCTGAGACTAAACCGGAGAGGAAGGTATAGGTGAAGTAGTATTGTTGCACTCAGAATTTTTTATGTGGGTCAGCGAAACTTGCCCCAAGGAACCCATGGCATGTGACTGCCTAATTCATCTCATTAACAAACTTCTCTCGGAAAATGCATACGATATTTCAGTATGTGTCTTTCTCTTTCAACACCACTTTTCAAAAATGGGGTTTGCTTGTGAAACATTGATCAATAGTGCCTCTATATTTTCAATGTTAGTAGCATCTGCGAGTTATGCATTATTGTGTTTAATTTAAGTGATACAGAACCTTTTTATTGCTGCAAAAATATAGAGAGGGGAAACGTTTAATGACGTATCGAACATTGCTGATTGAAGCATGTAATCAGTCACACATGGAATGGAATTGAAAGTAATTTTTATGGTATTGAACTGGTAGCTGACCAAATCCATTGCAGAGGATTTCACCAATTTTTTGCTTTCATTCTGCCCACATATTTGAAAATTTCTCTTACTACTTATTCTCCTTTGTTGTGAGTTGTAAATAGTTTTCTCAATTTTAAAGACGGAGACGACTTTGAGGCATGCACACCACTGTAGCCTAGTATTTTAGTACACCTCTCTCAATTTTCTCAACATTAAAAAATTCCCTCCTAGAAAGAGCTAGAAGAAAGAATCATGCACAAGATCAGATAAGATATCTCACTCTCGAACATCAAATACTCAAAACGTTTGTTAAACTCTTTGGCACGTGAACACTGTGTTTCGCAAATTTAAGGGACTAGAACAGGCCTCTCTACCAAGCCGGTTGCCGCTATCTTCATTGTCATTTATCATGCCTGTTTCATGAAATTCTTATTCCTCTCTAAATTTTTAATAATTTTGAAAACAAACTCACTAAATATCTGAAAACTGTTGCATATTCCAAAAGCTTGATTTAGAAGAATTGACTGATACAAATCGCTTCCTTACAGAATGGTTGAAATGATCATCAACAAATAGTCGGTTTCATATGCGTCAAGTTCAATGGTAATATCAAACTTTCCACAAAAATAAAAGGATGCTGCAAAATATGAGAAAACACAGGAGCACGGAAAGAATGCATCTTATGGACACAATCAGTCAGTTATAGGCGCAAAAGGAGAGACAGAGCAATTTATTTCAATAGCAGCTTGGTTACAAAGAAGCAAAATAGATGGAATTTTGAAGTACATACATTATGTTGGGTCTAACAGTTATACTGCTTCCTGACTAATCAATGTACTGATTAGTTAAATTTTTAATGCAGTGGAAAAGTAACTAGAAAGCCTATTGTGATGCTTGTTATTATTGTTAGTTTTATAAATTATTGAACACGTAAAATAATGAAGAAAGCTACTTATAATGTTGTTATTATCGAGTATCATCTGCATGCATCGAATCTGCTAGATATCAATAACCACGCAATAAATAAGTACACAACTTAACTTCAAAGAATGTATTTTAGTTTCAATGGGAAAGTACAAATTATCAATTTCATTTCAAAACCATTTTCGTGAATTAATTCACAACATTTTCGCTGATGCATTGAAATTATTGAAATTTATTTTCTTGGAATACAATTTGACTTCAACTACACTTATTTCATCTTTCCTCATCCATGATAGTCAGTCAAATCTTTGCGGAAAGAGCTTTGATTACAGATCTGGCTACAGCATATTACTGTAGACAGAATATCACAGATACACTGTGTAATCTTTGCAAAAATATTTGTTTTTGCTCTTACTACAGTGGGAAACTAGCAACTGAATTCATTTTTATCAATAAACTATCGCAAGTTGCCGTAAGAAGCAATAAGCTACCCACGTCCGAATGTTGACGTAATTTAAGCGACCTTGAATTGATTAACGTGATTTGGGTTGCATATACAGCTATATCCATGACTTGCTAGAGAAGGGACTTAACGAAAGTTTTAATTTCTTTCAGGATATTGAGTCACCATTAGCAAATATAAGTATCATGACAAGAACATGCAACTTAGCAAACTTAACGAATGGCATATTATTGACACTACGGATTCAGACATCTACAAACCTTCGCCCCCTGGAGGCCACACACAAACACACACAACCTGTACCCTACATGCCTACCAACGTTGCGACTGAAACCAACTCCACCCACACCACTTGCCACAGAACGCCAACAGCAGACCTGTGTAATGCTACACGCCCCACTCCCCCATATCTCAGGCCCCCCCTGCCCCAATCCCCCATCATAACCATCCCTAACCATCACCCCCCCAACCATCACTCCCACACTCCACCCCGTCCACAAAGGCTCCAGTTGCGCGTGCCACTGCAAACTCTCCCTGACCATTACCTCCCCTTAACATCAAAACTACCCCCTGGCCACCCCCCGCCCACATCCTCGCCCTCCTGCGTCCCCTGCAAGGATCGCCCTCCCACCGCCCACTCCCCCATCACGGCACCCCCCCCACTCCACCCCTCGACATAACTCGCCCCTCCTCTCTCCGCCCGCCGCGCCAACCCCCCCCTCCTGGACGCCCACCCCGCCCTTCCAACTGCTTATACCCCATACCCAAATTTACCCCACTCCCCCCAACCCATTCCCACCCTCCGCCCCCCAGACCTCCCGCCCACCCCACCGCGCCCCCATTCACATACTCACCCCTCATCAAAACAACCCCATCAACCCACTAGATCATCCATCACCACCCATCCCACCCATCCATCCCCTTCCTCCCCCATCACCCCCCATTCACAGTCACTCCCTACCCTCCCCATCACAACCTCACCACCCTTCAACATCTCTTCCCCCCCTCGCCTACATCAAAA
>CAJQUW010014740.1:0-13540 GCA_907163375.1 Prostheceraeus crozeri
TTAAAAATTAATTTACACGAAGCAGGAAGTTCATTCACTGAATTTGCCTGGATTAGCGATATCACAGTAATTTCCAGTCTACAAGATTTCTACTTCTGACAACATAATGATGTGAGGGAGATATCTTGACCATGAAATACGATTTGATTTTGATATGATTGTCATACCTTTGAATTTATCTTTGTAAATGATACAGCTGAAGCGATCGGACCGGTGAAATAATTATTCTGTTTAGATAACTTTCGATTATTTTTTTTATTCTGTTATAATCGCGTGTCGATTTGTTCTTTAGATACATATATAACATAATAATTTCAATGATATGGTTTCCAAACAATTCTTTGAAAAAATTATTCATTTAGCACGGAATTTGTAGTTTATCACCCAACATCGGTAAAACGACAATTCTAAAGTTATGCTAACAGTTGTTCTGCAAGTTTCGGAGGGTCCAGCATCTCAAAATTCCATGTGATTACAGTTTTCCCTGTCTATAACGACCACCTCTCTGCCAAGCAAATAAAGTCGTTATAGACAGGTGGTCGTTATTTGCAGGTAAACTTTTGGCTACCTTTTTATATGATATATGACATTATAGTAATATCTAATCATAAGCCCACGCGTACTACAAGTTCAACACAGCATGATTGGACGAAAAAAACTAGCCTTTATAGTTTCAGAGGCCATAAAAGTGTCTATTTAAAGGGACTATTAAGCAAGATTAAACTGTATAGAAATATAACAATAATGTGATACACAAACATAAGTATAAAGCACACATAAATCAATGAGAAAATTTGATAATACACTGTACTGAGCACTGCAGGCAGACATTATGTAAAACAATTAGATTATACCACCGGTGCAATTATGTAGAATAAATTCAAATGCAGGCCTATTACAGTATGTAAATGTATGTATACTCGATTGTGTGAAGCCAGTTAGCTGAGAGTGTTGAGACTCATGTATCTGTCAGAGCTGAAAGTGAGGAATTAAGATGTGTAGCTGACAGCTGTTACATAATAAGACCATTGATTGTCTGTTATTAATGAATAAAGTTACGAAACATCTACACATATTTATCGTTCCCTCGCAATCTGCGGTCGTAATAAACAGGGATCAGAGGACAATTTGCCAAATTACAGAGGTCGTAAGTCGCGTTAGACAGGAAGTCGCTATGCACAGGTTGAATTATATAGGAGATATAGTAATTTTGCATCGGTGCCAAATTGTTTTGCTCGTAGAAGTCGCTAAAAGCAGGGTCGTTTATAACAGGGACTGATGCATGTAGATCCATGTGCTTCCGAGCTTGGCACACGCAGTGATCTAACATTCATTTAATCACTCAAAATAAGATTTGTCATTTTCATGATTATGATTTCACTTTTAAGGCAGATATTTGCCAGAGTAGGCAGAAATGTGATATTCAGCAGCTTACCAGAATTCCTGTTAAAGATAATGAAAGCGTAATGACAACCGATGTTATTTACGTGTATGAAGTTAGCCGTACCAATATCCGCACCTCATCGAAAATCGTGGGTGCCACTCCCAAAATCAACATTTACAAATAATTTTAGAGTGTGCCAGCTTGTGCCACCACTCATTTTTCAAAATAATGCAGCAGTTTGCGAGAAATCGTCGATCAAAAGTTCGAAGTGGTACGGAAGTGAAGTTAGCCGTGCCAAATTACCGAAAAAATCTTAAATCGCATATTTATGAATTTTAGCCGTGCCACTTGCAAAAATCGCGTGTGCCACTCGCAACAACCCAACGAATACACTTATTCGGAGTGTGCGAGCTTGTGCCACTCAGGTTGAAGCCATCATAAATAGTGAAACACTAACTTACGGTATATTGAAGAATCTGCGGATATTCGCTCTGTCATTTACACTTCATATTCGGAAGAAGGCTGAAAGACATGATGATGATACATGCTTACAGGACTCATTTCATCAACGTAATGACCTTGACGAGTCAGAACAATCACTTTGCGTTGCACTGGTGGCAGAAGTTTAAGGCAACCGGTTCAAAGTTTATACAAATTGGAATCATGTGAGATTGAAGATGCTCACGAATCAGATAGCGGAACGCAGATGGAAAGTGAAGTTTTCGAGAATAAGGAAATGTCTGACGTAAAAAAGGGATGGGACAAACGACGAAAGGCAAACAAAGCATTGACGACAGACGATCAAAGAGAAACATTGTACAGTATGCGACAGCCGTTTGCAACACCCCCTATTATTGCAGAAATAAGACTATACAGGTGTTTATTCATCTTTAAAGTGATGGTTGCATAACTCGACGTCTTGGAAATACTCATAGCTGCATAATTCGAGCATAAACAACAATGAGATCACAACGATGTTAACGGGCTGCGGGCCATCCACTGCGTGCCTTGTATTCTTATCGGCCCGCGAGCTGCGTCAGCAAATTCGTGAAATTGTCAGTTATTTGTCATGGTACATCTTTCCTTCGATAAAATGTTGGTAACAAAGTTGAAAACTATCAGCTTATTACGTAAGTTAGGAAGTTATGCAATTTTTATGAAGTGAAGCTGCGGAGCCTGAAGATGTCCATGTTGCACTGGAGCATCTACCGGTACATGTTCACTATCTACAGATATCTACCGGTACAGGTATCTGCAGATTTGACGCGCCCAGTGTGAATGAATGGTTAGGCATCTGACTGTTGAAATCGCCACTAATTTTAATACGATCAGAACTTGCTCAACTGCGATATGTTATAAACAATTCCGATATCATTATTTAAGATCTTCATAGGAGCAGCCTATATATAGAACAGTAAATAAGATACAAAATTATGAAACAGTCATGTATATACGTCATGTATATGTAATCATGTAATGTACGTGTATGCTATCATTAACATGAATACCAAGAAAAAACCTTGTAATTCATGTACCATCGTACTTGGTGTACTTTTGATATGGTTGCACAGATACAGGTACTTTGATATAGTCGTTTGATTGTTTCTTACGTCTAAATTACAAGAATTTTCATTGAGAGTAAACTTTACTTGTACAGTGCCTGCCTAACTAATCAAAGAAAATGATCTACACTTGCATCAATTACAAACACATCAATCCTAGGTTCTGTTTTTCGATCCTTTAATTCAAAACCATAGGATTCGGTTGAAGAATTTGTGGAGTGCGGGCAGGACCACGGCTAACCCTTGAAATCTGCGGGCTGCGGGCCGGACTGCGGTAAACCTTTGAAATCTGCGGGCCGGGCCGCGGTTAACCCTTGAAATCTGAGGGCCGGACCACGGTTAGCCCTTGAAATCTGCGGGCTGCTGACTGGCCCGCGGTTGACCATTGAAATCAATGTTCACTATACATGAATGGCCGTATCGAAGCAAATACTGCGGGCCACGGACTGAATTCCGGCCCGCATGCAACTCTGCACTGATGATGCCGGCCAGAAGCACTCTGAAGCACTCTGACTTAAGCATCTTCGAAATTTTTCAATGATTTCTGCTAACATGGCAGGATGCGTTATCGTGTTGAAGGCAGCCCCTGCTCACACCAAATGGCTCAATCATTCTATTCATAAATGTGACTTACAGAAATACTGCAATATTCAATCGCGACACAAAATGGCAACACGGAAAAAATTGACCGTGACAGATATGACTAGAATTGATTGATACTGATACTGAGTTATGCGACGAAGAAATTACAGAAGAGAATCATAATATAGTTCCGAATGCGCATCAGAAGATGCTGACTCTGACAATACCAGCAATGTGCTCAATCATTCAAATTCGTCATGATCATCAAGTTCTGTAAGTGTGACTGCTCGAGATGGTGCTATATGGACTTCCATTCCATCAAATGCTTCAAATGCTTCTAGTCTTGGAAGGACTGCGGCCCATAATATTTTTACTGCTCCTCCTGGTTGCCGAACCTCCATTAAATCTTCCGTCTTGACACCCTATGACGCATGGAAGCAATATCATTACGAGTCGATTCTACGACATATTGTTGCGTATACGAATGAAGAAGCTGAAAGAGGAGGCGACAGAAATTTTCTACTAACTGTGAATGAACTTGAGAAATTCTTGTTCCTGATGTATGCTCGTGGTCTGTATGGAAGAAATCATCCTATGTCGTTTTTATGGAACACTACTTACGGAATTTAAATGTTTAACAAAACTATGGCACGCGATCGTTCCCTCACAATTTTGAAGTTTCTAAGACTTGATGACAAACCTAAACGATTGAGATCTCCTACAAATGACAAACTTTTTCCAATTCGTGATGTGTTTCAAAAATTTGTGAGTAATTGTCAGTCTAAGTTCACTTGCAACTATTCGTTGACTGAAGATGAACAATTACTACCTCTCAAGACACGATGAGGTTTCATAACATACATGCCTAACAAGCCCGATAAGTTTGGCTTGAAATTCTGGCTGTTGGTGAACGTCGAAACGAAATATGTCATCAATGTAATTCCATATTTTGGTACACAAGAGCGTGATGAGCGTGGCGATGTTCCGTTGGCTAAATCTGTCGTATTGAAATTGACTCAACCAATTCGTGGGCAAGGTTAAAATTATTTGTTGCGATAACTTTTTTATTTCGCTCCCTTTTGCCACAAGGCCTGCCTCTCACCACAAAACTTCGATTGTGAGGACCATCCGAAAAATCGTCATGAATTATATGACATAATGTCATTAGATAGATAGCATTATATGACATCTGTCTCCTCTCTACGCTGCACTCAGAACCCGATACTCAACATGAAGGAAAATGAAAGGCTGAAATGGTTTTATATTATACTCAGCGACAAAAAGAATGAAACAAGTCCTGATATGAATACTTATGACTTAAACTTGGTTGTACTGTACGTTTGTTTGTTGTTTGTAAAAGGAGAACTCGAATGCTTTACTCAAAAACATTTAATTTGATACTCATGAATTTAACAACATAAGTTAGAAACGGGTGTGACCACCGCGAGCATCCAAACAGGCATCGATGCGTGAGGGCATGGATGAGTACAGTCGCTGGATGAATGCCAAGTCTAAGAGGTTCCACTGCTCGATCAGTCTGTCGGCCAACATCTTCAAAGACACTGGTGGGTGGTTGCACCTCTCCCTCACTCTGCGACCAAGTTCATCCCAGCAGTGCTCGATGGGGGAGAGGTCTGGAGAACGTGAGGGACATTCCAAGGTTGGGATTCCACTGCTTGCTATCCTGTTAGAGATCACTGAAGCGCGATGGGGCCTTGCGTTGTCATCCTGAAAAATGAATTGATTCGATGTCACTGCTGGAACCACGACCGGTGTCACGATCTCGTCGGCATATCGCTGTCCTGTCAATGTTCCTTTCACTACGATTGCTGGTGTTTTTCCATTGTGCCAGATACCGGCCCAAACCATGACACTACCCGCCGCCGTACTGGTCGTGTTCTTTGACGCAACATGGAGCAAATCGTTCACTTGGCAAGCGATGAACACGGATCCGACCATCGTTGAAATCGAGAGTAAACCTCGATTCATCAGTCCAGAGCACACGTTCCCACTGACTGTCACTCCACGACTGATGACCTTGACACCACGTCACTCGTCTCCTTCGATGTTCCAGGCTCAGCGGAATTCTCACAGCGGGTCGTCGAGACTGTATACCAGCTTCTCGCAATCTTCGATATGCAGTTCGAACGCAACAGGCAACGTTCCCAGCAACCTTCCAGTACACAATTAGCTTCGGGACGGACACAAATCTGTTTCTTTTAGCAGCTAAAACTAAGCGTGCATCTGTCCGCTTGGATGATACCCTTGGTCTTCCTGATCCGTTCTTCTTTTCCACATTTCCTTCTGCTTTCCAACGACACCACCACCTCCATATAACGACCCTTGAAATTTTCAATTCTTTCGCAACAGTTGTAGAACTTTGCCCACAACGCATCATCCCAATTGCCATTCCTCTGGTAAAGTTATCGTGCGCCATTTCATAAGTCAAATCTGGTCAGCAGTAGGTGGTGATTCTGTTCAACTTCTAGCTGTTACTGTGATCAATATCAAATTTTGAAATTTGATGGTCCTATATCATTTCCCTTATCATATGGAGTTCAATGGTGATACATAGAAAGCGAGATATCATCTCAAACCATAGAAAAAATGAAACAAACTTCCATTCAAGTCAATGATAGTTGGTTTCAGTATTTATGTCAGTGAGTATATAATAAGAATAAAGTTGGTGTCGATTCTGTGGATCAAATGCTACGTCATTACACAATGCGTTCAGCATCAAGGAGATGGCCGTTGGCTGTGTGGTCAAATATCATGGACATTGCGGTCATCAACGCAGGAGCACTATTCATTCAGGTGTCGAAGAAGCCAATAACGCGCCGGTGCTTTCTTCTAACTCATTCAACATTTGAGAAAAATAGATGTTTCTTCGACAAATATCCCACTCGCAATAAAGGTGAACGTCGAACAAAGGAAACGCCAAAAATGTCATGCATCCTCTTGTCAAAATGCGACACTAACTTACTGCACATCATGTAGCAAGCCAACATGCGGTCACTGTGCAAGTCCAAAGATCAAACTTACTGCTGTTAGATGTCCTAATTGTTAACCCTTATCGGTATGGATAATTCCGAGAACGCCATCGGTATGGGTGTTAATATTTTGTAAACAGCTTCTCTTTCTACTGTATAGTTGGCTTTAGCTGTATATTCAACATCTAAATATTCTTTTGATAATTTTTAGATAAAATGTAAAAAGGAATTACATATTTTTTGTAACAATTGCGTTGATTTAATTGAAATAAAAATCAAATTATTTCAAGAAAACATTGATTTTTATTATATTCTTAGAAAATTGAAAGCTTACACTAACATAGAATGCCTGTCATTTTAATTACAGATAATGCATTTGCAACTTTTTATAAGAACTCGGTGAGCTGGACACACAGACCTTTGGCAAGTATCACATCTGGAACGACTTAATTTCCCACAACAGCGGCACCGACCGACTTTTTCCATTTCTGTATTCTGGCTGTTGACACGAATCTCAACCAAATTCAATGCTATCATAGCTTCCTTTGTAGGCCGCGGCAATCTCGAATTACGTGCATATCTTGATCTCGTAGAAGATATGCAAAGCTACGTAGCTAAGGACTTCAAGTATTCTTTCCTACTTGTACTCAAACCATCTTTCTTTCGTAAGAGAAACGCATTGAAACATGCAACGTCCAACATATTGTAAAAAATCAATAATGGCCATCGCACAGTTTTCGGCGACATGTAAATTTTTCCACGTTCTCGTCCATTTGATCAACTCCTTTTTTACCGAAATTGTAATCAATAATCATTTGCGGTTTTTGCGCATTAGCAGAAACAATTTCGCCTCCAGAGTGTGAGGAGCTCAAGAGATTTACCACCTTGTTTCTTTTTGGAATATAAGAAACGAGCATGATATGATTTTCGTGATCGTAAGCAAATTTGGTTGATTCCACAGGACGGCGCTTTTCCTACAATTCCTGAGGAATTTCTACTCGATTGTTTCGAACTGTGCCAAGCAGTGTTAAATTCTTATCAAGTAACGACACAGCTAGTCGATGTGACGTAAAAAAATCGTCTGTCACCAACTCACGCCCACAGCCGTAAAATGGTTCCGATAACTCCATTACCACATCCTTTGCTAAATCTCTATGAACTGCGTCTCCATCTTTTCCTGTATATATTTTTCCATTCAAAGCGTACCCGGAATCACTCTCGCATAACCAAAATATCTTTATCCCATATTTCTTTGGCTTAGTGGGAATATAAGTCTTTCCGGGAATCTTTCCACGATATCCATACAATTGCTCATCGACCGTAAGAATTGCAGCGGGAATGTAGAACTGATATAATTTAGCGATAAAAATATTCCATATTTCACTGATGGCAGCTAATTTGTCAGAAGATAAACGCCCCGCTCGATTTCGAAAATTGTCAAACCGTATCGCGCGAAGAAAGAATTTGAATCTTAGAACAGACATAACTGCTCTGTAAAATGGCATGGCTTCTTTGGGATTCCACAGATTTTGTATATTTACGAAATTATCGTGATTGGCCCCAGCGTAAATTATCAAACCGATGCAAGCAAGGATTTCATCATAAGAGAACGTCTTCATATATTCATGAACGCGAGGAACACCCCGTAGAATATCACAAACCTTGCGATTTGTGTATGTAAGGATTGTACGAATTAATTCCTCTGGAAAAAACAAAAGGAACGCCTCCAAGTTAGATTGAGGGTGAGCAAGATTTCTGCCACAATCACTCACGATATTTCGAGTTCGCCGTCGTTGCTGAAAGGGTTGATTTGTGTAAGTAACAACACGTGTTTCGTATATTTCTGGTCCAGTTTCTACGTCGCTGTCGTCGCTACTTTCATCTTCTCCAATGATTGGAATGTCACCTTCACTCGAATCACTGTGAATTTCGTCATGCTGAATGTCTTCACTCACATTGCTAAGAAATTGTTCACCATTCGAATAATCTTCGTCGTCACTTGCATCATCCGATTCACTTGAGTCATTATTTTCATAACGAAGTAGCCTATTCAAAGCCTGTTCAGCGGTATGTCTGCGCGGTCGGTTCATGTTGACAAACGAGTAATGTCTGTCTCTTTAGGAAGCGTAGTAAGATGTAAATGAAAGAAACAACCAATTACAGGGCACTTCTATTGTAACCTATTCATCAAGTGAAAGCTATGACGAATCACTTGCCACAATGCAGAGTTAGCGTGCGAGCGTTGACCGACATGTTTCACACGTAACGACAGATATTTACAATAATGATGTTAGTGAAAATAAACTTTACGCTAAAAATTAGTGACAGGTGCACAAAATACGAACTCGTATACTGGAGGACTAAATTAGAAATGACGTCTCAAATATACTTTTCACATTGTTCAATACAATAGCAGCTCAAATCAGGGTGAGGCGCCTGCATATAGACTGACAACATTAATATCAATTTGTGTTTACATTTTTGTAAACACCCATACCGATGAAGTTCCCTTACGGACTAAGAGGATAGAATATCACGAAGAAGTAAATGCCATGCAATGATCAGTCAATATAGTTATTAATCGTCGTTGAGTCTTAGATTCACATGTCATATACTTTAATTACATCTTAATAAAATAATATAAATGTTTACAAAATGTAACACATATACCGATGAGGGGTAATGGAGATGAATTTCGATTGAATTTAGAACATTTTTGTCAGAGATTTCGTGTAAACGTTTTAGTAATTTTTCGCATGCATGCGTTTGACATTTTGAAATCATCAATATTGTCGTGGTATTCTTTCTTGGACAAAGTTTGCAGAGATATTAATTATCAATATTTTATATTACGAATCGAGAAGCAATACTTAGACAGCTCCGAGATTCATAAAGAAAAGAAATTGCGAGTTGGTGTCGAAAACGACACTACAGTAAATCTAGGTATTTCAAAGTGTCCGTAAAGCTAGTGACATAGTTACAAAGAATCGATTGTGTTGTCATATTCAAGAGGATGCGCTCTTTTGTCTATAGTGTTCAAAATGTCACTGTTTATGGCCTAAAAGCATCAACAATTTCTGCATGATCAAGTACCGGTATGTATCGAATAATTATGGACCGAAAAACGTGTGACCTATCTTAACCTTTTACACGCCAACGTTCCATTATTGGAACATTTTTGTTGACATAGATTTTAGTTATCCAAATACTAATTATTATCACTTTGACAATTTTTTATTACTCGCATACGCAATGCATAAAAATTTGAATATATAAACTCCACTTAGACATTTTACCCTTTGAGTACAGTACCGGAGAACCACGAAAAACGCATTTTTTTTTACTTTTTTAGTGATTTTTCAAATTTACAAATTTTAAGGTCTATTATGTATCATTACCTAAAACACAATCATCGATTTTTCAATCTTAATATCATCTTTTATATTTTGTTTTCCATTATTATTCATTAACACACATATTTTACAATGACACGCATCTTTCCATGTATGTTCCAATATTGGAACGTTGGCGGGCGCGAGGATGCATGACTAGCCTGTACATGATTTCTATTATTAGACTTCAGTCCAGACTAAAACTTGATATTTTTGTGGTGGATTGCTCACTACATACAATGAAATTATTAGCGATGATTAGAATGATCGCTATTAGATGATTATTAGAATGTGATTTTCAACAGAAATTATGCAATACTCGTAATATAAAAACATGTCGATATCATACATATAATGTAGATTTATTATTCTTATCTGTGCAACAAAATCTGGTGTATTTTTGAATAAGATTGACACCAACTTTAGAACGCATGCAATTCATATCCTGGATTCAGTGATTTAATAAGGCTTCGCTGTAGCCAATTATCATCTGCAGTTACCATGGAAGTTGGACAACATTGAATGTGAACTTTCTCACGATCTGATCTTCGTATTGCTCTTTTTTTATCGCCGTCTGTAACAGTTGAATCTCAATTGCGTTGTATTTGATCATAGTTTTTTTGATATGCGTTGTTTTGATCATGGTTTGATAGAGCCTAAAATATAATAGATATGTGAATAGATTTTTCAATCATTTCATGTGTGCATCTATGCCTAGAATTCGACGACATTCACTCTAGACAAGCTGTTGAACAAATTCAAGATGATGATGAAAATGAACAATCAACAATAATGATACTGCTGCTATTGTCCGATATTTGTATTTTACCTCCAACTGACGCAACCCAATGGGGATATTGCCGACGAGGCAAGACATAGATTGACAATTCATCTTCGCGATGTTATACCAGGTGATGTTCCTGGAGCAAATAGAGGTATGCGTGGACGACAAATGATTATACTCAAGGAGACCGGTGATATTGAGCTCCAGAGGGAGAGAAGGTGGTAACAGAAGAGAAACGTTTCTCTTGATTGGACATTCCCGACGCTCCTATTCCATCTCCTTGTCGATACTAGTCCTGAAATTTGATCAACAATATTCAGTTATCGATCTTTTTCCTGTTTATATTTCTATATGATTACATGTCTACACTTGCGAGTTTCACTAACCTTTACCGCACAACAACATGGTATAAATTTGATTACAGAAAAAAACGAAACTCTATGTATTTTTTTGGAATCCTTCTGATAACTGGTTGCCATGTCTTACCAACAGAGATTCATACTGGTCTACGAGTCTTGATCCCAGTTGTCATATTGTGAGCCTTTCATTCAATTGAGTCGCTCGAGGTTTCGTTTGATTAAAGCGATCTTGGCAATTGCATTTCGCAGACAGCATTAGAACTCAACCCGGAGTGATAAGTATTCAAAGATTCGTCCCATTAATATGAACTCTTTTTATGAACACCAAGTTTTGCCAATTTGGAGTGGTTTTCCAAATGTTCCTAGCATGTGATGGAATCGATGGTTCCCTATTTCGGGTATCATAGTGGCAATGTTTTATTCGATCGGGAAATCGATAACGGTTCGGATGGATCCGGTTCAAACTACAGTTGTACGTAGGGACTCAGGATCGATCTGACTAGCAGAACTCCTCTTGGATGAGCAGAATTGTCAGTGCAAACTTTGCTGGAACCGTTTACAGAACCCGGAACAAGCATTCTGTGGATTTTGATAGCTTTGATTCTCCAGTTATAAGGTTTGTTTTCCGAATCTTCGCGAGAAGAACATAAAAGCAACGGCACCATTCGGAGGAAAAATCGCACCGGGACAATGTCCTGTTTGCTAACAACGAACAAGTTTTGTGTGTGAAAAGAAAGAGAAGGGTGATTTGGGACGTTTCCGAAGCGACGGGGGACAAGCTAATATTCTTATTTGTCGTTAGAAAGACAATGCTTTTCGTTACTGTGGCATACAAATTTGAGACTGTCCATCCACTTTGGTACCCACGCTCGTCGCTGGGTTAGACAACAAGGTCAAAAGAAAGACGTTCCCCAGCCCAGCTCTCATTTCATGTTATAATTAAATATATGGGAGGTGGATCGACGTCATGGATAGACTCCTTGGATCCTATCGTCCTGTAACAACCGTTTAGCAAAAAATGGTTCTGGAATTTGTTCAACAACATGTTGAATTTCAGTGGTTGTTGCAGCCTGGAAACTTCCATGTAAATGTCATGCAAGACAAAATGCCACATTTACAGTTTCGAACGTGATCTCGTTCATTGCACTTTTGGCAAATCAAGACACAACCCAATTGAAAACGCAGGCGTGGAGGGACCTACACACACACCAAAAGCTCCATTTCGCAAATCTGGGCAACATTTTCTCGTCCAAAGCCGTATTCACAGGGTAGATGTGTGTATTGCTCCAGATGAAATACTACAAAAAAATGTGCAAGAAGTTTGTGACTAAGAGACTTCATAAGAGGTGCATGGCCGATTATCATTCATAATGGACGTGTTTCTTGATGCATTGAAATGAAATATCTGCATTCCATACAGAATAGTATATGATATTATGTAGCCAACCCTGAATATTTGAAAAATTAAACTTTGACAGTATGAATGTAATGGACATGTAAAATTGTTTTGCAACAAAATTATTCAAATCATTCATTTTATGGAAAACGTTTGACCGGTTCACTTTGGCCTATAGGTACAATAATGATAGGCGATGGTAATTCTTTGAATGATGATAGAATTTCCCGAAGGACGATCATGACATGATGAAAAAGACATTAAAATTAAACTGCTCTAACTCAATAGAACTCAGATAGAAAATTCGTCTGCATACAATAAAAAATCATCGTCCATTCTATTGAGCCAATCATTACTGTGATCGCAAAAAATATGTTCGTTTTTCGACATCACAACCGCCAACGTTCCAAAAATGGAACCATTCATATTAAAAAACTAAGACAAATTTATTTTTATTAAATTGTAGTTTACTTTTGCTTATTTGACCACTAAGACATGAAAAAAAGAAAAAAAAAAGTGAATGATAAAAAAAGAAAAAAAAAAAGAAAAAAATAAAAACACAAAAAATAAAATAAAAATAAAAAAATAAAATAAAAAAACAAAAAAGCAAAAAAAAAAAATATTAAACAAATTGAATAAAGTTTACAATTTTTCTGTAAGCGGGCGGGGGTTTAACGGTTTAATGCAGAAATGGGTTAAATTTTCGTTTCTTTGTCAAATAAACAATGGCATTAATTGTAATGATATGATTCTGACTTCTCCAACATTCTCTTACTTACTTATATGTTATTTGCTCTCTAACTCTTTATAATCTGTCGAACAATACAGTCGGAATAATTCAAAGTCACCAATTTTGGCTATGAATATCCGTTGCTATTAACGATGTCAAACTAATTGAAAGTGCTGTAAAGGTGCTTATGAATACAAAAAGAGATTTATTAAGTAGATTAGTAACACAGCTCAAACATGAGTCAATGAATATTTTCTTTCAAAGGAAGCCATGCCAATCTATCTGAGAAAAGGCATCCTTCAGAGAAAGGACGACTTGTAAATGCTCAAAGAATTCAAGTGAATAGCAAAAGACATAGAAT
>CAJQUW010014741.1:0-11440 GCA_907163375.1 Prostheceraeus crozeri
CGCAGACCACAAATGAAAGTACCGGGATGAAACATAACTAACAACATTTATGAAATAGCATTAGGAACAACGTTGAAGCAGTACTAGGGAACATTAATGAACAGTACTTGGAAACATCAATGAACAGTACGGGAAACATTCAATGAAAACAGTACTGGGAATCATTAATGAAACATACTGGGAACATACAATGAAACGAGACAGTACTGGGAAACAATAATGAAACAGTACTGGGAACATTAAAAGATACAGTACTGAGGAACGTTTAATGAGAACAGTACTGGAAACATCAATGAAACAGTACTTGGGAACATTTAAAGAAACTCGTACTGGAAAACATTAATGAAACGAGTACTGGTGAACAGATAATGAAACAGTACTGGGAACAATTATATGAAACAGTGACTGGGAACATTAATGAAACAGTGACTGGGAACATTAATGAAACAGTACTGGGAACATTTGAATGATGTACAGTACTGGAAAACCTTAATGAAAGCGAGTACTGGGAACAATTAATGAATACAGTACTGGGAACATTAATGAACACGCAGTACTCTGTGAACATTAATGATAAACCCCGCTCCCTCAGTACTGGAAACATCAATGAAAATAGTACTGGGGAACATTAGACTGAAACAGTACAGTTGACTGGGGATACTATCAATGAAAGACGCACGTACTGGGAGACATGTAATGATAACAGTACTGGGATCATCAATGAAACAGGTACTGTGAACATGCATTGAATCCAGTACGAGGGAACATTAATGGAAACAGTTACACTGCGAAACATTAATGAAACAGTACTGGGAACATTAATGAACAGTACTGTAACATTAATGAACAGTACAGTGTTGGAACAATGGCAATGAAACGGTACTGGGAACATCAATTGGAACAGTACTGCGAAACATTGTAAAATGAAACAGTATGCAGGAAACATTAATGAAGACAGTATACTTGGTAACAAAAATGGATCCGTACTGGGAACATTAATGGAGTCAGTACGGGAACATTACCATATAATGAACAGCAGTTCTGGGAACATTAATGAAATCAAGTGCTGTGAACATTTAGATTGGAGTACAAGTACTGGGAACGATTATGGACCACAGAACGTGGGAACATTAAGTGAAACAAGTACTGGAAACATTAATGAAACAGTACTGGGAACAAATTAATGTAAACATAGTCTGGGAATCATTAATGAAACAGTAACGGAACATTAATACACATACTGGAACATTAATGAAACCAGTACTGGGAACATTAATGAAACAGTTACTGGTGAGACATTAACTGAAACAGTACTGGAAACATTGGAATGAAACAGTACTGGAAACGAATAAATGCTTAACAGTACTGGGAACATTAATGAAAACCTCAGCGTACTGGTGGAACATTAAATAAACCAAGTACTCGGGAACAATAATGGAACGCCAGTACTAGGAGAACTATTAATGAATGCTACTGTAATCTCTGGGGAAACTTGAATGAAACAGTTCTGTGAACCATTAAAGAAACAAGTTACTGGGAAACGATAATGGAACAGTACTGGGAACATTAATGGAACAGTACTGGGAGACATTAAATGCAAACAGTACTGGAAACATCCAATTAAACAGAACAGGTGGAACATTTAAATGAAATAGTACTGGGGAAACATAATGAAAACAGTTACTGGGAAACATTAATGAAACCCTCGGTACTGGGAACGCGCATTAATGATACATGTTACTGGGAACATTAATGACAGCAGGTACTGTCCTGGGAACATTAATGAAACAGTACTGGAAACATCCAATGAAAACAGTTACTGAAACATTTAATGAAACAGTAGTCTGGGAACATCAATGAAACAGTACTGGGTTAACATTAATGAAAACAGTACTGGGAACATTAAAAAATGAAACAGTAACTGGAAAACATTAATGAAACAGTACTGGGAGCCCATGAATGAACAACAGTACTGGAACATTAATGAAACAGTACTGGGAACATTAATGAAACAGTACTGAGCGGAAACATCAATGAAACAGTACTGGTGAACATTGCAATGAAACAGTGACTGGAAACATTAATGAAACAGTACTGGGAAAAATTAATGGAAACGCCAGTGACTGGAAAAACATTAATGAAACAGAAACTGGGAACATTAATGAGTAACAAGTACTGGAGACATTAACTGAAACAGTAACTGGGACTTTGTAATTATGATAACAGTATGGGAACATTAATGAAATCAGTACTGGGAACATTAATGGATAACAGAACTGGGAACATTAATGAAACAGTACTGGGAACATTAATGAAACAGTAATGGGAACATAAATTAAACACTACTGGGAACATTAAGTGAAACAGTACTGTTAAAGGGGGAATCTCAATTGAAACAGTACTGGAAACATTAATGAAACAGTACTGGGAACATTAATGAAGACAGTACTCGTTGAACATTAATGAAACAGTACTGGGAACATTTTAATGGAAACAGTACTGGAAACATCTAATGAAACAGTACTGGTGGAACAATTAATGAAACAGTTATGTCTGAGAACATCAATGAAAGCGAGTACTGGGAGACATTAATGAAACAGTTACTGGGAACATTAATGAAAACAAGTAGCTGGAAACATTAATGAAACAGTACTGTGGAACATTAATGAAACAGTACTGGGAAACATTAATGAAACAGTACTGTGAACATTAATGAAACAGTACTGGAAAACATTAATGAAACAGTACTGGAAAACATTAATGAAACAGTACTCAGGGAACATTAATGGAAACAGTACTGGGAAACATTAATGAAAACAGTACTGGGTTGAAACATTAATGAAACAGTACTGGGAACATTAATGAAACAGTACTGGGAACATTAATGAAACACTCAGGTACTGGTAACATGTATGAAACGTACTGCGGAACATTAATGAAACAGTACTGGAACATTAAGTGTGAAACAGTACTGGGAACATTAATGAAACAGTTACTGGGGGAACATCAATGAAACAGTTACTTGGGAACATTAATGGAAAACAGTACTGGGAACATTAATGAAACAGTATGGTAACATTAATGAAACAGTACTGGGACACATTAATGAAACAGGTAACTGGAAACATTAATGAAACAGTACTGGAAAACATTAATGAAAACTAGTACTGTGAACCAATTAATGAATACAGTACTGGGCCGAACATTAATGAAACGAAGACTAGTAGCTGGAAACATTAATGAAACAGTACTGGGAACATGTTAATGAAACTAGTACTGGTAACATGATTAATGAAACGGTACTGGGAACATTAATGGTGAAGAAACAGTACTTGGGAACATTAATGAAACAGTACTGGAAACATTTAATGAAACAGTACAAGATACTGGGAAAACATTATAGTGAAACAGTAGCTGGGAAACATTAATGAAACAGTACTGTGAACATTAATGAAACAGTACTGGTGAACCAGTTAATGAGAACACAGTACTGGGAACATTAATGAAACAGTACTGGGAACATTAATGAAACAGTACTGGGAACATTAATGAAACAGTACTGGGAACATTAATGAAACAGTACTGGGAACATTAATGAAACAGTACTGGAAACATTAATGAAACAGTACGCGGGAACATTAAATGAAACAGTACTGGGATACATTAATGAAACAGTACTGTGAACATTAATGAAAACAGTATACTGGACAACATTAATGAAACAGTACGTGTGGGGAAACATTAATCATGCGAAACAGTACGGGGAAACATTAATGAAACAGTACTTGGGAACATTTTAATGAACAGTACTGGAACATTAAAGTGAAAACAGTACAGTATGGGAACATTTATTGGAACAAGTACTGGACAGTAAATGTGAAAACAGTACTGGAAACATTAATGGGAACAGTACTGGGAACATTAATGAAACAGTACTGGGAACATTAATGAAACATACTTGAGTTCGGGAGACATTAATGAAAACAGTACTGGGAACAACATTAATGAAAACAGTACTGGGAAACATTAATGAAACAGTACTGGGAACATTAATGAAACAGTACTGGGATACATTTAAGTGAAAACAGTACTGGGGAAACATTAATGAAACAGTAGCTGGGAACATTAATGAAAACAGTACTGGGAACATGCCTAATGAAACAGTACTCTGGGAACATTAATGAAAACAGTACTGGGAACATTAATGAAACAGTACTGGGAACATTAATGAAACTGTGAACATTAATGAAACAGTACTAGGAACATTAATGAAACAGTACTGGGTAACATTAATGAAACAGTACGTGGAAACATTAATGAAACAGTACAGGGAACATAATGAAATCAGTAGCTGGGAACATGTTGTGTAATGATAACAGTACTGGGAACATTAATGAAACAGTACTGGAAACATCAATGAAACAGCTACTGGGAACATTAATGAAACAGTTACGTACTGGAAACATTAGATGTCGGAAACAGTACTGTGGAAACTATTAATGAAACAGTACTGGGAACATTAATGAAAACAGTACTGGAAACATTAATGAAACAGTAACTGGGAAATTAATGAAACAGTACTGGAGAACATTAATGAAACAGTACTGGGAACATTAATGAAAACCAGTACTGGGCGAAACATTAATGAAACAGTACTGGAAACATTAATGAAACAGTACTGGGAACATTAATGAAACAGTAGCTGGGAACAATTAGATGAAACAGTAGACTGGGGAACATTAATGAAGAACAGTAGCGTCGCTGGGAACATTAATGGAACAGTACTGGGAACATTAATGAAACCGTACTCGGGCAACATTAAATGAAACAGTTACTGGAAACATTAATGAAACAGCTACTGGGACACATTAATGAAAACAGTACTTCGGGAACATTGTGAATGAAACAGGTACTGGTGAACATTAATGAAACGTACTGGAAAACATTAATGAAACAGTATGGGGAACATGTAACTGAAAACAGTACTTAGCGTGGAAACATCAATGAAAACAGTACTGGGGGAACATTAATGAAACAGTACTTGGGAACATTCCTGAAACACAGTACTGGGAACATTAATGAAGACAGTACTGGGAACATTAATGATGAAACATTACTGGGAACATTATAATGAAACAGTACTGGAAACATTAATGAAACAGTACTGGGAAAGTTATTAATGAAACAGTACTTGGGAACATTAATGAAACAGTACTGAGAGCACATTAATGAATAACAGTACTGGAACATTAATGAAACAGTACTGGGAACATTAATGAAACAGTACTGGGAACATTAATGAAACAATAAACAGTACTGGAAACATGTCAAGTGCGAAACAACTGCAGTACTGGGGGAACGATTAATGGGAAACAAGTACTTGGAACATTAATGAAACAGTACTGAGGAACATTAAAGAAGACAGTACTGGGAACATTAATGAAACAGTACTGGGGGAACAAGTTATGTAAAACAGTACTGAGAGCATTAAAGAAACAGTACAGTGAGCATCAATGAAACAGTACTGGGAACAATAATGAAACAGTACTGGTGAACATTAATGAAATAAAGAACAGTACTGGAGAACATTAATGAAACAGTACTGGAACATTAATGAAAACAGTACTGTGAACATCAATGAAACAGTAACAGGAAACATTAATTGGATCAGTACGTGGGAAACATTTATGGGAACTCGCAGTATGGGAACATTAATGAAACACGTACTGGGAAACCATTAAAGAAACGCATTATGGGGGAACATTAATGGAAGACGTTACTGGGAACATTAATTGAAACAGTACTGGAAAACATTAATGAAACAGGTATGGGCAACATTAAGGAGAACAGTACTGGGAACATTAATGATACAGGTGACTGGGAACATTAATGAAACGAGTACTGGGAAACATTATATGAAACAGTACTGGGAACATTTAATGAAACCAGTCTGTGACTGTTGGACACATTAATGGAAAACAGTACTGGAAGGCTAACATTAATGAAAGAGTAGTATGGGAACATTAAATGAAACAGTACTGGGAAAATTAATGAAACAGTACTGGGAAACATTAATGAAAACGAGTCACTAGGAAACATGTTAATGGAAAACAGTATTACTGGGAAAAGCGATTGTGTGTAATGAAAACGTTACTGGGAACCTTAATGAGAAACCAGTACTGGGAACATTAAAGGATAACCAGTAATGGAAAACGATTAGAATGGAAACAGTGACTGGTGAGAACATTAATGGTGATAACAGATACTGGAGAACCATTGTAATTGAGACAACAGTACTGGTAAACTCATTAATGAAAACAGTAGTGTACTGCGAACACATTAATGAAATAGTAGTCTGGGGACGATTAATGCGTAACAGTACTGGGAACATTAGAATGAAACAAGTACTGGGAACATGTTAATTGAAAGCTAGTACCTCGGGAACATTAATGACAACTCGTACTGGGGAGGAACATTAAAGAAGCTCACAGTACTGTGGAAATTAATGAACAGAATACTCTAGGGAACCCCATTAATGAAAGCAGAGTTACTCGGGAACACATTAATGAAAAGTACTGGGAACATCAATGAAACAGTACTGGGAACATTAATGTAATCTGTTACTGGGAACATTAATGAAAACAGTCTGGATAATTAATGAAAACAGTACTGGGAACAGATACTTGAAACTGGTGTACTGGGAAAAGCATAATGAAATCGCCAGTACTGGAAACATTAAGTGAAACGAGTACTGGGGAAATTAATGGAACAGTCCTGGGAACATTAATGAAAAGAATGGAAACCAGTACTAGGGAAACATATATGTGTAACAGTACTGGGAACACATTAATGGAAACAGTATGGAGACATTAATGAGAACTAGTACTGGAAACACTTAGATGAAACAGTTATTGGGAACGATTTAATGTGAAATCAGTACTGGCGAACATCTAATGACACAGTACTGGGAACATTAAATGAAACAGTACTGGAGAACATTAATGGAACAGTACTGGGAAGCATTAATGACAACAGTATGTGGCTAACATTCAATGAAACGAGTACGTGGAAACATTACTTGAAACGAGTACTGTGGAATTCATTAATGAAAACAGTACTGTGAACAGTTTACATGAACCAGTAGAGGGAAGCATTAAATGAAACATTTACTGGAAACAGTTATTGAAACAAGTACTGGGAACATGTAAGTGAAACAGTATCTGGGAACTCATTGAAACGTACTGGGAACATTAATGAAACAGTACTGGGAACATTAATGAACCATGCGCATGCTCCATGTAACGTAAATGCTAATGAAACACTAATGGAAATACTAATGAAACATTAATGAAAATACTAATGAAATGGCTAAATTTCCGTAGACAAAACATTAAAATTTCATTAGTGGTTTCATATTTGATTCGTAAATAGACAAGAAGAAAATACAACGATAAAAAGGAAACATAGCATACAAAGGACGAGACACTGGAAGAAAACTTTACAAGTAATTTCAAGTAATTACAAGTGGTTTCATTATACTGTTTCATGTAATGTTTCATTATATTTTACATTAATGTTTTCCAAAAATTTTTTGTACACACAGAGCTAATACAGTTACATACTATCATGTGAGCTTGGAATGCACACGCACAGTGAGTCGCTCGAAAAGCCATCTTATTCGCACGGCACGGCTTGGAATCAGCTTCCTAAGAGAATTATCCCTGAGCAATACAATCTTGATGCTTTCAAGAGGCGTGCGAACAGGTTTCTGATGGGACAACTTAATCAGATTAGAAGATCTGTCTTTCTTTCCTTTATTTATTTAAAGCAATATAACTTATCATTTTTTCATTGAGTAATCCCCTAGCTTCGTTCATGGCTTGCAGCTGTGCTAGGGGTGAAAATTCGGTAAAAAAATTCGTCTCATAATCGCCACCACTGAAAAGAATCACCAACACTACAACGGACGGAAGTGCACGAGAAAGTGAGAGAGATATTTATGAGGAGGGAGACAGCCATGCAGTCTATGTATCTGCTACATCCTGCACAAGTACTGCCGTCATCGCATCGAGCAAAAAGAAAATCAAACGTTCATGGGCTGTTGGATATCACAAACTGAAGAAAGAATTCCCATTTTGACGCGTGACCGGTGACTTTTAATTACCGGTTTTTCTGGAAATATTTCCGGTTACAGAATGAGAGAGAAATATCAATGAGAATATGCTCCTCGTGGACAAGGCGCATCCATCCCAAAGACAACCGTCACAATCCAACTGTCCGACACTCAAACCTGGTAAAGAAGAGACAATGAGCGAGGAGTAAGCAAATAAGTAAGTTTTAAGAAATCATTGACATTTTATTTTCGTTCAGTTTTTCTGGTGGAGCAATTTCATTTCTGAACTATTTATGCTATTGACTACCAAATGCACAAGAGCTTCCAAGAGAATTTGAGCCGACAGGCGGTATTGTGCATTCTCTTACTCAGAATGAAACTCAAAGAAGAGCAAGCGTGAATTCAATAATACGATGAATCATGGATTGATAGGCGATTTATTTTCATTAAATGATGCGGAAACAGCTGCGAGATTGAGATGACTTTCAGGAGAGATCTCCGCAATTCAATTAACAATCAGGATTTTCATATACATTGAAAAATCGATGGAACCAATTCAAAAGACAATATGGGAAAGAGATTGAAGAAATTAATATTTCCGTCGTTCTACGTACGTAAACAACTTGGAGCTTCAACTATTGCTTCAAAATTTCGCCCCTTCTCTTTACCAAGTCATCCACATTAAACCTGTATTAGATCTACTTCATGAGAACAAAGTTTCATTTCGATCACATTTTATTAAAAACTGTATTATACGGACCTGCTTAGCAACAACTTCAACTTCACTTCATAAAGACATGATGAGATTACTGAGCATTGAATCTTAAAGTTTCTGTCATGTGAAAGTTCTTAATACAGTGTACTCCGGATAAGCGGGAGAAAAGTCAGGAAACATCTCCATTACTATATAAATCGCTCCGGTTAAGCGGGACAGTTTTCAGAGTTACCCTGCTTAAGCGGGAGAAATTTTTCTACTTTTTTAAGTCCCAAAATTGTCTGTTCTGCGCAGGGCTGGGGTGTCGGTGTCGTGCCCTTTTTCCCGGTGTCGGTGTCGTGATTTTTAGGGCCGACACCGACCTTAAAATTTTAGCTGGAAAAATAAATTGTTTTATCGCACAAGGATTTCCTTCTCTTTGCAAATAGTCATATTTTCACTAAAACGGACTGGAAGGCTCTTCCTTCACACGAATTGGGAATGAACTGAGTGGATTGCTGAATCAATTGTTTTGAGTGTTTTTGATTGTTTTAAGCCTATCAATTGTTTTGAGTGATACGGTATCACCTTATCACATGTAATCATAATAAGCATCTTCATTTTTGTCATCATTCACTGTTTATTCAATTAGTCATCATATCCATTGTTTCACCACGTTTCATAAGCATTGTTCATTATTCATCGCATCACTTTCAATTTCAGAGTCATTTTGTTGTCATTATTTTTAGAAAAGCAGTTTGTTTAGAAAATGATGTTTTTTCGTGATCATAGGTCTCATGAAAGGAGTGCATGACCTGTAGTGTTTCGAGGATTATTATTATTATTATGAGAAATAACCTTTATTTCCATCAACACACAACGAAAAAAAGAAAGTCAGGGACACAAAACAAAGCAAAAGTAAAGACAAGTCGGGCAATTCAGTCAATTTTATTATTATTATTATCCGGTGTCGGTGTCGTGCTTTTCAAAATCCGGTGTCGTGCTCGAACTCTAGCTGAAAAAGTCGAACTTATTAAGGCATCCGAAGTTCCTGGCGTTTCAAAACATTGTAAGACTCATCTTTTGCTTTTCATGGATCAGATTTTTTCATACAATACGTATGCATCTATACTGCTATAAATGAAGATGTTTGTAAGTACGGATGTTGTAGATAGTCGTACGGATCTCTAAACGTGGTTTAGGCAAGATTTCATCAGCATCTATATAAAAGTATTACTTCTCCCGAGATAAAATTGCTAATATTATTACTTCTCCGGTTTTAGGGTAATTAACAGGGGTGCACCGGATTTGGAAATTTGAAATCCGGTCGGGTTTTATTTAGAGATAAAACAAATCAACATTGCATAATGTAAATTTGTTTTTTCCTAAACATTACAATGCATATATAGTTTTGTCCTTAATTTCAGGTTTAATTAACCGCAGACTGATTTGCTGAGGTTTGGTAGCAACAGAGTTACTGATTTGTATACATGTAGACATCGGACGATCTCTCCACACAACCTTGAAATTTCCATTTTTTCTCAGGGTCACTTGCAGCCAATGAAGATTGACTGCGTGACCCTTAGTGGTGCAAGCCAAGAAACCATTGCAGTTCAACATCGACAATCTGCTGGACTATTTTAAATCCATTAATTCAGAATGATCTAAATCTTCAACCATCATCAGAACAGCCTACTTTCTAATAATGTAGACGTATTCCGGCTTAGTAGGTTGGGCGGCTTGATTTTATTAAAAAGTTTGCAACAAAATTGTGACTCGAGGCCGAAAGCCCTTGTTCTTAGAAGCGTTTCTACAATTTTTGTACGTTGTGTTTATGGTAACATTTTGAAGTTTTGCTCTGTTGATTTGAATGTGTGTGATAGCGGTCTGCCCTTCCAGAGAGAGAGGCATGCTCCATATACTTGACCTGAATTGTACGTGCGCATATTGCTTCAAATATACTTGCATTGTTCTTCGTCAATATTACACATCAGCCTTAAGTGGGTCCGATTATTCAAGTTGCACTGTGACCGCTACCATTCGGAATATCAACAATAACCTAAGATGCGAAATGAAAATATTGACTGTCGTGTTAAAAAAAGAAGCAATGCTTACAGGCAACGTAGTCCTAAACGAAATCGATTGATGCTTGAACCAGGAATAACAAAGCACTCAATGAAGTGAGGTCATAAAAGTTGATGACCTTACTTGCCTGGAAAGAAATGAGAACGCTGTGATCCGATGGATGTGTTCCATCAGACTTTGTGAGCGCCGCTCCATGCGCGAACTGAGAGACATTCTCCATCTGCATGACTTGGAATCAGTCCTACGCCACATTCGCTAGCGCTGGTTTGGTCACCTGCAACGGATGCCGCACTGGAAGTGACCAAAGAGAATGTTCGAATATGAAGTGACGGGACCATAGAAATAGATTGTTTATCTGAAGTAGACTAGAATGGAAATTGACTCAAGGTCGCGGCACATCCGGGGGAACTAAGTTGGGGCATGAAGAGCCAATTAAAAGCCTAGACTTACACATGTGACTGATTCTAATCGAATGATGCAGCCGTTGGCAGGTGTATCTAAGTGGAAATGCGTGCGATTTATGAGCCACTATTGTGTATTGCATGAAG
>CAJQUW010014742.1:0-14291 GCA_907163375.1 Prostheceraeus crozeri
AATCCAATTTCCAATCACTTTGAATTTATATTATCCACGAAGAGCTGGCAATACATATATTTGGACACAGAAGCTGTAATCAAATCATGAGAAATTTTTATAGGCCTCATGATCTCCATTTGCTCTATGGACCACAAAACAAGAATAGACCTATGCATTATAAGCCTTTATCAGAAAGCTTTTCATCATAGCTGGCAGCTCATTTTTGAAAATTCCCTTCCGTAGACTTAGAAATTGACCTATATCACAGGTCAGGATGTGCTCATAAAGGATGAAATGTCACGACTGAGGGAATGGGGAGTCAGTTGGCGGCCAACTCTCCACATGATGTTCCTTCCCTAATGTATGAATGTTTTTATAGAACTTTTTAGTTTGGATATTCATATTCAGACAAGACTAATGACACATCAGGCCAGTAGCTGAGTCCATTTTCACATTACTCTGGAGTTGCTCATAATCGGTGGAAATATCTAAAATTGTGGCCAAAATCATCCCAGCGATATGCTGACAAGGCTATTCATGGGCGTCAGCATCAGACCACCGCTGCTGAACAGCGACGGCAGTGTGAGAGTGGAGCGCCACACGATTATTCTCTAACACTATCATTAACCTACAGCATACTAGAATCATGTAGACAATATTTCGATTCTCCCGCAGAATCTACTGACTTATGCTATGTGCCTCATCAGCGAAATTGGCAGTAGCCGGTTGTTACTGTAACAGTCTATGTCAAACCCCTGATATCTAACTGCCCTACTTCATAGCATAAAGCTATGAGGTAATGTTCGGCGTGCTTTGAATGAATATTACCAAGATTGATGTTAAAGACAAATTCAAACTTTGCGAAGTATCAACTATATGCTGACGCACTAATAGAGTATTTGAGAATACTTATCTTCGCGTTTTACAATTGGTGAGCCCGACATTCAAATGCAGAAGACCGAAGAATCATCCGATGCAATCAGTGCCGTCACAACAGTTAAACTTCCAATATTTTCAAAGACTGAACCCCTGACGTGGTTCCGGCGAGCCGAAGTTCAATTCCGCCTCCAGAAAATTACACGCAGGTCAACGAAGTCAGACCATGTTATTCAATCGCTTCTCGATTGCGTGTTTACAAAGATTTCCTCTTGGTTAGATGAACAACCGTCAGAGATTGAATATTCTGGTTTGAAGACATTTCTTCCTAAAAAGTTCACTATAACTCCAGCTGAGCGCACTCAAAGAATCCTGGATATGACAAAGCGTAGCAATGCTGATCAATCTCCTCGTGAACTGTGGGACGAAATCCAATCTTTAGTTCGTCTCCCTGAAATCGACCCAATAACTCAAAAGCATTCACGTCTGAATTTAGAGCGTCAAATTTGGTTGCGAACACTTCCTGAGTCCATTCGATCACTACTCAGAGACGCAGGACGAATCATCTATCGATTCCCTTATTGACAAAAAAAAAGCTGAATCTCTATCGATTGCGAATAAATCTGCACGATTCAACGCTTCAAGACGTCGTCTCCCACACGTGGCATGAAGTATTTGAACTTGGCAATGAGTCAGTCAACTCTCATCAAGATGCATCAGGCATAAATGCTGCTAATTCGAAGAAGATCAAAAGCAAGTACATTGTGGCGCAACGTTCAAAGAAGGGATATATAACACAGTCTGGCACTTGTAATTTTCACAGCAGATATGGATCTAATGCTCGCAGTTGTGTTGAAGGCTGTCTATGGATCTCAAAAAACGGCATGAGCGGTCGTCATCTTTAATGACCGCCGCAATTAGCAATGTCTTGCATGACAAAGTCTCAAAGTTGTATAAAATTATTGATGAACTATCTGGACGATCATTTCTAGTCGACAACTGGTGCACAACTGCTCATCATTTCCTGTATCCTCCTCACAAATACCGTATCAAGATCCTAATGTTCCCGCCCTCGTAGCAGCTAATGGATCACCGATCAAAGCTTACACTTTTCAAGAGGTAACGCTACCGATTCGAAGGACACACATACAAGTGGCAGTTTGTGGTTGCTGATGTTCGACAATCGTTATTGGGTGCTGATTTCTTGGCACACTATCAACTCCTTGTTGACGTGGCTCGTCGTCGTCTTATCAATATTGAGACATTTGCAGCACTTCAGATAGAGCCTGTTTTGCTCGATGACATTAACTGTATTTCCCCACGAATCGTTGGTCACTACGGTCATTTATTCACTGAGTTTGCGGACGTGTTCCGAGCAGAGCTGAAACAGAATCCCGGTGTCGCCGCAAAGCATGGTACTAGCATTATATTAAAACCAATGGACCTCCGGTACACTCACGCTTTCGACGTCTTCCACCAAATAAGCTTAAAATAGCAAAGGAACATTTCGCCGAAATGGAAAAGATGGGAATATGCACAAAGTCGGCCAGCCCATGGGCATCCCCTCTTCACATGGTTCCAAAATCTGATGGTTCTTATCGTCCATGTGGAGATTACCGTCGATTGAACATGCAAACGGAAGCAGATCATTACCCAACTCCCAACATCACAGACATCATATCTACTCAGACTCAGAAATCATCACAGACTCAGAAATTCTGGTGCGACATTTCAGCGCATGATGGATACAATATTTGGCAACTTGCCTTTCTGCATCGTTTACGTTGATGACATTCTGGTATTTTCAAGAACACATGATGATCACAGACCACATTTGAAACAGATTCTTCAACTTTTGCGTGAAAATGGGATTGTTGTTCGCTCTGACAAGTGTATCTTTGGTGCTTCAGAAATTGATTTTTTAGGTCATAATATCGACTGTAATGGAATTCGTCCTCTTTCATGTAAGGTCAACGTTGTCAGCAAGTTTCCTGTTCCTGCCACGGTAAAATCTCTACAAGAGTTCGTTGGAATGATAAATTATTACCATCGATTTATTCCTAATGCAGCAAGGATCATGAGACCTTTATATGATGTCATTTCAAACAAGGCGAAGGTCTTACAATGGGGACAAAGTCAACAATTGGCGTTCGAAGCAGTAAAGAAAGCTTTGGCCAACGCAGCTGCTCTCGTTCATCCACTTCCAAATGCGCCTCTTGTTCTATCGACTGATGCCAGCAATATTGCCATCGGTGCAGTTCTCGAGCAAGTTGTGAAAGATCAACACCAATCGATTGCATTTTTCAGCAGGAAGCTTCGACCACCAGAATTGAAGTACAGTACATTTGATCGCGAACTTCTCGCCGTATACTTTTCAATTCGACATTTCAAGCACTTCCTCGATGGTGTAGAATTTTCATCAGAACCGATCATTGACCACTAGTACAGGCGCTTGTCAAGTCATCTGATGCTTGGTCAGCTAGGCAGCAACGCCAATTATCAGCCATAGCCGAAATGAACTGCACAGTTGAATATATTCCGGGAAAGTCTAACCCAGTTGCCGATGCTTTATCTCGCGTTGAAATTTCATCAATGCATGTTGGAATTGATCACTCTGCGATGGCTTCTGAACAGCGTCTAGATTCTGAAACTCGAGCATATCAAGCTGCTATTACCGGGTTGAAATGGAAAGAAGTTCTTTTCGGTGATGTGGCCCTTCTATGTGACATAAGTACAGGTAGACCACGGCCATTGGTTCCCAAGAAATTTAGAAGAGAAATCTTTGATTTAATTCACGGAAATTCTCATCCGTCTATTCGCTCATCTGTAAGACTTATCACATCGAAATTTGTGTGGCACTCTATGAAGCGCGATATTCGCCATTGGTCACGTGCATGTCTTGATTGTCAAAGAAGCAAAGTGACTCGTCATACTGAATCAGGTATAGGTGACTTTCCACAACCTAGACGACGTTTTGGACACATCCACGTAGATATTGTTGGACCAATGCCGACTTCAAATGGCTTCCGATATTTATTTACCATCACCGATCGCTCAACTCGATGGCCAGAAGCAATTCCCATAGAGGATGCTACAGCTACTTCTTGTGCAGCTGCTCTTCTACATGCATGGATTGCGAGATTTGGGGTTCCGGATAACATCACTTCTGATAGAGGTTCTGTTTTCCTGTCTAGCCTATGGAAGGCCTTGGGAACTTTAATTGGCACTCGTCTATATAACACGACAGGATATAATCCTGCGGCCAATGGAATGATTGAACGTGTTCACCGAACTTTAAAGTAGGCGCTAATGTCAAGATACGACAGTTCAGACTGGTTTTATCATTTACCCTGGGTTCTTCTAGGACTTCGAACAACACCAAAAGAGGGACTGCAGGTTTCATGCGCGGAGATGGTTTATGGAGAATCACTGGTAGTACCTGGTGAATTTTTTCCTGAGGACGAAAGTGATGATGAACTAAATCTCTCCCGGCTACGGTTTTTAGCCAAAAAGTTTCGTCCGTGTCGCCCATCCAAAGACAACTCACGGAAAATCATAGTCCCTGATGCTCTACGGTCTGCTGAATATGTGTTCGTACGCAATGATGGCCATCGTCCGCCTCTTGCTCATCCTTACAAGGGCCCATACAAGGTAATTGAAAGGAAACATAAGGCTTTCAAGCTGCGCATGGGTAACAAAACGGACTGGGTATCCATTGACCGGCTTAAACCAGCCTACCTCGACGATGACGTCAGAAGTGAAAATCTATATACTCTCTATGGACGCATATCTCGCCCTCCATTGCGACTTGGTTATTAATTGTTCGAATATTTTCAGTTATGATAACAAACGGTTTTGGGGGAAGTCCATGTAACGGTCTATGTCAAACCCCTGATATCTAACTGCCCTACTTCGCAGCATAAAGCTATGAGGTAATGTTCGGCGTGCTTTGAATGAATATTACCAAGATTGATGTTAAAGACAAATTCAAACTTTGCGAAGTATCAACTATATGCTAACGCACTAATAGAGTATTTGAGAATACTTATCTTCGCGTTTTACATTACACTGTATGTGCCCATTGTCAACAATGATACCACGAAGTGTGTTTTCACAGTTCATGGACTCTTTCGACAAGCGTGTGATCAAATGTATCTTTCGCAATCCTATATGTTTTAATTTTAACCCTTTCATGCACATTGTTGCCAATTGGCAACGGACACTTTGACACTCCGCCGTGTAAAATCTGTTGATAAATATTCCCTAGATTCATAATCTTTGAGGAGATTGTGTCTTGAAGAATATATTTTGTTAAACTTTCATCGTTTGAAATGTCTCCAGCTGCATACTTTCCGTCTTTATAGCACGTGTTTTTGTGTCAATCCAGGTGAGTAACAAAATTTGATATTTTTCACCGTAAATTGACTTTTTATCCGACGAATGGCATGAATAATGAGAGCTAATGCAACAAATTATGTTTGTGAAGCAGCAAAACATAGCTAAATAAAAGTATATGATCATAAATAAGTACCAAAGGTTCATGGTGCCAAATGGCAACATTGTGAACTCAGACCTTTTTCTTGCCTTCCAGATTACAATGAAGCGACTCAACGCTAGTCGAACAGCGAAGACGGAAGCCATAAATCGACTTAACTATGCAGCAGATGAGGAGTTTGTGGGAGCATGTAGACCGAATGGTGTACACTCAGACGAATCTGAAGCGTCTGAAGACGAATGTGACTCAGATGAGGAAGTCCAACCAACCATTGACGAGGTGCCGAATGATAGTGGAAACGATCAACCGACTACCACATCAGGTAGTGACAGTATCGTATTTCGTTGGAGAAGGCGTTCAAGAGGTAACTTTCCCTCCCATTGTGTCTTATCCGATCCATTTCGTGATCTCGAAAATGGAGATGACAAATCTGCCTACGAGTACACTGTAAACCAGCACCTCCTAAAATCGAAGAAACCTGCATCCTAAAGCGCCATACACTTTTTTTCACACAGGAGGTTGCGTGAAATAGAATGTTGACATACTAAAGACAACAATAACCCTAGTGCGCTAGCCTCCTAAAACGCTTTGCTTTAGGATTTTTTTATTAGTTGGGTGATTCTCACAAATTATACAAAATCGATGTCCCGAATTTATAAAAGGAGATCTAAGCGATAGATGATGGTATTAATGCATCCGGAGCTTCATGAGACATCTATGAATGTATCCCTGCCACATCAAGGGTAAATTTTGTATTAAAATTGAATAGCACCCAAATGTAAATCAATAATCCCTAAAATCATTGAAATAATCCTGTCCCAAAATTGATAGTCTCATATTTCAACGATTCTTTCT
Source organism: Prostheceraeus crozeri (assembly GCA_907163375.1). Classification (NCBI taxonomy): domain Eukaryota; kingdom Metazoa; phylum Platyhelminthes; order Polycladida; family Euryleptidae; genus Prostheceraeus; species Prostheceraeus crozeri. The sequence goes on from CAJQUW010014742.1 coordinate 6,209, forward strand.
TCCATAATATGGTTTCCAGCTGAAAAAATCTTGGTTTGTTATCACAATTACATCTTATTTCAGACATCTATCTTGAGTTTAGGTGGAAAACAATATTCCATCCCAATTTTAGGACCCAGCATATACCTGTCCCAGGAATTTTGTGTAACTCGTTCGATGCATAGTTAGTGAAACTTTTGTGAATTTTTCTCTTTGCATTCTATGTTTCAGAACATCTAATGAGCACGAAATATTATCATAGGCTATGTGCGCATCAGAAATACAGGAGATATTCTTGTGGCATTTAATGATTTGTATGATATCGGATCATATACATAACCATCTTTTTTAAGTGAGCAGAGAAACGTAACTCGGTCGATGCACAATCTGTCGCAGAGTTGGAGGTAAGAATAGTTCAATCAGCTTGTGCTTAAGAAGCACCCTAGTATGTATAACAATCACATATTAATTTTCTCCGAAACCTCTTCAGCTTTGGAAGAAGACTCTAAAGATACCACAAAATGTAACTCGTTCGATGCGTGACTCGTTCGATGCAAGTGCATCGAACGAGTTACAAGATGCATCGACCGAGTTACGCGCGAAATTCAGATTTACTATTTTGTCTTTTATTCAACATGATATGACTCACATCATGTCCCGACTGTGTGATGAACAATGACTCAATCATATTGCTTACCATTGCCAGGTGTCGGGTCGCATAGATATCCACAGAATGTCCATTCTGATTGCGAGTCAACGCTCTCTTACGTTCGTGTCAGTATTTTGAAATAGTCAAAGGAATACCTATGCCTGTTTCTGCGTGTCAACAATTGTCAGCGAGATATCGGAACGTTTCGACATTGAAATATATTCTTCATTCGTCGTCTGTGTCAACGTCAACGAACAGTTAAACTCATTTTGATCGGAAACTGAGGAAGCAACGGTAAGTGTTAACATCTGGTTTTCTGTTTTGTTTAGAATCGAAGAGAATCATGTCTACACGCTATAATGCCGAAACAGAAAAGCCAACCATTGTATAATTATAGATTTCCTTAGTAAAAGAGATGTATCATACTCTTACATGTAGGCAAATCGATATATGCCTTAGAGCAGCGGTTCTCAAACTTTTTATCGAGATTACCCACTTTGTACACCGAGACTACCAATTACCCGATATTTTCTACAATGTATTCACAAACCAGAACTGAACTACAAAACTAACATTTTAGAATAGTATTTTTCTTATTTTACACAATGCAATCTGAAACATGTAAAATAAGCTATCAGAATAATGCATACATACAGTATATGTAAGCACAAAACTAGATGATCAAAGTTCAACTAATCAAAAATTGATCCATTAATCCTGTCAGTGAAAAGAGTGTAATTGCTTTTTGGAGATCAGATGATCAATACGAGGACATGTCTTTGATAGAGCCACCCTCAGGTCAGAACCAGCTTGCAGGCGCACTCGATCTGTATTTTTCATATAAGCTGAAAAACCAGACTCACACAGATATGTGGTCGGGAAAGGCAGCTAAACTTTAAGAGCTCTTTGGAACAGCTGTGGATGAACTTCACTCATTGACAACCAAAACGCCGGAAGTTCTTCACTCGAAAACTCCTCCTTACTTACCTCATCGGCTCGTAATTGGACGAATTCGTCTTTTATATCATCACTGTCGTCGATACATGATTCACGCGAAGCAAATGGCTGCATAACCCAGACATGTGTTACGCTGTGCTTTTGGACAGCAGTGCTCCAGCATTGCTTAAAGCTCTTGAAGATGTTCGTGAGTCAGTGAGGTACGTTAGGCAGCTACAATACTATCATGTCATGTATACCGCACGCGCATGCAATGAGAGAATGGAGCTCCCTCAGTCGATCTGCGTCCTTGGTCTATCTGGTAAAGCAATGGAATAAAGAAATGGACCTTACTTAATCCTACTCTATTTAAAAATTCATTCCTTACCCAAAAAATATTCTAATTTTACCCAACTTTGGGTAATTACCCAGAGTTTGAGAACCGCTGCCTTAGAGTCACTGGTAGATTGCCGATAGACAGACCCATACATAAAGATGCTCCGAGAACAAATGACAGTTCAATTTCCTTTCCGCTCTAACGTTTTGCTCTCGACACTTGTTTCAGTCGGACCAAATTTTTGGTGTCAATCTTATCAATGTAGTTCCTTAACCCGATTCTTGGGGGTAGGAGCTTCTCCACACCTCTCTAAGGTTAGCTGACATGTTTAGATTTAAAAAATATTTAAAATCTTTGACATGATGCTTTTTATCAATGAAACAATGAAAGCGTCATTCTAATTCTGAAATCTCGTTAATATTCAGGAATGATTGCTTTCATTTAGATAGTTTCTCTACCACTAGATTCTATAGGCTACAACCATCCAGTCCAGGCTGGATTAAACGCGCGTTTTAAAAGAAACATATTAGGGCTCGAAGCAACAAATAAATTAAGAATATTCATAATCAAACTTCCCATATATATTTCGGCTTATGTTGGTCTGATACTCAAAGAGATTTGGAAGAAGAAATTAGATGGAAAAAAACTCGGTGCTAACTCACTATTTAACTATTTTAGTTGGTACTTCTATCTCACGATTTCAGATGGCGTCTCGCAAAGCTAATAAATAATGCAGGCCTATTTCAAGATACTGGTACTGTACGTCAAATAAATGGACTGATAAATCTTTGTCTATATGTCATCAGCATGCCTCTGGTGTTGACCATGTGTTAAGTGAGCAGAACAAATTGGTAACCACTTAAGCTAACACCATTTAGTAGCTTTTTACCATTAAGGTGTTGTAGCTCTTTCAGGCGCTTATAAGCTTATATGAAGCAAATGATAATTTTTAACCGAGACGTATTCAAGAGTTTGAATAAACATAATTAAAAGTTCTTAACATTTCGCACTTAGGATTGTTCACGAGGTGAAATGGAATTGGTAACGAAGATATTTGTGTATTTATTTTGTATATGCTTTTAATGTAATGCTTTGGGGCATCTTTTAGGACACATCTCTTCGATAAAACAGTAGGCCTATATTGTGAATATGTAGGCATAGCTACTACAATAACTCCTACCTTTTACAGAATGACACGAAAGCTTACTACAGAGCAGTGGCAAAGACAACGAGAAAGGGACCGAGAATAATCGGTGGAGGAAACCGGCTTCCGGAGATCTGGCTACTTGGAGAAGAAACGAGCAATCGATAGGAGATCCATTGCAACACACAAAGACCGTCAAGATTCTTGAGCAAAGCGAAAATTTCTACGCGATAGAAAACCTGTACATGCGCGAATATAGGAAAAACCGAAAGATAGAAGCCGAGACGTCATTTTCGAGCACCAGCACTGTCAGTAAATCGACAGCTGTATCTCTTAGAGAGGGGAGCAAACCTTAAAATAGCAAATAATGCTACAGACTTCGTTCATGCAACACAGGATTGCAACATTACTATCGGCCTTGTTTCTGGTGATGATAAGAAACGACATGAAGATGTGTTGTTGCGGAACGACCGGCTTGTTCCACCCGCTCCGCAAATAATGAGAGTTTCCTTTTGCTGTACTTTTTACGTTGCTTTGTATGTCAATTGATTGTAATTGATCTATTAGTAATTAGTAGATCTATTGTAATTGACTGCTAATTGAACTTTGTATGCTAATTGTATGCTACTATTTTGAAATTCTTATAGTTGTAATGAAAATTGATTAATCATAACTGCTTTGGCTTGCTACATCGATTTCTTTCAGGATATTGCTAAATGTGCACATAACAATGAATTGTTTTTTTGGTCAGCAGCTGAAAACCACTGACAAGTAAGCTTATGCACCAAAATCATGCATCGATGTATAAATTTTCCCATAATGCATTTTACCCGTATTTTTCCTCTTCAGGCTCATAATGTGGAATGTATTGTTGCGGTTATGCAAATGCAGAAGTGTCTGTGTCTGCTACAATGCACGCACGTGGAAACCAAGCATCCAAAGGGAGCCAGCAAGCATGGGGCCAAGTCCTGAAGTGGAGAATGATGATCGAAAAGCTGAAACTCGCCTTTGCAAAGCTGCAGCCCTCAAATATTTCAAGACATTTAGATAGGCCATTCCCCTAGTTTTAGATTGCATGCATACTTTTCATGGAATAAAACTTTGTTTTCCGAAGACTAGAATTTAAGCAAATGTCTAAGGAGGGGGCCAAGTTGATGAGAGATCCATGCAGCAAGCTACACTAGGTATGCGCAAAAATGGCACGAAACAATCTTATTAGAGGCAAAGCAGGGTCTGACATCAAAAAACGTTTCGCCAAATGTTTGTTCCACGATGCGCAAATGTTTCATGCAAACTGTAACTCGTTCGATGCAGGCTGTAACGCGTTCGATGCAACATGTAACTCGTTCGATGCAACAAAATTTTGAATTTCACATATATACTGAAATACAAAATTGGTGTGATCCCCGTTATACTCTCTGCTATTTGGTCAACATCTAGAGCCTAAAAAGTTAGGTTACAAGAAATTTTGGAATGGTGACCTTCCAAGACAAATTTCGATGCAAATTTTGTATAATTTGTGAGAATCACCTAGTTACGAGTAGTGTCTTGCTTCAGTGTGTGATTTAGGAGGTGCTGGTTTAGAGTGTACTTCAAAGAATGCATCTCTTCTGACACTTTTGAGATGATTGCCAATCTTACAAATGAATATTCTGTAGAAGTAAGTGGCAATTCAATTAGCACGGATGCTACAGAGATTGAACAGTTTCTTGGGATTCTCATTTACTCAACAATATTGGAATCAAATGATTATAGAACATATTGGTCTCCACCTACACGATGGGCCTGTATAGCAGATGTTATGGGAATAAATCGCTTTGAAAAAGTCAAGCGATATTTTCATCTATGCAGAAATACAGAAGCGAAGCAACCGAGTGAAGAAGGATATGATCCTCTCTTCAAAATAAGACTTTTGTATGACTGTGGTCGAAACAAATGCCTGACAATTCCAAATTCTCAGTATCAAGTCGTTGATGAGCAGATAGTTCCTTTTAAAGGAAGAAATCGTCATAAGCAGTATTTGCCGAACAAGTGGGGATTCAAATTTATCTCTAGAGCATCTTCCACAGGAATCTTGCATGACTTCATCATGTATACTGGGAAAACTACAGAAATCAGAGACAAAGTAGAAGATTTCAGTTTGATGAATAATGTAGTTCGTTCTTTGTGTTCATCTTTACCCAGAGTCCCCAATCAAACTCTTCATTGACAACTACTATACGAACTTTCACTTGATTTCTCAACTGAAAACTGAGTATTCCATAGACACCACGGGAACAATACGATCTAATCGTTTACACAGATGTCCTGTCAAATCTGAAACTGAGCTTCGGCACGAGGGAAGAGGTTCTCACGATCAGTTAGTAGATCTGAACACCAATATAACGGTCGTTCGTTGGTTTGACAATAAATCTGTGACTGCTGTATCTACAGTATACGAAGCAGAGCCTCTTAGGCAAGTGAAGCGCTGGAACAAGTCGGACCAGTCGATGAAATTGATTCCCATACCCAATATACTATTGCAATATAATAAGCACATGGGTGGGGTCGATCTATGTGACATGCTCCTCTCATTGAATCGGATTGACAGACGAAGTACAGACTGGTACATGCGCATAGTTTACTATCTTATTCCCTTGCTTATTTCACTTGCAATAAACAATAGCTGGTTGGTATATCGACAATCTCTGCCGCTGAACAGTGACAAACCAGGTGTCCGAAAATCATTGAAGACATTCACTCAAAATATTGCTGAAAGTCTGACAAAAGCTGATAAAGTCACAACATCTATGACAAAGTCACCAAGGCTCTACAAATCGCCAAAGTTTTAAAAGAAAGGGTCCTAGATGAGGCGCCATCTTCCTTTATCGGAAGTTCAGTCTGATGGTTTGTATCATTTCCCGAAACATTCTATCAAAGGACTTTGCAAGATGTGCAAGACAGGATACAGTCGGTGGACATGCATCAAGTGTAACCTTCATCTTTGCATGAACGAAAAGCAGAATTGTTTTATGTCTTTTCACAGTACATAACAATGATGCAAAATACCTGCATGTACTTTAATCGTCTGATTTATAATGCTATAGCAAAGCATATTATGTGCTTCAACTTTTGTTGTATTGTGTATTTGTAATTTTACTGGGAGGACGTGTGCGCACTCCTTTTTTGGTATATTGCATATACCAAATACTATTTCTTGAACAGTACTAAATACTTGAACAATACTTGAACAATACCAAATACTATTTCATGAACAATCCATGCTCATGTAGCAAGAGGCAATCTTTTGTTTACCCACATTATGGTCACGTAATAACGGGTGATCTGGATATTGTGGATGATGAAGACTTACGTCAACTCTTCAGTTTTGGTGCCAAACACAGAATCCCCAAAAGCCTTAGTTGGAGTGCCATAACAACTCAAATTAGTAATTCATTGGATGAGCATATTACAAAAATAAGTAAGAAAGAGAAGCTTGAGGCTACTTTAGTCTCAGCGTGGAAATCAAGAATCATGGCACTGATTAAAGATCGAATATATCTTGCCAAGAAATCTTCGAATAGATTTCGCGCACACAGTAATCGACACAAGATTAATGTCAAAATGGGTAAAAATCTGAAAGAATTGCAGAATGACGTCATAATTACGCCAGTTGATAAAGCATCTAATAATTATGCCTTTATTGCAAAAGTTTTATCTCCAAATTCTCTTAGGCCGAGTTGGGAATTGATATTTCTACGTCGAACATATCGGGTAATGAGACCTTATGGTCCAGAGCCAAATTTTAGCGCAGAATGTAATTGAGCCAACACACCAACAATTATGAAAAAGCGTAGTTTAAACTTATCTGTCTGTGAAAAAGACAGAAAATTACAAAATTATATTGGATTCCAAAATTTCACAAAACTCCATGCAAATTTAGATTCATAAGGCAGGAGCACGACAATGCACATCGAAAAAGCTTTCCATCAAAAGTAGATTCAGCCTTAAGTATTTGTTGCGTGACAATTTTCAGAGATATTGTATGGCAATTAAGAGAAACAGCGTTTCGATTGCTTTCTGGAGTATAAAGTCCACACAAGAAAACTTTCTACACAGATTAAATTCGACACAAGTTCATTCATTGCAAGTTTTCGATTTTTCAACCTTATATCACGAATCTGTGATCAAAAATTGATTGAAGATGCACATATTCGCTATTAAGGATTTAGTGTTTAATTCCTCAAATAGAAAATTTTTTTGCATTGGATATGATAAGTCCTTTTGCTCATGAAAAAATATAGTGGTTATCACTGTTTTGAATAAACAGAAGTTAAAAGAAGCCATACATTTCCTATTATACAGACCTACGTCACATCGTTAATTTAGTTTTCAGACAGATTAAAGGCATTTCCAATGGGAGGCAATTCTAGTACACTCCATAGCCGGCACCTATTCCTCTTCCACTGCTAATATGTTTTTATGCAAAATTTGATAACAAACTAAGAAATAATTCCATTTAGCACGCTTGTTATCACCTACATCAAGATACATAGACGATATATGTGTAGTCAATTATAATAACACTTTAATTCGTTGATTCAAAGAATTTATCCAACCTGACTTGTCGGCGGAGAGAAATGGTTGATTACCAATAAAGAGGTAGTTCTTACCTTGATGTTGAAAAAAAAATACAAATCTCACAGAAAACAGCTTGAGAACTTCAGTAATTATCACAAGGTAGATGACTCTTTTCTCTGTGGTGCAACTGACTTTTCGGAGAGCATGATACCATTGCAGATGGACCTTATGTATTCGCGTCGCAGGTAGTCAGATATTGTATACTAGAAGAATATGCTCGAAGTTAAAAAACGGCTGTACACAAAACTAACAAGACACTAAATATCATGAAAATCTAGAGGTTTTCTCTAGCATGACTTGATGAGTTACACAGAAAAGGGCTTCACAAGGCATAATGAATGCTTTCACAAATATGGTCTTTTCTCGGCCGACAATTCACTTCACTCTGTGAATTTCAATGAGGCACGCGACCAACAAA
>CAJQUW010014743.1:0-130191 GCA_907163375.1 Prostheceraeus crozeri
TCCAATAATCAAAAATAGCATTGATGAATCGCTTGAATTCTCTAATTGCAGCTAACTAATATTCTAGACTCGGTGCCTGCCAGTCCCCCTGGCCAATTTTTTAAAAACCAAAATAAACTTATGATTTTTTGTGCATGCTCAAATATTCGTATTTCGATAGTACATCTAATATATTTTGTCACGTCAGCAAGCAACTAAGTTGCTTCTCTTTCGAGTTAAATGAATTTTGATTAACATTAATCTCATGCGCAGAATTAGATTCATCTTCGGTTTCCTAGAAAGGAAGGGTTATATGTAGCCTTAATATCGAAATGGCACATCACAGAATTAGACAACTTGCTCCTTCTCGAATGGATATTTCGTGCATCGCTTGCTATTGGAAATGGCAAACAATAAGCTGTCAGCAGAGGACATCAGAGCCAGTGAGAGATGCGTGCGTGCTGTGATATCATTTCGTACACACAAAACACACATCGCTGTCTTGGCTAACACTCGATACAGTGTATGCACTATGTTGTAAGGAATGGTGAGAAGACGATGGTGAAATCATCAAGTGAACTAATTTTCGTGCGCCAGCTATTTTTTTAATAATGATCGGAAGGGCCAATATTATGGAGAAAACTTGTGGGCAATGATCTGAATTCTTCGAATCTGAAGGAATTTTGGCAATCGAAGCACTTCGCTGGAACTCACATTAATCCGCGAGCGACGCAAGACTTTTCTCCTATCTCTGTAAGGTATTAGGAATTCCTTCTTGCCCACTTAATAGGTTCCTCAATGTGCCGTTAATTTCGTATTAATCGCACTTCTAGCAAACCGAAACAGATAAACAAAATATTCAATTCTGTGATCTCATGTCTCGTTAACATTGTCGTCAAAAGTAAATATGCGGCACTAGTTTCTCACAAACACGTGAATGCCCATGTCAGTTTCTTGCCTTCATACGGAGAATGCTCGCGCGTAGGATAAAGCAACCTATTTACGCGTAGCGCATAAATAACTGATAGCAGGTAAAAGGAGCTCAAGTTAAAAGGATAAATATCGCCTTCAGATACATATTCAACAAAGAAAAATTGACCGGTCTCAAAACCGGTCAGAGACTTGACCGGCGACTGGTTCCACTTCTGAGAGGCTAACTGATAGAGTATGATGGTTAAAAAATTATTCAATTTCAATTTCAAAAGAATCATATTTTGGTGGCATTTAATTACAGGACAGCAAGACCACTTTACAAAGACAATAAAGCAGCATTCAGAACTGATTGCAACCGTCTACGACGACAAGAAGGCAAGCCATATCCTATAGAGAGACAATAATCAAGACGTTGTATCAGCAAGGAAGAGATCACATTCTTTAAAACTGGACGAGGTATGACGCTTTGATGGACCGGATTTGTCCGAGCATCGAAAAACAGGCGGCAGCCCGTTTATTAATATGAACCTGAAAAGATAGTTCAGAATCAATATGGACTCCCAAGCACCGAGCAGAGGAAACAGGAGATATCCAAGAGGATCCAATTCGAATAGCGCTACCTGGCACCGACGGTCTTCGCCTGTTTGAATGGATCCAAAGAAAACCCGTCTTTTCCTGATTTAACAGCTTATTCGAACCGAACCAATCAATGATGTCATCCAAACAATTAGACATTTTGGAAGTAAGGGACACAGTCAAAGACGGAAGACAGAAACCATAGCTTTGGGCATCATCAGCATATAAATGAAGGTACAAATTGTGCTTCTCAACTATTCTTGTAACGTCAGCTACGTACACAATGAACAGCAAAGGTCCATTGAGGGTTTTCGAGAAAAAGTCGAATATTCAAAATGTCGGACCTTGAAATTGAAATTTAATTCAATGTACTGATTTTTCTATTGTTTCCTGTTTCCTGCACAAAATGTTTTTCATATATTCATCACTATCTGTTTCCTAGTACTTAGATTTGATTTAAATAGCACATGAACACTTTTATTAATAATTATTAGTAATTTCTATAAATGATTTTCTTCTGTGCATGTCTATGAACAGGAACAACTAGAATAGATATAATCCAATTTCTTTGCAGCCATTGCAGATAGAATAGATATTTATAGATTATTTTCGAGTTGTCCATTAAACTATCCAGACGAAGAAAAGTCAACTTTTCAAACAGCAATGCAAATAGATATTTCTCCATGTACGGAAAAGTTCTGCATGAATGGAAAAGTCAGTTTTCTTACGTCTCCAGGAGAGGAAAAGTAAACTTTTCCATCCATGCATAAGGAAAATCATATTCCTGTATTGTAAAAATATCTTTTCCGTCCTCGGATATCTTGTCGACTCTGGATCCCCCAGATATCCTTGGACAGAAAAGCTGCAATTTTCCAATTCCCTCGATGGATGATTTTTTAACCATCATTTTCGTAATCTGGAAGTGAAATTACATAGGAATGTGAAGAAAAATCGTTTAGGAAATTTGAAAAATGAAACCGCACACCTTGGGAGGTGACATCTCCTGAAATTTTTCATCACATCCGTTTCTTATTGGTCAGATGCCATCATTCGTCGGGAGAATGATTTTCAGTTCATATAACAAGCGATAACTTGATACAAAATCAGCTTCCAAATCATGGCGATGATTCTTGTCACATGTTTTATACTACAATTCGTCACCTGTGACGCTTTGATTGAATGTAATGAGCAGAGCTACTTGGTCAGAGAAATGCGAGAATCAGAGGAATTCAACAAGAGCATTCAACAGAATGTTGAAAACAGCTCAGACGATTGGATTCATGAATCTGCGATTGGTAGATGAGAAAATGAAGCTTTTCTTTGACAAGATTACTTTAGACGAACTTTGCTGGATCAAACAAAAAACTTTGGTTCAATATTTGGAGGAATTTCGATCATGTCAAGCATTCAACTGTTCAGTGGCACCAGATATTGAAGACATTACAAGATTTTACACAATTTATTACATTCTTAAGTATTATAACATGACTGATTTATCAAGTGATTTTGCATCACAGAAAAAGTCAATACTATATCACATTTTGACCGGAACGTATACAGCATGTAATATATTGGGTAAAAATTATCCGGATTTTTACAAGACATATGACTTTAAAGTAATTCTGAAAAGAATTATTGAGACTGCAATAACATTCGGAAGTGAGGAGGTTGATCCTGAAAAAGTTGACTTGTATAGAAGCAAATGGACCACATTTCTCTTGAATATGATTCAGAAGTTGCAAGGTGTATTTGAATCGTTGATTATTATAGCAAGTATCGTCAGTGCAAGTCTCGTAGTACGACTAATTTTATGTGGTTTTTCATTGACCATATTTATCATGTTCCTTAAAGAAAATAATCAATCATTTGAACTTCTATATCTGATTAGTTTAGCAATTGCTTCAATAATTGACTAAGTAGCCATTATACTAGCTTCAGTTGTTGCATCAACCAGCAATTCAAAGACAGTGAAGACTTATGCAGAGGCCTTTTTACACATCAGCATAGGAATTGATAATATGGGGCAAAATTACATCGACCTATTGAGTTCTACTCTCATTACAATTCTTTCAATGGAAAAGTATTTTCAGATAAGAAGTATTACTTTAGGGAAAAGTGCATTGCATGAGATGGAAAAATTGAATACATTAATACGCAGAACTTTTGTGATCACAATTTTGGTACAATTTCTTATTTTCGCCGCGTTTTTTCGGAATTAGCAATAACAGTGACAAGTGAAAAGAAACAAGAAGTAAATGAATTATTACTCGCAGGCCAATTTCAGTATATCTCGAAGCAGATAACACTATCAAGACTTTTCACTGTTCTTCCAATGATGAAATTATTTTATTTATCCACAGTTATCATCATCGGTATTGTATTTAGTACCCTAACTATTGGATCCGTCAGGCGACACCAACAGCCCAATTAACATATTACTCACAACACCAATCTAAAGAGAAATTTTGCAACAACATTTCTGAAGCAGAATGTTGTTTGCACTATTCTTCAGTTGATCTCGTTTAGTTTTAGTGTCTTGATTATGATTTTATACATGGGACTATCAACTGTCACTGCTAGGCGTGTGAAAGAATACGAAATAGTAGGCAGTACATCAGCATTGGTCAACGGGGTTGTACGCTGCGTGAACTTGTTCACAATTGCTGTGATAAATTTCTACTTTATCTTTAACAGCTCAAAACTTTCAAGGATTAGTGGAAAAATGTTTACATTGATTTTTAAGCCCTGCAAGACGAAGTGTCACAGATTGACTTCAGTGAGTAAGTAGTACCTAAGCATTTAAGCTGATATGTTCATTTACTGCTCGTACATCGAAAACAAAATTCACTGGTGAATTATGTCGTGTTGCGAATATAAGAGAAGGCACCACGTAAAAACTATGCGCACCAAAGCTTTGAACAAATTGTTGTGCTAAATACATGTATATTTCATAGATAGCGTAAAGCGGAATATGCAAAAATATAAACGAACTTATATTCACCAGGATCGAACTCCTACACAACAACAAGAACAAAAATTTCTTCGTAATGAACTTAAACGAAGAAGAGAAAATAACGAGAATGTAAAAATTCATCGTGGTCGCATCATCCAGGTCGATCAAGCCACGCATCAACATTTTCATCGACGTTTTTACCTAAAGGAGAAAAGATGTCTCGTGTATATGGCATTGTAACGCCCGTTCTGTACTTCCAAAGCTAGACGAGGCTCGTGTTATTTTATTAGATACCAAACTGTCAGTACATATTTTTGTATGTTGTGATACGTGGTTTAATGACACGATGGATGATCAGCTGATTCATGTGCATGGTTTTACGTGTTTTCGAGATGATTGATGTGACCGAATCGGTTATGGTGTACCGACATGGGTACGCAATGACATTGAATGTGAAAGACTTTTTCTCAAGTCACTGGTACTTTCTTCCAATGCTTGCTATCCGTGACCGTCATGTTATAAATGAATCTATAATACAAAGGATTGACGGTATATTGGAGTGTAACACTGATTATGACATTATCATTTGTGGAGATTTAAATCGATTTGATGTTTCCCATCCTTGTCAAAACCAAAATTTTTTAACATCAATTGTAAGCCTACCTATGATGAAGCAGAATTAGATTACATTTTGTTGTCAAACACTATATGATTTTTATGTTATTTCATTCGCTGCTCCATTGGATGTATCATTCGCACCATATAAATCTTTGGCAGCTCAGCCAGTAACGGAAAATTTTGAAAGACGTTCAAATTGTTGTGTTCGAATGGTTTACGATATGCGTCATTCCTATGTCAGTGATTTTCTGCATCATTTGAGTACAGTCAGTTGGTCAGTAGTTCACTTTTGAAAGTGATTTATCATTAGATGAGAAAGTTACATCGTTTCACTGCATTTTAAATGATTTGACTGTAAAGTGCATCCAGGGACGGCGACGGACGATGAAAGGGGCAGAGGCACCAAATATGAAGGGCACTTTTTATGTCTGAGTTTTTCGACCAAAGTATAACTATGGAATATTTTCTAAAATGGTGACATTGAAAATCAAATTTAGGTGTGTGTAAACACATGCATATCATAATGCCATATCGAGCGCGTATTAGTTGAATAAGCTTTAAGAAACGGCAGAATTTTGCAAGCATTTCTATTCAACTTCTAGTTTATTCATTAATCAAGTTAATCGGAATGTTTATATAGGTGTATATTTAAGTACGTAATGTGCAGCGATCTAAATATTCCGCACATTTAAATCAATTAGACTTTTTCTTGAATATCTAGATTTTCACCTATCAAGCATGTAGATTCTGACTGCGAAGCTGAACCATGCTCAAATAAAAACACAATTATGAAAGTTGATGATGCTATTGAATATAGTTCATAGGCCAATCAAAATACAGTCAGTCAAAACTTTTTAAAAAAAATTAGTCGTCGCAGTTGGCTTTGAATGAATTGTTTCATAATATGTCTGTTGAGTTGAGATTGTCTGCTCATTGTTTATGGATATTTCGTAGAAGTAAATTGTTGCATCTATTCTGTGAAACTCGGCTTCTCATATAGAGCAAGTATTTAGTCTTTTATGAGCTGAAAACGTTCTTTCACCTGACGCAGTCGTAAGTGGTGAAGCAAGCAAATGTCAAGGAGGTTGTGAATGTTGCTCCTGGTTTCATAGAGTAGGTATATTAGGTAGAGTGGTAGCTCTGCATTTATTAAATCCCCAATGTGTATACACCTTCGATTTTATTAAATGAACTCAAGGGAGATGCAGGTAGTATTGTCACCGAATGTGAGATATGCAAATTTTTTGCAGTTTTGCAGAAATTGCCACGGAATTCAGTGATCATGATTATAATGCAGAAGGAATGATGGTATTTCACAGATTCTCATGACAGCCTGGGAGATTTAATGTTTGTTAAATTATCAATTCGATGGGTTCCTATACTTTCATGCTCTACATCAAGAGTATCTTCTTAAGTGTGATCATGTTACAAGCAACCTGCCACTGGCAGAGCAAAATCACATAATCAAAGACAATGATTTCAAATAACTTTCAAAGATATAGATGGGTCCACATTACTATTCAGATTCAAGAAATGAAACATGAATTTGGTGAATCATCAAATCATGCCGGTGAAAATTGAATTAAAAACTTGAAATTTCAGCCAAGAAAGCATGAATAATAGCGCGACTTTTCATGAAGACTTCCATTATAATGCGGTTCATGAAATTCCCTTGATAATCAGCTTAATTTCCGCTTAGTTAGGATGCTTATTAGCAAATATTCATTCCTTTTGATATCCAACTTGTTTCATACTACTTATACAGGAGAGTTATCTCGGTAGTATATAAATTGGCAAATTTTGACTTTTTTCAAAAGTGCTAAAATAATTTTTTGAACCACGGGAACGTTATCTCCGCAAAAAACTGAATCTTTTGAAATATACATTTTCACTGTATATAGATACTTTTTTGAGTCGACACTCTACCTATACATCCCTACTCCATGCCTGGGTCCTTTCGCTAATATAAACTAATCACAAATGACTCAGTTTGTTTTCGGAGTTGGGTAATATTGTCTTCAAGGCTTCGTGAATGGCGAATATGATATCGTGTTGATAGATGTAACCTTCTTCACATTCGTAATCTTGCTTCGAACCAACTCTCCAAATATTGCTAGCTTGTGTGTCAAATTCTTAAAATTAATATCCTTTTCATACAATTTCATGATTTCTTCAGACAGTTCCCATTCGTTTGAGCCGTTGTAAGATGATAAGAGTGGCTTCTCAATTTCTATTAAGACAGGACATGTCGACTGATTGAAACGGCATGCAGATGATTGGAAATCAACTTCCTTTTGGCATCTCTGATGAACCGATGAAATGAAAATTTTCTGCCATAAACTCCATAATGTCACTTGAACTGCTATTGAGTGACTTTGTAAAACATTTGCCACATATTCACACATTTCAAAAATATTATTTGTCATCAAAAGTCCAAGCAACGTCGAGAATTTTTCCAGTTTTCTAGAGAATCCATCTGCACTGCTATTGCTTTCTGATTTTTCTTCAGATATTCTTCTGAGTGTTTTGTTTAAAGCGTTGTAATTATCAACAATGGCAGATACGCATTTAGTCCGGACTGTCCATCTCGTAGGACACAAAAAAGATGAAGGTTTGGATTGCTTGAGTCGTCGAATTTAGAACATGGAATTCTAGAGGAGCGGAAGTAAAAGGTGCCAGTACTACTTCTCCTCGCAGGCCGTTGAATATGAGTAGCATATATTTTTCATATTGTATTTGCAAATAGCAATAAAATCAAAACGTTTCCAACATAGCGCAATCATATCACGAACACACAATTGGTACATCCAGGTACATCATTTTATCACTTCAATGTTTTACTTTGAAGTTTACGTACTTTTCATTCGTTTGGTAGACTGTCCCAAAAACATAAGGGTTGACATTTAGCCGCTTCAAAATATTACGTGAAATCAAATCAAACATTTCTTCTTTCCAAAATCTGAAAGCACTGATATCCTCTAACGCATCATGCACTAGCAAAAATCAGATAGGACATGATATATTCGATGAACAATTCTTGATGAATTTCCTTCTGCATGAAGTCGGACATCAACTGTTGATCCAACCAAAATTGATATAAGAAAAAGCATACTATCACACATTTTGAAATTTATAGCAGAAGGGCGAGTAAGGTCACCCATGGAGGCAAGCTAAAGTAGGCCAGTTTTAGCTGTTCCACTGTCAGAATCAGATGAATCAAGGTCAACACTTGCATTGTCAATCAAAAACCTTACAGTCATTACATTTTCTGCAGAAAAATTTTCGCAACATCAACTCGCTGGAAATGCCGACAAATTCACCACTCTGATTATCTTCTGAAGCGTGCATATCTTGTCAAAAATTATTATGCAAATTTTGTCTTTATCATATAAGTTTGACAAGCGTGAGCGAAGGCAAGATTCTTTGTACATCAACCTCTGATGTTGTAGTATTTTTGATGATGGGAACATGAAGAAACCACTCAATTCTTTTATATAAAAAATAGGAATGCTAAAATGTTTGATATTTCTATTGAACTGCTAGCTTGGCTTGCTGTCTGTAATAAATGATTCAATTGTATTTTCGGTAATGGATTCCTGTCGACAAAAACAGAAAATTTCAAGTCGTTTGAAATAGTTACAGACACTTTCAGGGATGGATTTTGCTCTTTTTCCGGGATGAGTATGAAAATCAAATTGTTCTTACCTACGACCATTTGATAGCCACTTGGTGTAGCAAAATTGTCATCTAAAATGTCTCGTAGCATTTCATCAAAGCGCCACTCCATGTTGAGCATCAATTAAATTACGGGAGAATGGCATGATAGGTTGTTAATTTATTAGGGGTGGCACGTGCCCCCGGGGATCCCCGGTTCCACCGTGTCTGAGTGTATCCCTGTTTCCTATGTAACTCAAACGCCAAAAGATAGGTCATAGATTACCGCTGTTCTCAAGTCTATGATAAATGCACGATGGAATGCATTTCGCTGTGGCAATTTTGAGATTTACAACCTTCTGAAGCTGAAAACATGCGATGAGATACACAGGGCAAAAGTTCTATGGACGAAACGGGCCGCAAAGAACAACATCTGGACTGCTGTGCACTGTAATCTCGGTATTCGGGAGAGAAACCCAATTGACAATATATTTTCACAATTTGGCAGCGTAGAGGCAGGATGCGAAATGATCAGCAAAGCTCTGAAGTCCAACTTCAGAGCGAAAACCCTATTGATCTTGACCCCGACCTCGACAATTTTGATGTCTGGAATTGTCCGGTGAGCACATCGAGAGTTTTTCGTCTCCTTGAGACTCTAAATACAAAGAAGTCTTCTTTTGATATTCCAAATCAGTTATATCAAGTAGCTGCACCCTTCATTGCGAGTGGGCTAGCACATCGTTTTAAATGCTCTATTGCTCTAGGTATAATGCCAGATGCATGGAAAACATTTGCAGTAACGCAAGTTCTTAAAATCTTGAAGCTTTGAATGACATACGGCCAATTAGCATACTACCGACACCTTCAAAACTTTTAGAAATTGTTGTGCTAGAATCAGTGAAGAGGGCATTTATAGAGAATTTTGACAATAATCAATTTGGCTTTCGTACCGGTTCATCCTCGCTTAGCGCCTTGACGTCAATTGAGGAGTGTGTTTCAAGATTTTTGGATTGCGACTCAACATCTGGTGCTGTGGCAGTGCCCTATGATTACGCGAAAGCATTTGACAAGCTGCCGCACCATCAAATAATCAATAGACTGATTATCAATAGACAAATAATCAATAGCTTCCCTAATGGATTTATTCAGTGGGTATCATCTTATCTCGGGCATCCATATTCGCAGTTATCCAGCGATTGAGCTTTTATATATTGATAAGGCTGCTTCTACGTGCAACATCCTTATTCTCCTTCCACATCATTAAGTGGCTATCGTGTTGTCAGTTGGTAGTTTCAGTCTTGAATTACTGCAAAAGTGAACTTGACTTCCCAATTTAACAAATGCTAGCATTTGAATGCTAGCATTCAGTGTCGAAGAAATTGTTCGGCGATTGACATGTAGTCCGGCAGCCAGAACGAGTTTCTGCAGGGAACGAGGCCGAAAATGGGACTCTCACAGAATGATGTTCACACAATGCCTACTTCGAATCGGTGCGTCTGCCGAGTTCTAGTGAGTTCCTCTTCTTGTCAGACAGGATCAAATAAAAACACCATCCAATTACTTTTCCATGTAATTCCAATGGGACGCAGATGCAGTTTTTGGCTAAAATGAAATTTACTATATTTTCGCTTATGAACTGGAAAGTATAAAGTCTGGAGCCACAATTTTTGACGCGGAATGTCTTCAGGTCATTTCCTGTGATGTGCATGTGATATTATGAAGCTTCTGATCGCGATGCATGCGAGAATGTGATGAATGTGGATAAAGCTGTTCAAAATGCTGATGTTAGCCGACATTAGGAGGCTCGCCAAATCTAAATGTGTTTAGGATTATAGACAGGGGTGCATGAAGATGAAAGGAAATGACCTGAAGACATTCCATGCCAAATATTATGACTCTGACCTTAGTGCTTTTCGTTTAATCAGAGAAAACATAGAAAATTTCATTTCAGATAAAAACTGCAATATGCGTCCTATTGGATTTACATGTATTTTCCTTTGATCTTGTCTGACAAGACGAGGAACTCACTAGAACTCGGCAGACGTGCAGATTCGTAGAAGGTATATGGTGTACATCATTCTGTGAAAGTCTCACTTTCGACCTCGTTCCCTGCAGAAACTCGTTATGGCTGCCGGAGCATGATGCTTCCTGTCAAAAAAGTTGTAGGCCTGCACTTCAGGAGTGACATCTGGGCTTTGGTTAATGAAATAGTGATTTCAATAATGACAATGAACACTTTTCGTTGGTGTAACTGCAAATTTTAACATAGAAATTTCAGGAAAATTGTTGATATACTTTAACGAAAAGTGTCTGTTTGTACACTTTACTTCATCCTCTGTCACTGAATGATAACTCATTTGAAAGATCATGATCTGTAGATGATTTCTATAATAACCAGTTCAAAAAAATACCAATTTGTGTAACTTTTATGAGCAAAAATTCGAAAAAATGGAGTCAACACCTCAGATGTCACAATTTCACCATTGGAAATACATAGGATTGTGTTATCCTCTCTATTTCTGAAAAGCAAATGATCTGATCCGGCAGACGCGAAGTTTTGCAGTAGGTTAGAGGTGTACTATGCTATGTGAAAGTTTTATGTACTACCTCGTTCCCTGCACAAGTTCGCGCTAGCTCCCGGACTAATTGTTGAAAATGACAAACAGCTTTCATAGGTTTATTAGCAGCAAGCATGTTTCAGTAGGCAAGCTACCATCATCAGTGACAACGGTCAATAAACAAGGATGCAATATATACAGTGCGAATGAGACAAAAAAAATCAATATAGGAAAAGCGGCTGTGATTGGCTGCGGTTATTCATTAGGTACTGTGAAAGAAGGAGTGACTTTATGTACAATGATTCAGCAATTTTCGTGTATGGAGTGCGAATGAGAATTTTAAAATTATCTTTATTTGGGATGTGAACATGAAGAGATATTTCGGATGCTGGTCGACCTTTCACGTGTTCGTTTATCCTAATGAAAATATGGCGACGGGTTTCACCGACGTAGCATTGACTGCAATGCTCACAAGTATACTTATACACTACGGAAGATAACTCATTGAAAGGAATTTTATCTTTATGGATATTTTTTTAGGATATTTTATCTGTTTTTTATTTTTTTATCCTTTCAATGAGTTATCTTCCATAGTGTATAAGTATCATACATATAAGTAGTATATAAGTATAAGCAATCATGACATATGAAAATGAATACCCAGAGCATCATGAGGCTTTTATCAGAAAACAATGCAACCTGCACATCTATGACCTATCAGCAAAATAGAATTTCAAATTTAGAATGAGAAGTAATTACAATCTGGCCTATAGCTGGAAATCTTAGTTCAGTTTTGTCACTGAATTATGCCAACATTAGTAGAGAGAAAAATAGTTAATTAAGCGATGAGTAGAATGTCTGCATAACTTGCATCCGCACTGAAGCCCTTATAAAATTGCTAAAGAGATAACGAAATCCCGTGATGAAGAACTCAATGATCGATCATGAACACATTGAATGTAGTCCAAGAAAGTGTGACGACATATTTCTAAGTGAAAATGTTTGAGGTTTAACTTGAAAGAGACGTGGAGACTTTGGAAGAAATGAAACAGGAAAATGCGAAATTTCTGGCGTTCCACTACATGGTGTGGTTGCTGAAGGCTGATCCAGTCATCGCCCAATTGATGGTGTGAGCTTGTCTACAACAGAAAGACTTCGCCATGATGATTATCGTTTAAGTGAAGAATTGGAAGAAGGCTTGCTTTTCCATTCAGGCGTTGTTCCTTCCATCTAGTTTCTTGGCTTTCGAGCTCTGCTTTGCGTGGACATTATACTCTCATCCTCAAATGCAATCACGGCAATGTTGACTATGGTAATAAGGATGTGTATTGCACTGTAAACCGTAGACCGACAAGTATCCTACAAAATCACTGACAAAATCAATCGATGATTGTCACCTCCAATATCCTGCGATATCCGACGAATTTGTAGGTTTTCCACCGATATCGAAACATATGTTTTGTGTGCAAATTAGCTAAACAAAAACTGTTGAATATTGATTGATTTTTCCGATTAGTGATTGCTTGGCTTTTGGGCAATCTGTATTATTGTGTGGCAAAACCATGATTTATTTTGACATAATTTAATTAGTTACCTACATTTATGATAAAATTTAAGCTACAATTCACTGCTATTCATTTTGTCGCTTTTTGTCAGATATTGTAGGTGTTCAGTGGCAATCATCCTACAAGAACTAACAATGACCGACAAAATAGATTTTGTAGGATAAATGTCTGTCAATTGTCACTCAACGGGTTTACAGTGTGGCTTCAAAATGAGACATTGTTTGTTATTTTCTGTTGAATGAAAGTGATAGCTTTCAAATGTAGTCACATGTTTTATGCCACACCCTGTATAAATTCCATTAAAGATGTTAAGCAATGATCACTGTTTCGCAACTACCTATTTCAAATATAATTTGAAAGAAGCTAATTAATCGAAAACATCAAACCTATCCGACAATGCTGCAGATTATTTCTTGTTTGTTTATGTAGACGCAAGCGATTCTGATACATGTAATAAAGATAAACAATGATCAAGTTCAAACACAAAAGGAGCTGAATAATACATAATCGTCTATAGTTTGCGTAAATGTGGAAATGATAAATTTCGTCACAGAAATTTCATCTAAACAAACAGGTGGCTCAATTGTCCTATGAATCTTGCAAAATGTGTTAAATGGTTCGGGAGTTATTAATCGCCAGTTGCGTATCTTTTCATGACTACAGGATGAATGGGAAAGCTTTAAATTTGAATTGTCCAAATCCTGTTGTTGTATAACTTAAGTCGAAGGACAGATTCTGCTGAATAGGTAAATTGCAAGCTTTGGTGTTATTCGTAAATATTCGTACCTGCTCTATCTTCAATTGTAGAATAATTTTGTCTTGTTCATCTCTTATTTTATCTTTATTATGCACTGCATCCGCACTTTAAAATGTTCGCATCACAGAATTAGACAGGTCGTCTCTTCTTCCATTTGACTAGAAAGGAAGCATTGGAACATGTAACGTAAATGAAATGGCACAATCTCCTGACTAAATACCATAGCAATCGAACAATGAGCAGCCAGTTCAACATTAAACACGCCAAATTGTGCAAAGTTTCAGTGACTGTTATCAACCGGATCACACAGCAAAGAGACACAGTCGATGTCAAGTTCTTCAGAGAAGTTTGTGAACGTTTTTTCATGCGCCTGCTAACTTTTTTTAAAATGATCGGACTGCCCAACATTATCGAGAAAACTTTTGCGCAATGATCTGAATTCCTCGAATCTGAAGGAGTCGTGGCGATCGGAGCATTTTGAAGGAATTCACAGCAATCCGCAAGCGACGCACGACTATCATTCCTATCTCTGCAAGGTATTAAAAATTTCTTTTTGCCCACTTATTAAGTTCCTTCATGTGCCATCTGTTTGAATCAGCTTGCACTTCTAGCAAAGTGATACGATTAAACCACAGAATTAGATTGTTTAAGCATATCACTTTGCTAGAAGGCAAACTGATTCAAAACAATGGCACATGAAGGAACCTTTTAAGTGGGCAAAAAGAATTTCTTAATACCTTGCAGAGATAGGAATAATAGTCGTGCGTCGCTTGCGGATTGCCATGAATTCCTTTGAAATGCTCCGATCGCCACGATTCCTTCAGATTCAAAGAATTCAGATCATTGCGCAAAAGTTTTCTCGATGATATTGGGCAGTCCGATCATTATTAAAAAAGTTAGCAAGCGCACAAAAAAACGTTCACAAACTTCTCTGAAGAACTTGACATCGACTGTGTCTCTTTGCTGTGTGATTCGATTGATAACAGTCACTGAAACTTCAGACAACTTTGCGAGTTTAATGTTGAACTGGCTGTTCATTGTTCGATTGCTATGGTATTTAGTCAGGAGATTGTGCCATTTCATAGGCATTACATGTTTCAATGTTTCCTTTCTAGTCAAACAGAAGAAGAGACGACCTGTCTAATTCTGTGGATTAAACAATCTAATTCTGTGGTTCGCACACGCATTCTTAGCGATTTTTGTCACTGAGACTGCGAAGTTAACGCCGCCTGCTAAATTGCGTCATTAGAACTGTATTTACTGCTTGAAGCGATTGTATCGTCATGTCACATCAGTTGTTGTATTTCGTCCAGGAGAACAAGAGAGGTAATGAAAATATAGCGTTTTTGGTTTACAAATTTATATGGTTAATTGCGCATTCGGAGAAATTTAAATAATCACAATGTTTATCAAGCGGGGTTATAATGGGACAAAATCAAGAAGCCTTAAATTTATCAATTATTATTAATTTTTGTCAATAGAAAATTGAAGGTGTCCAACAGCTACTTCGAGATGTGGGGAAATAGCGAGACAGACCTAGCTCACCAGTGAAGATGCACAGGTTTTCGACTTCAAGAGTGACATCTAAGCTTTGGGTAATGAAGTAGTGATTTCAATAATGACATGAACCTCAAATTAAAAAAGTGGGATTATAAAGGGAATTTATGAAGTCGGTGGATATAATAGGACTTTAAAAGCTTCATAACGCTACCGAATTCAATTTACTTACTCCGATGAACAAATATGTAGGATCTAATGATTCAATGCCTCCGGCTTTCACAAGGTCGAAATGATATTTCAATACGCCTTGCTCTTGGTGCCACCATGAAAAATGGCTTGCCCGCTGGGAATCGACCGCAGTCTTCGAATCGACCAGTCTTCGAACCCAGCCAAGAATCGAACTGCTGACGCGGCATGAAGATCACCAAGACCAGCGAAGCACACCCTCCATGACCGTGTCAAGAGCAAGTAAAGCATTCAAAGCAAGTGAGCAAGTGAAAACCGGAGGCATTGAATCATTGGATCGATTGTCCGAGGTCGCCTGGAAGAGGACTAAAAATTGATAATGATGCTCTTGCTATATTACTGTGTAAAGGTTGCACATCAAATAAATCATGATCAACTTTATCTAGTCAAGAATTAATTATCTGCTCTTCTGCTTCAGTCAAATAACTGGTAGGGCCTTCATGAATTGTTAAGTTCTCACACGATTCTCTGACTGTCATTATTGAAATCCAAAACCTGGAGATCTCTTCAACCGAAGTGACAACCTAATGATGAGGTGGATTTCTTCGAAATGATTTGCCAACTGCGGTCACATGGACGATCTGCACATGATGATCAGCATGCATAGGATGTAGCACGTAATACGCACAGAAAGACTTTGCATGCTGGTGTGGTCTTTTACCTCTTTTTGGTAATTTCGTTTAACCGCAAACGAAAATTGTAACTTTATTTTCAACTTTTTAACTTTATGGTTGCCGTTATAATGAGCTTGTAGGAAAGTCCCGTCATGAGCAAAGCAGCCGTGATGTCTGTCTGAAAGAGCCAATAGGCAATCTAAAGCCAATTGTGCACTTGAATGGTAAAATCAAAGTGTTAAGGTAAAATAGGGCTCAACAAATAGAACAGCGGAATTCAGAAGGGAATGTATAGCTTTTGTCCAAGATATCAAAATGTCATGATTAAAAGTCTGTTTGATTGTCATGATTTCTCCTTGTCGATATCTTCTGCGGCATTTCATGATGAGTTGCTCGTAGTTCTTACATTATTCTCTGACTGTCTTATTGAAATCCAAGTCCTGCACTTATTACACGCGTTTAGAAAGTGATCACATGTGATTTTGCTATTGATAAAGAACGGTGAATTGAGATTTTGTTCTGTTTATCAGTCTTGACCTATTGGTCACGTAAACAATTATTGCGGACCTAGAAAGTCATTTAATTTATTACATTAAGTCATAAAATTTTATGGCTTCAATTTTTAGTATTTATTTTTTTCAAGCACATGTTAAACAGAAAGTGCATATGATAAAGAATTTCAAAATTTACGCATGCTTGTGATGTATTTCAGTGTTCATGTGACAACCTGAAAATTCTAGAACTCAGATATTCAAATCAAGGAGTGTTCAGTTATTCGCAACGGTTCTGCTGCAAAATTAGCTTTTTGTGTTGCACTTCCTGTACTTCCCGTGTTGTACTCAATGGATAATTAATGATGCAGTAAAAGCTGAAATTAGAAATTAAAGGGTTTTTATGTCGGATGGACACGATATTTAAATTTGTCCTATATCTCCATACAAAGTTACACTTCGATATCTTTTCGAATTGTCATCACAGTACCTGCATTTGATAGTTTGGAAACACAATTTTTTTTGATTGCAAGTGAATCTAATGTACGAAAAAACAGGCTCATTTGTCACGAATTCTTTATTCTCTTGGTCACGCTGCGTCTCATAGAGATTCTACTGTAGAACTGAATATAACAACGATGCATTGTCACTTAAGGTTAAACATTCATCAGCAAAATGTTAAAGAGTGACTTACTGACACTGATGCCGTCACAATACCGTGGCTAGAAATAAAAGGATGGCAGGCAAAGTTAAAGTAAAGATAAGAGCCTACATGCATATCAAGGCAATTCCATTTTTCAGGACATGTCGCCTTTCCAGTAATGGTCGAAAGGATCCTGTGCCTACTGTCAACCTTTCGAATGTTGTCTATAAATTCAACTGCGTCTGCGGAGCGGACTATATTGGCAGAACGGCACGACCCTTGCATCGCCGAGTAGGAGAACATGTCGCAAAATGGCTGCGCGAGAATGGTACAAGAAGAACAGCATCATCATCCATCACCCGTCATCTCATTGATTGTAATGTGAATAATCATCGATTTTCTATCATAAGACGATGCTCTGGCAAGCTTGAGCTTGCAACTACTGAGGCGACTGCCATTCACTTTTACCGTCCAACGCTCTGTTTACAGAAACAGTTTGTTTTTAACTTATCTTTACTTTAACTTTGCTTGTCATCCTTTAATTTCATGAGTGTCATATCGTTGCCATTTTCTGTCATTTCATTTCTAACCACGGTATTGTGACGGCATCAGTGTCAGTAAGTCGCTCTTTAACATTTTGCTGATGAATGTTTAACCTTAAGTGGCAATGCATCGTTGTTATATTCAGTTCTGCAGTATAATCTCTATGAGACGCAGCGTGACCAAGAGAATAAAGAATTCGTGACAAATGAGCCTATTTTTTCGTACATTATATCAATTTGCGCATACGGAGAAGATATTTGCAAGTGAATCTGTTATAAAACTTTATCGCGAGCATATATTCTTGAATTGATTGTGTACTATTGATCAGCATGTTTACGCAATGTAAAATTAAGTTTAATACTTTACTAGACTTATTAAATGATGCGTCAGATGTATGTAATGACTGACAATCATAGGTGAACGTTTGCATTTAGCTAATACTTCAGCAAAGTCTAATTAGTGAACGTCCATCCGACATAAAAAAGAGCAAGAACTTAGCAACTTCAAGCTGTCACTCGGAAAAAGGCAGGTGTGAAACCTAATTAATTATGGTTTGTGTTGATACGCCGCATGAATGAATCAATGAATGCATGAAGAACTTAATCATGATGCTACTTTAATTTTTTGCCATCACGCAACTAATTTTGTAACAGACCCTAATATAAACAATATGCATCTACACTGTAAATCGCTCAATACCAATCACATACGAAGGATGCATACCAAAATATTCTTTTGGTATATTTCTGTATTCTCTTTGTATATATTTGCATGCTTTTCGTATGGTATTTCAAATGTGATATGCTTTACATACTAAAGACATACTAGCACAATGTTAAAGGAAATCATCAATGATTTCTAACATATGTTGATTTAAGGCCTTCTGTCAATAAAGATCACACTAATGCTACTACTGTTTTGTAAGTAGCAAGGTAATGACATTTAATAGTCAAACTCACAATACTGAATTCGATTTTAATACATGTAAGTCTAAGGCATTTCATGAATAATCAATAAGTATTTGACCATCAACAATTATGCATTATGTAATTTTGGAACTAAGCATATTATCAATCCGAAATAAAAACACATTATAATTCATGAACGCAAAAATAGTTATATTTGAGATATATAAGTCAACATGGTCGCTCGAAAGTTGTTGCTTACTGAAATGATGTTTATCAACTTAGTTCAAGGAAATGAGCTAATTATGGGTCTTGTGAATGCCATAAGAAAAGTAGCATAGAAGACATGCGGGTTTAATTTCACAATAAATCTAATCAAGCTAAATACCACACTTTCACAAAGAAATGTTCACGACTGGTATTACTGGAAAAAAGTTATTTGTAAGTAGTATGCAATATAACGTATTTTTCGCCATGTGACTTACAGCTATTCATACGAAACACATACGAATGAGGACCAATTTGCATCGGGTCTCGTATATAAAACATACCAACAACTCGTATTTCATTGTAAAACATCCAATCACAGATAGAATAGTTCGTATCGCTACATACCAATCACATACGAAAGTAAGTGAGATGTGGTATGAAAAACATACCAAATCTCTGTAAACATGCGAGAATCTCGTATCATATGTTAGTCTCAAATTGTATGTGAATTTGGTATATGTTTGTATGTAATTTTCGTATCCAGCATTTTACACTGTAGAAACCATACATGATGTTGAGAAGTCTACTACGTGAGTGCAGCGCTTTTCTATTTCGATGTCTTCAGCATTATTCTACTAATTCCTGCTTAGGCTTGTTGCGCACAATTTATAGGCATGCTACATGCGAAAAATTCATAGGCCTGCATGTATTTAGGAAATAGTGATGGTGACATTAGATTTAAAGAATATTCCTAGCATGAAACTGCCTTGTATAACAACTCGTGAATACTCCTCTATATATTTGAGAAACTATCTCAAACAACTGAGTGGTCGTCAACATGTCATTAATTATTGGACATAATACTTCATGCGTCTGGGCGCAAGGATCCCTTCAGAAGATTTGAAGGTGAATTGCTATTACATTTCTTGCAAACGAATGTGCCTGAATTTTACTAGAAATATAGAAACAGAGGAGAGTGAAATTGGTAATGAATCTAGGGCGGTCAATAAAGTCAAAAAGTCAATAGAGTAAAAATACGGTCAAAATAAACAAATGAAGTCAAAAATAAAGTCAAATGTAGTCAAATAAGGTCGAAAAGTTTAAATAGGACAGTAAATTTTTCAGGAATCTGGTCTTCCCAGGCGCTATTTTTAGACACCTGGCCTTCCTAAGCGCTATTTTTAGATCTGGACTTCCCGAACTCTTTTCAATCAAAACAAAAAGCTAAGCTATTGGGACACCAAGTATTCTCGCAAGGATTTCAACTCACATAACTAACTACATCTTTTTGTTAACTGACACTGACTATCTTCGATTGTTCGAAATGCCCAAGACAGCTGAAAGTGATGCATCCAAGTGCAAAAGAATTACTTGTCAATATCCTCAAGAATTTAAAGTAACACCAAGGAATGAACTTTTCTGTGTGCTTTGTGAATGCCCGGTGAAATACGCGAAACAGTTTATGATTGACAGTCATCGTATATGTGCCAAACATGCGACGAAGTTACAAAGAATTACCACTTCATCATCAGTACCCACCTCCTCAAAGCATGAAAGTCAGACCTTGAACTTCAAACCTGATCTGGCTAAGCATGTAACAACAGCGTTTTTAGCCGCTGACATTCCTTTACATAAATTGGAGCATCAAGAGATACGAGATTTATTTGATTTTATGGGTCATCATTGCCCATCTGAGTCATCATGTCGGCAACATGTGCCAAAACTCCTTCAGTTAGAACAACAGAAATTATTTCGATATGTGAATGGGGAAAAATATTTATAATGGTGGACGAAACGGAAATTTCTGGTCGGAAGTTTATGAACATTCTTGTCGGAATTCTAGAAGAGCCTGAAGTTACTTATCGATATGACTGTAGCCAGCTAGAAGGAAACATCAATCATCAAACAGTGTGCCATGCTATTGATGATGTTGTTAAAGATTTAAATGTTCATTGCAATAATTTCCTTTTACTGCTATCTGATGCAGCTCGTTATATGACTCTTGCGGGCAAAACTTTGAAGTTTATGTATCCATCATTATTTCATGTAACGTGTATGGCGCACCTGTTGCACAACTGTGCATTGTTTGTGAAGTCGAAGTATGAGGCTGTCGACAGTTTGATTTCCTCAATCAAGGCTGCCACTGTTAAAAATGGTGATCGCCGTCTTCTTTTTGCATCTGAAAGCCGGTCGTAACCAGATGGGGAACATGGTTAAACGCGTTTTTTTGGTATGCAGACCACTTTTCCGACGTCAAACAAATTGTGTTGGGTTTCGAGGATGATGGATTACTTGTAGGTCGTGCAAAATCTGCAGTTTACAGCACAGTAACTGTTGACCAACTCGTGGATGTGGCAACGCATAGACCTCTGCATCATCTAATGGAGCGATGCGAAGGAACCAACTACAACATTCGTCAGGTAATACAGGACGTAAACAGTCTGGATTTCGGAATTGATCCCTGTAAAATCAAATCATATATAAACTTGCGTTTATCTAAGAATGATATCATGGAGATTGTTAACTTGGCACGTGACGATATTTCACCAACTGAATACAATCTTCTGTTGTGTGCACAATCAACCACAGCTGTGATCGAACGAAGCTCTTCCCAGTTGAAAAATCTCCTGCGTTTTAACAGAAACTTTTCTCCCAAAACATTAAATACTATGCAATAATGAATTACAACGCCAGTAACAATTAACTCGTTGTTTAAGAGGCATTCCCTCTTTTCGTGAAGAACTTTGTATTTGTGGGCTCAATAATAAAATGTGTTTCTTTATTTAAAACAAGTAACGTTTTCTTGTGAGTCTGAAATGATGTTTTCTTTGGTTAAACAAAACTGAATTAGGTAGAAAGATTGGGTAAAAATTTTACATTTAAGTCAAAATTTTGGGTAAAAATTTACTTGAAAATAAAGTCAAAATTCGCAATTTTTTAGGTCAATAAAAACCGCCCTACAGTAATGACATATATTCAAATCTGACAAGTACGATTGAATTACAAAAGTCTGATCGCACACTGCAGCAATAAAACCTCATTAGACTCCAATAAAGATACTAATGAGGCACACACAAAAAATTTCAGTGTGGCACTTATTGTGTACAAAAATTTAATCACAAAAATCACTTGCATCAAATCTGTTCCGCTTCACGCATCTTTGTGAAGCTGAACAATTATGTAAATAGGTCTATTAATGTATTATGAAGGACCAAATTATTGTATGACAAAGCAATGTCTGAAGGGTCAACAGAGAGATTTTCTGACCATAGCGATCTTGATCCTCTCACACACAGGATTCTTGAGCGCAGCATTGCGAAAGAAATTTTGGTCCTTAGCCACTTTGCCACAACTGGTTCCTCAAGATGTTGCTTTTCGGAGAGCTTTGCGATAAGAATGAAAAAGAATAGGAGAATTAGAGCGGCAGGTAGAGCTCTCCTCTTTTAATTGAATGGCGTGAAATCTACAAGCAGTGATTGGCCTGGGAATGCCGCAACTAGAACGGATAGTCTCGCATTGACTTGGAATTGTCGCTATAAATTCGCACTTCCCGTCGTTCATTTATTTTATTTCAACCACAAAACTGTAATGGGAGCAAAATTATAATAGAAAAATGACATAATATCAAAGAAAATTGGACACCACTCGAATTGCGTAGTCTGGGGCCCTTTTCAAATATGGCTTCACACCGACTGTTTTCTCGAAAGGAATTCCAAGCTGTGGACCCAAAACTTTAAATGCATTATGAGCTACAAATTATGACGTTTAGCAATGGGTTGATGGAATTAAACAGAATGCGCCGTTATTGTCTGTAAATTCTTGTTGGTCGATAAAACCTGCATGAAATGCTTCGTCGGTGGTGAATTCAATTCTCCACCTTCATGATGAGGAAGACAAAGTTGAGAATCATGCAAAGATTTTTCTTGAAATTATATATGACTCCATATGGAGTGTATATTCGGATCAATGAATTCGTGTGACGGCCTTATCTGTACACAGTAATTTTTATAGCTAGCCCTTGCTGTCTTCTCAAACACGTTCTCATTGTAAAGCTTCTCACTTATATTTGAAATTTGAACAAGTTTTTTCCACAATGTTGGCCCTTCCGATCATTGTTAAAAAAATAGCAGGCGTACGAAAATTAGTTCACTTAATGATTTCACATCTCAGCATTCCTCACTGCTTAGTGCATACACTGAATCGAGTGTTAGCCAGACGATGTGTGTTTTGGTGTGTGCGAAGTGATATCACAGCACGCACACCTCTCTCACTGGCTCTGGTGTCCTCTGCTGACAGCTTATTGTTTGCCATTTCCAATGGCAAGCGATGGACGAATTATCCATTCGAGAAGGAGCAAGTTGTCTATTTCTGTGATGTGCCATTTCGATATAAAGGTTGGATACAATCCTTCTTTTTTAGAAAACCGAAGACGCGGGCAGATGAATCTAGTTCTGTGAATATTATGTTTCCGTGCAAAACTGACAGGAATTTTAGTCAACCGAGTTAACTGAATTATCATTAACCACGGCATTATCTGTGAACTCCACTCCTGATTATCATAAGATGCCGCCGAATCGTTTACCCTCCACCCATTTGGGGGCGTTTTGAATTTCGGCTGATTTCGGTATATAACTCTTAATGTATATTGCGGCATCAATTCTTGATGAAATAAGTTGAGATTACATAAAGAATTCTTCATATTGATATAGAGATATTCACAAATGCAAAATCTTTGAATTTGAAATTATCTGCTTATTATGTAAGCATGTTTGAAATATGAAATTCAAATTTCAAATATGATATTTTGTTTCTATACGTTTTAGTTCTGCATCTGATCAGCAATTATTGAAATTTTTGAGAATCATATTGATTTTAGCCTCAGTGTCTCGATAAAAGTCACCGAATGGGTTGTTTCTTCACCTGCAGAACCTAAATACGAAAATGTGCGATTTCAGTGATTTTTAAGATGAGCTAGAAGTTTGAATTGCTTAACCTCCGACCTCATTTAATTCAATGATGTGATCTCAGAGTGATTAATAATCATCGTTTTATCAGCCACTTTTAACCAGATCCTTCGATTAATGCATGGTTCATTAGTTTTTATTGTTTTTTTCCATTTCAAATGGTGATCTAATGAAAATTTGTGAAAAATTGGCGGTTATTGACCTTTGACCTTCACCTCAACCCAGGCATGACCTTGGGAATAAAGCTGATGTTGTTTTTCTCAATCTCCTTTCATTGCATATTCGATTGATGTGTTTTTTGGTGCAATAGTTTGGGAGATCAGCAAAGGGGAACACTGGGACAAACACCTTACTGGGGTGAGGGTTCAACCCGAACATATCAATCCAAATTCTTGGCACAATTGAGGCCAAAAATGGACAGGATATCAACACGGATATAATAGGACGACTCCCAACCTCGTGGGATCCTTAAACGGCCAGAAATTACGTTTGAAAACATCCATTTTTTGAAAGAAAACCTATAATGACAACTCAGTAGCAAATGGGTTGAAAAGTGTTTGATCGTTGTACATATATCGATATAGGCTACACGTAAATTGCGTACACAAGTATCAGGCAATATCAAAAAGAAGTTGTTCTCCTGTGATAAGATTTTTTTCATCCAAGA
Source organism: Prostheceraeus crozeri (assembly GCA_907163375.1). Lineage (NCBI taxonomy): Eukaryota > Metazoa > Platyhelminthes > Polycladida > Euryleptidae > Prostheceraeus > Prostheceraeus crozeri. The sequence goes on from CAJQUW010014743.1 coordinate 24,377, forward strand.
TAATCAACTGATCATTATTTAACCTTCTCAATACTTAGACATCTGCACAAAAGAAAAACTGATATGCAAATGTCTGAAACTGTAGAAATAACAGAAAAATTGGAACAAGTAACTAAAAAGATGATTTGAACATGTTATTTGCCACTATGCTGCCATGCTCCTTGATAAAATTAGTATAATCAAAGTTATATCGCTTTGAATCTTTGTCTAGGCCTATCTTCTTTCCTGTGGTATGGTGAATAAGAAAAAACACATATCGATGGGTTCCAGAAGGTGGCTCCGGTGGATGGTATGGGACAATAGAATCGTGCACTCCTTTGGCCAGACCTTCGCCCTGAAAAACAGTGAACAGGTAAACTTTACAGGGATATCCTTCAGATAAAATTGATGACGTCAGAATTCTACAACTGCTGCCGTCATAGTAAGGATCACGCAATAACAAGATTTTTATTTAATATGCAAACTTTAAAATACAGTGAAACTACCAAAAATAATTTTAGCTGTTTTTTTCATTGTTTTTCACTTCTTTTCAATGTGTTCTTCACTTTACATACAGTGCTACCCCAAAAGTAGACCAGTAGAGCTAGTTTTCTATATTCAAACGGAAACAATTTCTTATCAGAATGAGATTATATTGATCATTGTTGGAAACGGTCGCCGACCCAGCTCCGGCCGCAAATATTGAAGACTAGTCGACTTACCAACCGGATGCTCATTACGCCGACCGGCCTATAGCGACCGCTGACATTCATTCTATATTAAACTGTTTAGTTGATCAAAAGAGGTCACATAATTCACATATGGCGACCATTAATGACTTTATTGCTGTTGTCATCTTGCTGAATAAAGTCCAGAGAGCTACACGTACATTCTAAGAACATGTTAATGTAACATACTAAGAGCACCTGCTGCATATCTAAATGACATGACAAAAATGTTGCGAACTGTTTATTGCATGTTGAAAATTACAAGCTTATACATGCAATTTCAAACCCTACTTTATCTCAAAGTTTCTGGAATCCTATACATATATAGATATATATAGTAGGGATATATAGGTAGAGTGTCGACTCAAAAAGTATACAGTGAAAAGTTTTATATCCAAAGATTCAGTTTTTTGCGGAGACTACGTTCCCGTGGTCCAAAAAATTATTTGAGCACTTTTAAAGCTACAATTTTGCAAATTTGCATACTACCTAGATGACTGCTTTATAAGTAGCATGAAACAAGTTGGTAATCAAAAGGAATGAATATTTGATAATAAGCATCCTAGCTAAGCGGAAATTAAGCTAATTTGCAAGGGAATTTCATGAGCCGCATTGTAATGGAAGTCTTCGCGAAAAAAGTCGACATCTAACTGTGCTTTTTTGACTGAAATTTCAAGTTTTTGATTCAATTTTCACCGGCATGAATTTATGATTCACTAAATTCATGTTTCATTTCTTGAATCTGAATAGTGATGTGGACCCATTTACATCTTTCAAAGTTAATTGAAGTCATTGTCTTTGATTATGTGATTTTGCTCTGCCAGTGGCAGGTTGCCTGTGAAATGATCACGCTTAAGAAAATACTCTTGAGGTTGAGCGTGAAAGTAATTGGAACCCATAGAATTGCTAGTTTAACAAACAGTACCTCTCCAAGGCTGTCATGTCACTGAGAATCTGTAAAATACCATCATTCCTTCTGCATTACTATCATGATCATTCAATTCCGTGGTAATATCTTTAAAACTGCAAAAATTTGCATATCTCACATTTGATAGCATGCCCCATTGTATTCAGCTCGAGTTCATTTAATAAAATCGAAAGTGATACACATTGGGGATTTAATAAATGCGGAGTCACCAATCTACCTAGTATACTTGCTCTATGATCCTTAATTATATGAATTTTACAAGAAATGTGCATTTCTTAGCCCGCAAGGTTCTTCAATATCCTGTATAATGCCATCACTTGTGAGGGTTTTATCTTAGCTGATACAATTAATGATTGGATTTCGGTGCAACCACACTTAATGCCAGATGTAGGCCCTACTATCTGAATATGTGATACTGCATGGTGGAGGATTGTTCGATAAGTTAACCACATGGGATTCATTTTAATTGACATTGTACAGGTACCGCAAGAAGTCTTGGAACACTTACTGATTTGAAATATTGATATTATATATTTGGCAAGTCTTAGTTTCTTACACTTCAGCTCACAGGTGTGGAGAATTCTCAATTAACGTTGTAAATAACTGGAGTTCCCTCACAAGTGAAGAAATGAATGTCACTCCGAATCATTTCAAATCAAGCTTGATGATGTACGTTCATCTTATTGTATCATATGCTATACCCTTGTAGGTCATTATTTTGATTCGCTGATTTACTTGCAGATCGACATGTATGTATTTGATTTGAAGCTGCACTTTACTATAATCAGCTATTAATTATCAATATTACTACAAATTATGTCGAAGGTCTATAACGCATCAGAAAGGTAAGCAAATGATTGCACGCATACCGCTCAGTCTATTCCATCGTACAAAATGCGATGTCAAAATGCGAATGATTGTAGTGGGATTGGGAGTTCATACGGATTAAGGACTATGCCCACTTTTCACGCATCTCATGCAATCTACATGGAAATCGAATGACATACGTGCATAACTGTCTAAGTTGACTGTATGTGTTGTCTGACGATCTGAGCTTTAACCAGCCGTCACAGAGACGCCGGCCACCATCCCAGGGCCGGGCCGGCCGTTGTTGAGTACACCGGACGCCGGCCCTGCTGCCAAAAGCGTGACCGGGTCAATATATACATAATATTGATGGCATTGCAGATTTGAAAATTAGTGAGAATGTCACTTGCCTTTGCTTCCGCTATCCAGTGAAGCCATCCATGTCCGGGGCTGCTTCGAGGCGCATCTGGATCGACCATCAGAATAATGTAATTTGCTTTCTGAAAATCACAAATAAGCTGTTGGTGGTGCAGAGTAGAAGTGGCAGGTTTTGAAGAAGCAGTCATCATGAAATATTGAAACTGTATTCTTATCAATCAGATAAACATCATGTAGAGCACATATTATCATGTTTTTAAAAATAATGTACAGTATACTGTGCGATTTTAAGCTTGTTATGCACATTTATTTCCCGTGATTAAAACCTATTAAAACTATGTCTTGAAATTTCCGACCTGCATTATTTCACCTTATTTACATCTTATATATGACAGCCGAAAGCATTTGACTGGGCTTGATAGCGTTGAAATTACGACTATTTCTGTCATGAAGTCAATCCTTACACAGGAGGGGAAAGGGACGTGGATACGTGCAACATGTACGTGGAGGCACTCAAGCCATCAAGGCTCAAATAGTCCTTCCACAAATTATAACTTATACGTGGACTGTGAGGCATGTAAATAGCTATTTACTTTCTTAATTATTATAACATGACTAAAATCAAGAAAAATCACTTTCATTGAAAACAAGCTTGATAACCTTCTCTTAACTCAATCAATTAAATATGCAATCTCTCAGTAATATTTAGTTGGTCAGCTGATTCTTGAAATAACCGTTCTGATATGTTGTTGAACCATCAAAATCCTCTCAAATAGCTTAAAAACGATGCTCTAAGATTTACATTATGGCTTCTCCGAATGATAAAACTGTTGGCATTATATCCATGATTTAAATTGCTTAATTCCAACGTAATTCATTACAATTATCACTCAAACCTCTTCAAACCGTCAATTTCTCCTCTTGTCAGCGAAAATTTAAAAAAATAGACCCTAGCTTTATAAACAACAGAGACATGGGAAGTGTGTTATGAAATCAACTTAACATAAATTTCATTTTAATTGCATTTTTGCAACAATTAGTATAAATAGATTTGTCTTACCTGAACGCTCTTGTGATTTTTATTCTATTCAAATACAGCCAATTTTCAGTCAGTTTCAATTTGATTGCGTAAATTATCTTATTCATTATGTTGCACTTTATCAAAATAAATTACTGAACGAATTTAAACTACAGTCCGTTTCATAAAAAGTGGATCATCCCAAAATTTTACTAAATAAAACATAAGTATGATACAGAAAGCATTTTTCATGTTATTTCATGTCCCTAATATATTTAAATGTCCTTATATAATCTGATAAGCTATGATACAGTAACGGTTCTTAAGAAGCTAATATTTTGTGGCCCTACCCTTATTGTAAATGACATTACCAATTCGTCTAGGCATTGATTAGATGATATCGCTGATTTTTGACTGATCTAACTTTCTCCACTCTCTCTTTAACAGTGACGTAAGTTGTGATACGCCATCTGTAGGTAGCAGTGAACGACGAACGTTACGTTTTAGAATACTCCATACATTTTCTATGGGATTCAGATCAGGAGAACGACCTGGCCAAGATAATGTCCTAAGCCCTAATTGAGACTTGCATAAGTTGACTCTACTACTCCTGTGACACGTAGCATTATCATCCATAAATAACCAAGTCGATGGATCACCAAGTTGATCTGTCATTTGGCCAATGTTCATTCGTAAACATTCACATAGCGTTCAGAATTCATGGTTCCTTGCTGTATGCGAAGTTCAGAGCGGCCATTGGTCCAAATGCCAGCCCAAATCAGTAGTGTCGCACCACCTTGTACCCGGGGACGATGTAAATGTCTCGGTACCCTAGTTCTAGCAAGGCTGACACTTTGCCTTTTGTGAATGCGTTCTCGTTATTGTTCATTTGTGCTTTGTATTGTTTTCAACCGGTAAGAGATAGATTTCTAGCTGAAAGCAATCAGGAGTGCTGCCAACACCACCGCAACGAAGTCAGGAAGCTATGGAACATGAAGTCCAGTTAATCACATGTAGCAGTTACATTATTGTTGATGAATAATGGTGCTATACTGGCTCTGATTGACCGATTTTCTTTATTTTTGCTTTGCTTGATAGCTTTTGGCTTGTAGAACAACATATTACATAACAAAGGAAACAAATGTAATTTTATAAGAGTGAGGTATGATTTTGTGTAACATTGCTAAATGAAGATCAAATTATCTACTACTTTTTTATCTATAACAGGAAAACAACTCAATATTCATGCTTGAAATTTCCAAAATGATATTAGTAAGCACAACTGACATATCTTCCAAATTTCAGAGAAATTCGTTCAAGTTTGGCGGAGTTAAACAAAGTTGAAGTTAAGGCGCTGTTTAAGGGTGATCCATTTTTTATGAAACAATCTTAGCTTAATACTTCCTTTACTGTTCAACTTAGACAGAACAACCATTAAAAAGAAAAATAAAGTGCTAGTGAAAATGCACAGACAAAGAGAAGATATATAATCCGAATTTCGTATTCAATACTTAGTTTGATGATGTCATTACCATCATCATATAATAGATTCGAAATAATTTTCTTATCATGTTGCATATATGTTATCTTATGTTACTATTTATCACCTAATTGTCGAATAACAATACATTTTGATACGAATAAGAAACATAAATCTCTTGCTTGAATTAAACAGCTTACCTCAGCAGCATTCTTGAACGTAACAGTTGGAATACGTATTGCATCTGCTTTATCCATTTGAGAACCGCAGATCACTTTGTGGTCTTCATACTTTACTTCGAGGTGTGGACATGTTTTTGTGCAAAGAGTATTGAGAGATTGATTGCAAGCACTGTCTACAGTTCTCCCACACAGCAAAATCACCACAAATAGTAGTAAGAAAAATAATATTTTCATCCTTATCAATATTTTCAATGTATGAGAGTAGGCACTGTCAATTTTTGGGTGTTTACAGACATTCGGTAGAAATAAATCGCCTCACTTTCCGCAGACCACAATCAGCTAATGAGGAGATTAATCAATCGTCAACATGCAATGGTCAGTGAGTTGTGAAGCAATATTCTCAGGCAACTAATCATGGAAATCAAAAGTAATAGCAGAAGAACTTTTAACCACTTCACAATGCATTGACGCTAACCCGTACGTTCATCTGACTCTATATTCCTTCTATTGCATGACAAGTTGTCTATCAGACATCTGTTGCATAAAATGAAGACAGCCGATGCGCTGTATAGAGGCAATGAGTTTACATCGCGGTCAAATTGCTTTTAACATTTCTATACGATTTCTTTCAGACATGACACACATGAAATTCCATAGAGAGCGATCAGTAGGTGACGGAGAAGCCGGATTATTGCTTTTTCAAGGAATCCTGGATGTCGACGCGGCGCTATGCCAACGACATAGAATTAGAATAGGCATTCTATGCATAGACTTTTATCATGGACTTCTATGGATAAACTTAGAAGTCTATGTTCTATCTGGACAGGAATCTGAACAGATATCATTCACCCTTCTATACGAAATGAGGCTGACTATTTGAATCGATGTCATTCATACAGAAGTTATGTGCATTGTGTTCTTGTTATTCTTGCTCTGCGGGCGTTGTTAATTAGTGTTTTTCAAATCATCTGCGATGTTTGTGGAGAAAGGAAAATGCTGAGCACATGCTCTGTGTTTGTGTACCGGTATAAGAATGACAGTAAATTTAAAGACTCTCCACCTACATTTCATTGCTTATCTTTGAAAAATAAGTGACAGAATTTATCGATAAAGAACAATGTGATTTACGCCGACGACCAAACCAAAATTACTCTTCTTTGGTGGCAAAGTTAATACATTCTCACAATTGTCTTCATCAGGAAGAAGAAGAAGAAATTTCAATCGACAAAACTGACTTCGTTCGTCGCCTCAAATTAAAGTAAAAAGATGTGTGAATACGAGTAAGACTATACTCGCACTTTACGAATTTCGGAGCGACAGAAATCTGATTGCAAGGTTACAGACGAGCATATTCTCCTGAACTCATCCTTGCAACGATCGAAGAATTCAACACAAGCATGCACTTTTTTATCTTATTTTACACAGTGATTTTAGACCCTATATGGATAATGCCACAGAATCTATCGATAAAGAACAATGTAATTTACGCCGACGACCAAACCAAGATTTCTTCTCTTTGGTGGCACAGTTGATGGATTCTCACAACTGCTGAATTTGATAGCTACAGTGAAATCATTAGATGAGTTTCAATCGATCTTCCTCAGGCAGAAGAAGAAGAATCTCAATCGATATCGAAGCATAACCCTAAACTGTGTAATGAAAACTGACTTCATTTGTCGCCTCAAACTAGAGTCATCAGCTATCTGTGAATACGAGAATGCCCATACTCGTACTTTTTGAATTTTACAGCAGCAGAAATCTGATTATAAGGTGGCAGACGAGTATATTCTCCTCAACTTATCAATGCAACAATCGAAAAATTGAACACAATAAAGATCATGAACACTGTTATCCTGCTTTACACAATGATTTTAGAGCCTATATGGAAAAGGGATATCTTATAAGATGGATTATGAAATTTCATTAAGTGATGCAAATATAATGCAAGTTTGCAGTGCTATTGCATTATCTTGTATCAGATAATTCAAATGAGTACTCTGCATGGATATGGTTATTTCTGAATAATATTTGTAAAATACAGATCTCCATTCTATCGTGGTGCATGCTGCATCAATATTCTGACCCTCTATGGACCGCTATGGAATTCAAAAGAAAAGCAACAGATGAAGTGTTTTTCTTTGGTGTTGGTTTTTCGAAAGTTCCCGAATGAATATAGTCGTTTCAGGAAGTAAAATCAAAATCAATAACCAATCCACGAATCAACGTAGCACTTTGTGTTATTTGATGTGCTGCTTCACTTAGAAAAGGGTGTAAAAAAGTGTAAACCTGAAATGCAAGTTTGTTTCCAAAGGATTAATTATTTGACTTTGATTATTGATTAACTCTTTAAAAATCTTGCGTGTTCGTAAATAATTTCTGTAAATAGCACTCCAATGTTTTATTTAATTCAAAAGAATAGTAGCCACCAGATCTATATGAATGACAGACATTGATTGATACATGAATAAGTTTCCTCAGATAACTCATTTTCCAATGTGCAAAAGGTGACTGAAAATTCTGATCAGAATCTCACCAATGTGCAAAGTCAGACTGAAAAGAGACTATAGGAATTATACTTCAAAATTGATGTAAATCGGCATGATTTTCCAGAGTTACACATTATCACGAAAATTAATCAACCGATACATGCTTAAATGCATCAATATGAAATACAATATCAGCCTCATCTCGTATACGTGCTATTTTAGATATCTGTTCAGATGCTATATTATAGAAGTCCATGGTTCTATGAAGCCAGAAGGGCAATAAAATGCAGAAATCCGAGGCCACGAAGCCAGAGACTATTAAGATATCTATATAGCTACCTATAGATATCTTTGGTAGCTATGTAGATATCTTAGTAGTCCCTGGCGAAGCGGACGAGGATTTCTAAGAATTTTCTAGCCCGCTGGATTCACAAAATGGCTAATGACTAATAACCAATGTGATTATTTTTTGTAATGATTAAACGTTTCTATATTTGATAAAATTGATGAAATTATAAGAATATTTCTATGAAAAATTTATCTTGCTCTCCCCGAAGGGCAATATAAGTTAATGTTGCTCGGCGACAGTTTTCATATCATGGCAGATAGCCTTCACAGATTAAGAGCATAATATTTACTATGGTATTGTTAATTTCTATGGCCAACGAAGTGACAAAATTAAGTCAAAACATGAAATTGACTCATTTTGTAGAGGCTCTCAGACATCAAATACTGAATCCTGCGAATCACTTCAACTTTTATATCGAAGTTGATGTTATGAACTCAATCATGTTTCAAATTGCATGACATTCTAATAAATAGTTTCTTTTCTGCAAAAGAAAATGTACGAAAATTGCCAAGTGTTTCACAATCCATAGATATTTCTTGAATTTTACCATTGGATCCAATGGGAATCCTTCAACCTTACCTATAACCGAAAGCGACTGGCTGTGACATTTAAGAATTTGATTTTTGTATTCAATGTTTCAAGATCTACAAATCCATGCTATTAAGCCCTTTGTGCGCGAATTTAGGAAGAAAGTGTCAGTAGCTGCTACTTTCATGTACACTCTTTAGTAAAATTAATGTTACATCACTACAACTGAAATATGTTGAAACATCTCATTGTCTACAGCCATTCAGTTCATTTGATTACAAAAGTATCATGCATCATCTAGAAAGTATTGATCTCCTCTTGAAGATTCACTATTATTTTTGTCTACATCAGTAAACGGTTGTCTACTAGATGAAATTTTGTCAAACATAGCTACTTTTCTTTTAATGAAAGTTTTGGCATCGAAATCATAGGTTAGAAAAATGAAACACAGCGACACACATTAATTAGAGGGGCATTGATTGAAGCTTTTTAATATTTTGGGTGGTTCTCAGGTATTAGGGCTAGTTCGTACTAATAGCATATATTCTAAATTTAAAAAAATCCAAGACGCTTAATCTTTTTAATTTTTTGATTGGACTTTTCGTTTTGGCAAATATTTTTATTATGACAAGTTAAGGCTACCCATAATGCTAAATTATAGAGTTAGCTCCTTTTTTGCGGGTGATTCGGCAAAGTTGCGGTTAGTTGTGACTTTTGGCTAGTTCCCATGTTTAGTGGTTATCAAATAAATCGCATGTTGCATAATTTTAGCAAGATTGCCGTCAAAGATAAATTGTAAAATTAAAACAAATATATAAGCAAGTATTGCTTCATAAGCATACATATACAACAGGATCAGTCACATTTCCCGGTGAGTTGAAACATTCGTCTGAATTACGAGGTTGAATGATAAAAATTGAGTGAATGATGATGATTAATAACATAAAGTTGGTACGCGGAAGAACTAAACAAAATGTGGAGAAGGTTAATACATCATCAACTGTGACGTCAGACCAAAGTAAGTATATAAGAGAAGTATGCAATCAAAGCATGATTTGTGGGGACATCTATGATATTACTTTTTCGCCAGCTCTTATAAGCAGTTTTATATGATATCTCAATCGATAACAGAAGAGTATTGAAATATTAAATGCAAGGGACAGAATAACTATGTCTATAAACACTTTGCGTCAGACAAAATCGTGTCATGTCTTGTTTGTGGTATGCCATGCTTTATCCACCCTTTCTCTAAGTATTCTTCTTCACAATCGCATGTTTAAAATTCCTTGTCGACAGAAGCACAGAGGAGGGAACAGAAACCAGGCAACACCAATACCTCTAATTTGCAATTCCATTTCCTGGCTGTGTGCACTTTTTTCTTTTTTTATAACTGACAGCACCTGGAATTGTGGCAAGTCTGAAATTTCATCGACAATCTGACAGCGCTTTTTGGATTCTAGTGCTCAGGGAAGATAAAGCTCATGGATACTCTAGCCATCCAAGATATTTTTCAACAAAACAGCAACCTGCCTGATAATTCTGTTGTCCCAAGAATTGTATAACTGAACCAATTTCAGTTCAAAAATTACCGTAGTTTGAGTGCCATCTTCTAAAGAAGGAAACTGTCATCTGCACAGCGCGGTTGGAGGAGTAGAATAGTTATCAAAATATGTGCTAGGCTATGTCAATATGTTCATATTCAAATTTAAAATATATTCGCTTTGTGATTATTTAGGATTACAACTGCAGGTAGCAGTGCTACGACTGGTGCAGGGTGACTATGGTGGTAGTTAGAGTTATATACTACATGTACAGCGTATCAGAGCCTCTTTCACCGCATCTTCTTTGTCACTGATATTATTGTCTTCTACTTATTACCTTCATTCCTTAAATTAATGCTGATTCAAATAATTAATATACACTTTACAACTTTGCAATCGAAGCTTCAAATGGAATAAGATATACCAATCAGTATTTCAAATTAAGCAGATTCAAAATATTAGTTTGGAATCCATTCATTATATTTTTAGAAAGTTTGCTGATATCATGAATCGTCTGTTACTTCGATGGATAAAAAAACAGCATCAAAGTATATTTTACATTATATTTGACGAAAGAAAATATTCTTGTTCATTATTCACACCCTCGTGACTTGCTTGAAATATACTCTGTTTGCTAATACATTCGAATAATATTACAAATTCTACAAAATGAAAATTTGCTCAATGAGTCATAAGTAGACAGAGCTATATCTGAAGTTTCGTAGAAAATCACCTTTGCATGCGTGTTACACAATAATATTATTAGTGCATGTCCGAAACTTCTTAATAATCATATTTTCTTTCCAAATACTTTATTTCGAAACTTTGCACTTTACGGACCGATAGCAAAACAGAAATGAAATTGCAATTGTGGTCGGTAACAAATTTGGACCTAAATGTGTCCTTATTACTACCCTATCTCTGTATTACCATATACATGTAATTTCAAAAAAGTAATGAGTGCAATGTGCAGTAACCTACTGTCTACAAGGAGATACACGGTTAGTCCGGCAGCCAGAGCGAGTTTCAGGAGTGAACGAGCCCGATGATTAGACTTTCACAGAATGATGTACATCTTATGCCTACTACGAACCGTCAACCGTGCTTCTAACCGTACTTGCCGGGTGATCTGTAGGAACAACACTCTATCTGCTCATTCAGATGCTCCTCACCGCTATCGTAATCAGAGAAATGCTTGGCATGTATTGAAGCGTTGTAGTATTATCTTGCCTTTCTCGCTCCCTTAAGTCATTTACAGTCTTCGCCTTTACTCTTATGTCGATCATGCTTTTACTGAAATGCTTCTTAATTTTCATTTTCAAGAAATAAAGAATTAATTGTTATCATCCTTCATATGCTAATCCAATGGGAGACAGATTGCATTTTTTGGTTAGGATGAAATCTTTGATCACTGATTTAACGAAAGGTACTACGCCCAGAGCCACACTTTTTGACATGGAAAGTCTTCAGGTCATTTCCAAAGATATCTAATATACATAAGGGCCCAATAGATGGACAAGTATTAAATATCTTTAGCTCATTTCCTATCACGTTCATTTTCCTTTGTTTATGAAGCTAAACACATTCATATTTGGCAAGCCTCCTAATGTCAACAAACACAAGCATGTGAGCAATTTAATCCGCATTTAATCACTTTCTGGCATACATTGCCGATGAGAAGCATGATATTATCACATGCACATCATTGGAAACATCTATGTTAAAAATTATGGCTCTAGATTTGGTATTTTTCAGCGAATTGGACAGCGAAATTTCCAGCAAAATTAATATTTCAAGGAAAAGTTTAAGGCGGAAATTGAAAAAGGAAAAGGCAGTTGGATCAGCAATATGAAATGGAATAGTAGAAATTTCTGGAAAATTGTGAAAGACAAATCTAATTCACAGAAATCGGATTTCTTATCTGGAGTGATTAATTCATTTGCAAATGTAATTGAAGCGGCTAATGCAATAAACTTTTCTATGTCACGATTTTTTGCTGATTCCTCTTTATACAGAATGACGGTGGAATTATTAGTGAATCTCCTCGACACTCTAAATGTACATCGGTCTGTTGACTTGAATCAGGAAGCAAAAAAATATATTCGCAAAACTACATGCAAGGAAGGCTGGCGGTATTGGTGGTCCAACTCTTGCCGTACTGAAGGTTGCAAGTGATTTATTGAAGGTTGCGGTTACGCATTTGATTGCTTGGTCCATCGAGGAAAGACCAATACCGAGTCCTTGAAAGATGGCTAATGTCTTCTCCGTTCCAAAAGCAGGCATGTTGATGTAGAGAACTTAAAGCCAATCTCGCTATTGCCAATTATTTCAAAATCCTTGAGCTCATCGTTCTTGAATCTGCGAAGGAAAACTTACTTCAGATGTCCGGACCACACCAACATGGTTTTAGGCCTAGAAATTTAACTGTGACTGCCATGATTAGTATACATGATCAAATAACTGCAGCACTTGATGAAAGGGAGTGCAAGGCTGCAACAGTCATTGCCTTACACATGAGTCGTGCGTTCGACCGTGTTCATCATGACCGTCTCCTTGAGTGCTTCATGGAAATTGTGAGGAACATGGAAATTTTCCTGTGGGATTTCATGAGTGGTGCTGTAGCTACTTGTCAAACAGATCACAAAGAGCAATCTTGCGAGGAGCAGCGAGTGACATTTGCGCCGTAACATCAGGGGTTTCACAATGGCCTATACTCGGGCCACACTTCTTTGTGCATACGTTGGGTCATTAGATAATGCGTTGAATAAAGTTCGCATTTATAAATACGCTGATGACCATAGAGTAGGGATATATAGGTGATTACATAACATATCTACTCTATGCTGATGACATTGTTATTATATCGCCTTATTCATCTTCTGATGCTAATGAAATTGTCATCACTGAAGTTGAGAATCATTGTTACCGCAAAAATGGATGAATTTTGAATGTGAATAAAACCAAAGTTATGGCTGTTAGGAAATCGACACAGCTTTCGTGTATCACCCACAGCATTCCATCGGACTCAAAAGCCATCTTGGGTATAATTTTTCACAAATCTATGTGGTGGACTGAACATAGCTAATACATAAAGAAAAAAGCAGCAAGGAAAATGACGCTTTGAAAAGGTTACGAAAAATTTCGAACATCTCAAAAAAAGACGCTAATATATCTCATAACAGCGCATTCTGAGTATCTTGAGTACAATTGTCCGTTATTCATTGGTTTAAATCATAGTCTCTCTAGCCTGCTCGATTAGCTGCAGAGACGATGCCATCGCATAATCTGCGGAGTTAACTGCCCTTTGAATTGTCTTCCTAATTTGTCTGAGCTTAGTCCGTAATGTTAACAATAAAAAGAATGTGTAAAAAAAGTTATGGAACAATAAAAGTCCGCAAATTTGTTCCGCAATGGTTTGACTACCAATACCCCTACACATGACTCACTGGTGTGTCAACATTTTCTTGTTAGCAGTCCCATGATATCGATTACATACACTCGAACGGAGAGCTGAGGGTCATCTTTTTTCCCTCCATGTAGTCGATAATGAAGAGTTAAACTCGAAAATTGCAAAAAATTGCGCCCACTAACACAGTTTTCTGATTTATAGTTTTTGACCAAGCAATTATTCCTTTATAGACTGCACTCGCAATCGAGAAACGCAAAGGGAGTGCGTTTCTCGATTACGAATGCAGCCTATAATCATGATCCTCCCGTTTGCTGCCATCACTTAATTATTCCCTTGTCTTTGACCTTCTGAAACTTTTGCAACTTTCTGCATGATGCGAATTGAATGCTGTTTTGTGAGATTACCATTTATTTGCAATAAATGCTGTCACCTAATATGCTAATATGCGTAAACAACGAAAATTTCATTTAAGCCAAAAACTGCAATCTCCGTCCCATTGGATTTGGATGTGCTTTACATAGATCGTATCTGACAAGAAGAGAAACTCACTAGAACTTGGCAGACGTGCAGATTCGTAACAGCCATGAGATGTGCATCATTCTGTGAAAGTCTCATTTTCGGCCTCGTTCCCTGCAGAAGCACGTCGTTCTGGCTGCCAGACTAGGCGAGATCTCTGAGCCGAAGGCGAGGAGATTTCTGTGTAACTCCGAGTAGACAGCTGCGTGTAGGACAGGGTGATTAATCCACAATAAGACATAAAATAGGCCTAGCATCAATAGAATTGTAGAAATCTAACAGCAAAGCGGATGATAATACGAACTGTATATTTACAAATAGAGGAATTTACAATATTAAGTACAAAACATGAAGTTAAATAGATAAGATAAATGTTTCGATAACAAGTATAGAAGTCAAAAAAATAGTCCTCGTGTTGAAAGAAAGTTGGGATACCATGAGCATCATCCAGACCAAGATCACTTCTCCATCTAATACGGGAGCGTCCATAGAGTAGGGACTGAGGCTCTAATTAAGGCGAACATTATTTTGGTATGGACGAATGGAATGAACTAATGCTCTGATAATTTTCGTCCCATTTGCTTTCAAGTCTTTGTGTCAGCAATTTTAGAAAGGATCTGGCTTGCGACCCAAAAGCTCCGTCGCTCAAGAATATTGACGGAGTAAAGTCGCATCTTCTGAAATCGCACGCGTCAGTTCGACTCCTTTTGTCTTTCGGCTGCTGCAGGGATCTAAGTTGAGGTACGGTTACCGCGAGATTCAGTGTCAATGGGATAAATCACGCAGTTGTGTCTCTCATGCATTCAATGTCCAATTCTAGATCTCAATGTCTATGTTGCGCTCGATAGATTCATTTATATGAAAAGCGTAGATATTTCAATGAACGCGCAAACTCGGTAATATCATATGGACGTCCAGATATCGTGGCGGTTTCAGCACAGAAATGCAAGGAGAAATATATGAACATAGAAATCCAAGAATGCCATGAAATGGGTCAAATTTAGTCTTTCTTTTGTGAATTTGAATAGGAAAGCCACGGTCATGAGCTATGCAGTAGTGAACTTTGATGATGAACTTCCACTTTGACTAAGCAGTTGAAGAAGAATGCGATCAACGAAGAAAGAAATTCAAAAAAGCCACACACGACTTCAATTGATTCAAGGATAAGCATGAATCATGGAAGGCCGCTTGACTGCCACCAAAAAGTATCACAAGAGTTGATCAATGATTACCTATCAAATGATGGAGATAATTATATTTTGTATTGTTTCTTCATAGATTTTTCAAGTAGCAAGTTAGTGAAATTTCGACGGGTAATCATTTTATATCACTTTCAACACACTATACTGACAAGTTGCCTAAGTCAGTGCGCTTACAATAATTCATAAATATTGCGTCGAAATTTCACAAGCTTGCTAATTGCAAATCTGCTCGGGTATGGCTGTAATAATGGTTGTTGTGTCGAAGTTGAGAGATGTGAACTAAGCCTGCTGATGATTCCCGATATTGGAAGAAATGGCATCTATTCAGATCTGTTCCCATTTTTTAGCTGAGGATGCAACTCAATATTTAATTATTCTATCTACTTCATAGAGGTCAAGAGACAAAATGACGATCTGTATCCACTAGCTGATGGAAATCTATTAGGATTTCCATAACTTAATGTTCTCTCAACTTAGCACAGGACGATGAGCAAAGCGCTTCACCTTGAATTGCCTGCCATAGCAATAGCACAAAGCAAGTTCTATTCACGTTCAGTCTTATTATAGTTTTTACCACCCATGTATCCACTTAAGCCAATCAACTATCAAAATAAGGCAGTTCTTGTCCAAATGTTTAGTCACACCATGTATCAGATAGAGCACGAAGTGTCATACTACACCACCCACCAAGTAAAATAAGTTCAAGTTCAGTCAAATAAATGCAATATATGCTATTTAGTGTTTAGTCTACTAATAATAATATCATAGGTTTGATATGATTATTATCATTTCATTAATAATTTATTAATGACCAATAGGTGAATGAAAAGATTAGGAGAAATTACTATTACTGAATCATTCAGATTTTCAGGAGTTATTCGCGAATTTTCATCCATCAAGCTATGTTAAAACTCATCATCAAAAAAATATCTAAAATTTGAGGAAAAAAAAAAAAACATTCTCTCTATCCAGATAATACATATATAAAAAAAAATCAGGCACTGAGCTCACTACAGTCCTACTCACATAATATGTCAGCTTTTGAAGGACAAAGAATAATTTGTTCTCTGCGAGTGAGGAGGAACCAGTGAGCGCTTTATATGCAGTTATATATGTAACAGCCTGTTCTGCCAGCTGTTGTCATGTAGCCAGACGCATGTTTCATGTTTGTGTCTTCAAAGAGTCCCGCACTTCCTCCCAACTCTTTTTTGAGGGACCACTCGCAAACTCTAATGCCTTTCTGCAATCTCGGACCAGATTCAGAATAGTGTGGTAAGTGTAACAACACACATTTTGGTCCTCTCTTTCTGTCTCACTTGAGGGTCAACGAGAATCGGGACTTTGATTAATGAAGAAGATGGAAGCATTATCAAAGATCTGAAAGCTATGGGACCTCTTGAATCTCTTGAAATCCTTTCTAGAATGTTGTGCAATCTTGCTTTGGTCATACAACCATCGAACATCTGTGTGGGAACAAACATCACGTGTGACCGTCGATGGCGAATCTGACCGTGAAGTTCCCTCACGTCCTCCGCTGTGACTCTACCAGCGGATTCGTCTATGGGTCTTACACCTCGAGTTCTACTCCACAAATTGATTCCATTGGCATTCATCGCATTCATCCATGAATGTTGAGACTCATTGTTCATCCATCGCATTCAATGTTGCTCCTCTCCTTCACTGTCTTCATCTCTTCTTCTGGTTTCTTTGTGTCTTCGAATTTCTTCATCTTCTTTATTACTATTAGAAACAAGCGGCAAATGAGGCAAAAAGGAAAGATGAGACGAAGTTGACAGTCGTTTACCAGTCTTTTGCGTTTATTTGGTGCACCAGTGATGGACTTACTCCTTCACTCCGACACCATCATCCTCCAGCATCCATCATCACCTTGTGATGAGTATCCACCTGTGACCTACAACATCACCCTCGGCATCGCGTAGCGAGCTCTCCTAATGATTGAATAGGCTGTGTTCGGTTTGATATTTAAACTAAGAAGCAAGTTGGAGAGAAAGTCTCTCTTTTTTCAGTTCATGAAATAGCCAAAGCCTAATCTCTTCTCTCCTTTATCATACCTCATTTCTCGCCTACACAACATCTCGATCGTTTCATTTGATACTTAGGACTTGTGATACACATTGATAGCTTTATTTTCTTACATGACTGACATTGACTTGCTTCATGCATTGACTTGAAGATCCTTCACTGATTTGACATTTGATACATGATGTGGATACAATTGACTGTGGATACATATACAAACATCTAAATTCTTAGTTCTTATCAAATGCATGAAAATGGACATGAATAATATTCGTATTCTTATACCTACTTATATTAGAATGCATCATTTTTTGCTTGCAAGTAATATATTTTTGTGACATTCTGAAATTTACATCTACAGAGCAAAAATTTCGCATGATGAATTGAGTCAATCTGTGATTCAATGAAAATATTGCCTGAAGAGTAATTATGTATAGTGGATGTGTGAGCATTGAGTAATGAAAATGAAATAAGTCATGTAAATAAACAAAATATAAAATGTTGCCCAATCACATGCTGTGCGTGTATAAACAAAAATTTGCTTCATAGTATTTGCACATCACTATTTACTTTTGTTTCAAAGATGTACATGTTGGTATTTTAGATATCAAAAATACTCATTCGTGTCAATCGCACTTTGAAAGACACCAACGGCTTGAGCCATTCAGTACCATCACCTCTTTCTTCTTCAAATATGCCTGTAAATACACATCGTCCACTTTCAATTTCAGAGCTGCTATCCGGATGAATCTATGTCTTGCTCATTTGGATTATAGTTCTTATTCTTCAATAATTATTGCTATCTCCTCAGCCGTGCGCTTACGATAAGAAATCGCTACTAAAATTTTACTGTGACCTTGCCAGGTGACAATAAATGCAAACTGTTGCAATACGTCAAATGAAGACTTTCCACCAAGTGTCTAGCGGTGACACAAACGCAATTGCATGATGAAGTTAGACGATATAATGTATACGACTGTGCGCGTAAATTGGTCATTCAATAAAAGCATTGCTTAAAGCATCTGACGACTGAGTTTCTCAAATAACTATTCAATCTTGCTCACACTTGTGGTTCTTGCTTTGGAAAAAGATAAAAAAAGCAAAAAAGTTCATGTATCATTTCACTTTCCACTTATAGAATTCAATGATATAAAATTCCGCCTTTGATCAGATACACTGCATGTAAAATTTTTATTCGGAGTTTGAAAAAAAGAAATATAAAGCAGGGGAACGTTAATCGTTCTAGTCATGGGTTGCGCTTCTTTCTTTGTTTTGGAGCAAATATTATTGAAATTTTATGCGTCATTGATGCATGCCTGAATGTCCGTATATTACAGAAATACCGGTTTTATGTTCTTTGATTAGTCGATGGAGGGCGTGTATGCAGTCGAACTGATGATCTGTCGTCACGTTATAAACTGCAGTTTTCCGATCTGTCACTTGTTGAATATCTAAAGAGAATGACAACTATTTAGTCAATACAAGACACCAACACCCTAGCACTCGCCCGACCTGGGAATCGAACCGAAGTCCGCGGTGGAGACGAGCTCGCACCTTCTTCACTAGGCTACGCTAACGGTTCAAAAGGAATGCGAGTGAAGACAGAAGTCATCTGCAAGTGATATTGACAGCCAATTGTCCTATTATTATTGACAGAACGCTACCAGCGTTCATGTTATAGCGAGACACCATATCAGCATGTCATGAGACTACGTCATACAATAGACTAACAACGAAGGTCTATCGCCACAGAATTAGATTGTTTAAGCGTATCATTTTGCTAGAAGTGTAAACTGGTTTAAAAGGATGCCACATGCAGGAACTTACTAAGTGGGCAAAGAGAAATTTTCACTGCCGTACAGAGATAGGAAAAATAGTCGTACGTTGCTTGCGGATTGCCATGAATTCCTTCAAAATGCTCCGATCGCCACGATTCCTTCAGATTCGAAGAATTCAGATCATTGCGCAAACGTTTTCTCGATAATGTTGGGCCCTCCGATCATTTTAAAAAAGTTAGCAGGCGCATAAAAAAACGTTCACAAACTTCTCTGTAGAACTTGACATCGTCTGTGTCTCTTTGCTGTGTGATCCGGTTGATAGCAGTCACTGAAACTTTGCACAATTTGGCTTGTTTAATGTTGAACTGGCTGCTCATTGTTCGATTGCTATGGTCAGGAGATTGTGCCATTTCATTAACGTTACATGTTCCAATGCTTCCCTTCTAGTCAAATGGAAGAAGAGACGACCTGTCTAATTCTGTGCTCAGAACAATGATAGAATAGTTCATCGAACTATTCGAGAACATGCGACTACGTCATACAGTAATTTAACAGCGAAGGTCTATCGCAGATACTGGATATCTAAAGAGAATGACAACTATTAAGTCAGTACAAGACACCAACACCCTTGATTCCCCACCCTTTGTTGTCAAGACTGTTTGCTGCTATTTAATAGACATTTTTGAGTTAACAATTGATTTCTTCATGTTTTTTTACAGGTGAGTGGTTGATTCATCCCGCCATTTTTCTGAAGTCACATGACCCTGGTGATATAACGAATGGTTTCTTAATAATTGAGGAAATTATATAGTGTTGTAGTACACAAATGCATTATTAATCAGCATTTTTGAAATCCCGTCTGTAAGAATGATGCCGTCGAATAAAATGATGAGCACATAACTAATTAACGTCAAAGTTTTTCGCGTTAAGTCATTGACCAATGAATTTGTCGTAGAAGTTTTTGAAGATCGCCTTTTCATCATTTGCAATTTATGCGAGTAAGGATACTTTCTGACAGATTATGCGATTCACAGATCACACGTGTACGAATCATCGAAATAAAGATTGTTGTTTGTGCAGACAATAATCTGCTTCACAATTAACGCGACAGGATATCACAATCACAAGACAAACTAACAAACATAAAGGATACTATACTAACAATTTGCACTCGCAGTCAGTTCACATTTTGCTTCTTTATTGAGTTCTTCAAGTAGAACATACTCATATATGAAAAGGGTCTTATTTAATTGTTTTTTACCTTCGGATATCTTCCTTCGCATAAAGGATATGTAAGGGGGCTGTCGCATGGAACATCATTCCACTTGTTGGATATACCGTTTTGTGACAGAAACTCCACACATTCTTCTGTTTGACTATTTGGCTCTCCCGAGTGATAATCTCTAAATGGACATCTAGTTTTCTGATCTTGTAATCTGCAGTGATTATTAGGCCGGTCAATAACTCCAATCAAAATAATAGCTGACAAATTTGGTCTGACGAATTTCTTCGGTAGGGATGGGAACAAGGACTTCACAAAATCATTCTCCAACTTGCTATCAGGGCTCCAGAGGTACATCCCGAGCTTGCCGCACGTTTCTCTGTTTTGATCGAATGTTCCTTTTGAACCTGAAATCAATTGATACAAGTGTTGCTGGAATTCCCACTTCAGATCTGCAGGATTATCCACCATTCGAATGAATAACTCTTCACGATTTCCAGCAGCCGTGCAAGCTCTGCGATGCAGCGAGCACCTGTTTCCATCAAAGAGGAATGACAGGCAGGTTGCAGATGTAGTACATGAAGCCGCGCAGTCCAGCATCGATTGCACAACCCGAGTGCTGAGAGCAACGCTTGCGCATGAGGATGGTTTCCCGAGCTTGAAGTATTCAGGATCAATGATGGAAAAATAGTCTCCAATCTTTTCTTGGGCTTTGACGAAAACGAGTGCTAGAAAGAAGATGAGTGGTGATAGAGAGCTCATCATCGTAACGTTCTCTTGCAGCAGATACACAGGAATGCGTTCCTATTGGATTTCAATTATTTAAGTCCCTACCGAAAAAAAGATTCTAGGTGCATCCTTGATTCTTTAGCCAAAGCCACGTGTCATCCTATCAGGTTAGAACTACGGCAACATATTTACGATGATGAAACATCATGATAACAACGATAAATGATGTTTCTCTTCCTTTGCACTCTGTGAGTCTTCGTCAAGACTAAATATGTTGATATTGTGATTACATCTATAAAAGCACTGTTCTATAGCAATCTATTTCAAGACAAATCACAAAATCCTGACATTCGTCCGTATAGAGTAGACCTCCTTTGGAGTAGACGCTGACGAGATTACAGATTTTTATATACGTCCAAAGTCTATTGTCGGGTTGGTCTAAACAGATGCGGTAATATTGCAGTGAGGCCATTCCCGGTCATCTGGTGCAATGTTTTATGCCTCCAATTGTCCCTGGCCATCTCATGAATCTAAATTTTAGACTATTGACTTCTGAGAAAGCCAGTGACAATTGGAAATATACCACAGACACTAGATCGATTCAAACTGATAGCTCATTGGGATATTGGTGAACGGGGAGCATTCTAGGCATAGAGCATGGCAATTCGACTTTTCTCCTTGCTCACGTTAGGGAGACTAGAATGGACAATAAAAGTGTGCTGAAGGTCCCGTCTGCTGCTGGTAGCAAAACTCAATATTTCGGTTTGCGCGAGCGCTTTTGAGGTCCCTATCACATCATAATCACAAAGCGCATGATTATGACGCGAACCGTGAATATCTGCAAAGTAGACTGATTCCATTGTCAGCCGTAGGAAGTCGCAATATCCATGTTCATTATAATCATAGAAATCAGATACTATACTACGAGTATTTAAAGGCTAGAAGTGTCATGGTGTTGAAACCGCCTATCACGACGTGGACACGAATTGTTCGGGCTAGCGAGCAGCTTTAATGTCCACTCAAAATCAGTTGATGACCCTTCTAGCCTAACAGTGAAACAATCTGATTTCTATGGTTATAATCCTTCATTATTATAGAGTGTTTGATTTCTATGCATAGAACACAGCAGTCAAATGATATGTTTTGTGTGTGGTTGGAAGCAGATATCTGAGGTCTCAAATAATACAATTGCGGATGCGGTGATCTCACAGAATTAGATTGTTTAATCGTATCACTTTGCTAGAAGTGCAAACTGATTCAAACAGATGGCACATGCAGGAACTTAATAAGTGGGCAAAAAGAAATTTTTAATACCTTGCAGAGATAGGAAAAATAGTCGTGCGTCGCTTGCGGATTGCTCTGAATTCCTTCAAAATGCTCCGATCGCCACGATTCCTTCAGGTTCAAAGAATTCAGATCATTGCGCAAAAGTTTTCTCGATATTGTTGGGCACTCCGATCATTATTAAAAAAGTTAGCAGGCGCATGAAAAAACGTTCACAAACTTCTCTGTAGAACTTGACATCGTCTGTGTCTCTGCTGTGTGATCCGGTTGATAACAGTCACTGAAACTTTGCAGAAATTGTCGTGTTTAATGCTGAACTGGCTGCTTATTGTTCGATTGCTATGGTATTTAGTCAGGAGATAGTGCCATTTCATTAACGTTACATGTTCCTATGTTTCCTTTCTAGTCAAACAGAAGAAGAGACGACCTGTCTTATTCTGTGCTTGCAACGATGTCCTAGATGCGCTGTTTCACACATGCAACATTTTGCAGCGCGGAAATGAGGTTTGCTGATGGTCTCATTGTCTGATGATCTCATGGTCTCATTCAGGCACCGATCTAGGTCATGTCGCTAGATCTTTAGGAGAAATAAATGACTGAAACCGTGTTGTACCGAAAAGAGATCCTGTGAATATCATTTTTGCAAGTAGAAAAGCATGCTGGCTTAGCTGCAGCAATAAAACTAGTTGTCATGACGCTTTCATTGTCTTTAATGAAATTTAACTGAGCGAGGCATTGCCAGAAACATCGCATTTCTAGATACTGTGGTAGAAAGAAGGTGCAATCATAATCACAAAAATAACAAATCTCATTTTGAGTTATTAAATGAATGCTAGACCGTTGCGTTATCAAGTGCACCAAACTCGGAAGTGAATGAATCTAAAAACTAAGTGGAATTTTGTGATGTCTGACACTCAGTAACTTCGTAGATTAAAAAACAAAGCGATGTTCATACTGTGCGTATATTGTCAACGCGAGGTACCTTTCACCAGCTCTCATCAAGCGTGTACGCTGGAATGATCGATTACTTGTAAAATGAACGAATCTATGAAGTAACAAAGTGACAGCCAATCAAAGCAGAGGAAGACGATAAAACCAGGACTGTTGCAACGTCATGACATGCTCTTTCTGGTTACACAGATCTGACTTGAAAGTTTTAATGCTAATAGCCTCCACGGCTTTCGATCTAGAAAAGCTGTCAGATATGTGCACAACAGAGAAACACCGAGTGGCTGCAAAGGGGTCAGTCGGGCAAGATTGTAGATGACGCGTCATAGCGGGGCGGGCGCTTATTCTCAGTGCTTAACTAACGGGGCACATGCTCCGATATCCTCTCTTCAAGTCGCTTCGAAGTTCTCCCAATGCAACTGCTTCTGCAGCCACAAGTGTGCTTACACTTGAATTGCACTATACTGTGTAATGAGAGAGCTCCAAGGCGATCCTTCGGAGAGAGCATCAGGACACGGCGAGTGGGCCTGTTCTATGCCTTTTGGTGTGCTTCTTCATTCTTGGAGTGTTAATCTGGGCGCACAATATTATATGAAGGAAGCCATAATATTCAACGCGGATTGCTGCCAAATACATCTCCGATTCACAGTATATTTAAGCGCAGTAAGGCAAGCTATGAACGATCAATATCTATGCGGAGAACTTTTGACGATGTGACGATGTGACGATGTGCGTGCTCTTTTGTGTGTTTGCAGCCCGCCAACCACGAAAGCAACATAATGAGCTTCACTTCGCGAACATCGTCATCATGAAAACAACAGGCTTGCGATAATCGGCAAGAATTCTGTCCTTTGTCACTATCATATCATGAGTCACCCACGACGATCAATTTTCATGTCGAAATTGTCAAATGCATGAAGAATGCACGGGCGTTGATGAAAATTCAATTCTCAAAGATGATTGACAGCAGCAATGAAGGTACACAAGGTGACATGCCACGCGTGATTCACGCGTAATTACGGAACACCCCAAACATCCGTGGTTAAGGACATTCTATTCTTCTACTCGCATACATACGCGCTGCACTAAGAGTCAGAAGTCACTTGATCTGATGCTGTTAAAACATGGGTCTTTATGAATACGCGCGGGCGAGCGTTTATAGTTTGCGCGTCGTCTACGGTTGTCTGCGTTGCCGCTTGAACCACGGATGAACCGCTAAGCATGTTCTGTCTTCCCTGAGCATGAAATTGAGGTCCTATCACATGGTTTAGCCTCTGATACATGCAGACACATGAGACGCAAAGTCTTTATAACAGGACTGCCAACTATACTAACTTATATAACAGATGTTGCAGCAATGTCACGCATAGCCACGGATGCTGAGGGTCATGAGAAATTACGCGTAATTGAGCGTGGCATGTCACCTAGTGTATCAACGAAGAAGGCAACAGTATCAAAATAATAATGAAGTGATTATCAGAAATGCTGATAAAGTTACCCTGTGGTAAAGGCGACGTCGGCTCGAGGTCGCACGATCGGCCAAATCGACTTTCTGCCGACGTTGGTTGACAGTTGGCCAGTGAGTCGGTGGCCGCTGATATGCCGACGGTCGGCGAATGGTCGCATTGCGATCCAAAGCCGACGTCGGCTCACAGTTGGCCAGTATGTCTGTGACCACCAATTTGCCGACCATCGACCTAACGTTGGCTCATAGTTGGCCAGTGAGTCGGTGACCACCAGTTTGCCGACCATCAATCTGAAGTCAAGCATGCGGTTCGAGGAACAATAACTAGTTAGTGTAATGAAAAGCCGTGGCCAAATATAGTTAAATCCATGCAACTTGAGTGAAATATTACACTCTCTTTTAGGCATTTAAAGTTGAGGCATTTTTGTCATCATTTTGCCTGAAGTTTCTGATGAAACTAACTATCTTTCGTCCTTGTCTCTAAATGGTTAATAGTTAGTTTTATCAGAAACGTATGAAAAAATGTTGTCAAAATATAATTCAAAACCCATTAGCGCATCCGTGCATATTTGTGAAACACGGTGAGCAGTATCTGTTCTTTGATGATATTTTACCAAAGTTGCATAAATTTGCCTTCATTTTACCAAAGCTTTTTATTACACTTACTACATATTGTTGTTCTAACTACATGCTTGACTTGGATTGATCGTCGACAAACTGGTGGTCACCGACTCAATTGGCTTGGCCTTCGTGAAACCCCATGGCACAGACTACAAATAAGAATAACCAAGTTAGGAAATATACACTCACCTTGTTATGATTGTCATGTGTTCTGGAGTCGAACTCCAAATGGACTAGATTTCATCGCGATGGGTTTTGTTTGCTGAAGATATGATTTCAACAAGCACATTTTCGGTGTATGTGAAATTCATTCATAAATTATTCTACAATTACAAGAAAATCCGTTAAAGTTGACACATGATGAATAAAAGGCTCAAAGCTCACCAGAATTAGAGAATGACATTCATCTTTCGTTACTAAGACTGGATTCATGAAATTGATGTCGATTATTCCAAAAGCAATTATTGGCAACTGTACCAAATAGACACATTTGTCAGAAATGATACAGAAACATATAATTGTTTGGAAAGAAATCTCGCAGATTTTGGAGGATCTGAAACTAGGTGTAATGAATAGCCAAAGAATGTCTTACAAGTCTATTCAGTTTGCAAATATAAGGCTTGAAGGGTTAAGTTAAACATATTAAATCATATCAAGCATTTAATCATATATTATATTATCATAATAGTCAATAGTAAAAGTAAATAATTCCAACTTTGCTTGTGGAGGCAGTACGTAGGCTAGATAGATAAATGAATTCACTATTGCTTTATTTTGTTAAATTTCAACAATACTTTCATTTTAATATATCCATTAATTAAAATGATGAAATCTGCAAATGTAATACCCACTTGACAACCGCTTATGTGATGACATATTTTGATGTACATGTAATTCATGGTGACTCAGCAAACATGCACCAGCTGTACCTAGACCTAAGTAAAATACCAATAATAATTTCAGATCAAAAAGTACTTTTTGAGATGAAAGAGTAGCAGTGAGTTAACATGTAAATAAACTTTCTAGTTATCATAAAACATCAAAATTATTTTTCTAAATTGCGTAACAGAATCTAGGTCTGTAATAAAAAGTAAGTCTTAATTGATTACACTGATAATACACTGCACAATTTAAAAGGCACGTCAATCAGTTTCAAAAATGAAGTAATTGAGAAGAATGAAGCCTATACTTAATTAGTAGCATAAATTTTAAAGTCGCAATTACGAAATTACAAGAACAGATATAGATAATCAGGAGCAGATGCGGAAGGTCTATACGTGATCATGATCCATGAATCCAAATAACATTCAAATTTGTTGATTTGAGTCTTCAAAAAAACATTTTGGTACTTGATACCTCCCCTATGTTTAGAAATGTGTGTAAAATCAACAAAGTGAATGAATCGTCACAAATCTTGAAGTAAACTTAGTTGAGCATATTTTCTACATGCATGCCAAAATTCATGCAAATTGCGCAAGTACTTTTTGATTGAAAGAAGATAACTTGAAATGTAGCGATGTCACAGCTTGATCTGACTTCTTCTGACCCCATCATATGAGCCAATAGAACTAGATTTGAGATATTCGTGAAGTAACAATTATGGCCAGAGCCACATCCGCTTAAATATTTAACTTAAAAAAGTGTGGTCGGATAGTGGTCGTGGGAAGATTTAAAATAGCAGTGGATGAGACGAAAACACAGAGAGAACAGTGCACACAGTACACGAATGTAAAATGCATCGAACAGACGAAGTCAGATCAACCTGCATGTTGATATTGGAACATTTGACTTTATCGTCTCTAGTTTAAAAGTAGGCTACTTGTCCGATTTGCATAAATCTTTTTCTGTGGGTGGAAAATATACCCAACTACGTTCGCATGACGAAGTTTTTTGACAATTGGTTCATTTTAAAAGTTTTAGAGAAATTTCAAAAGTGGGGGTGATAACCCATAAGTTGCTGCATGCAGACTACATGTTGACTTGCAAGTAAAAATTGAGCTCGCAATTTGAAACTTACCCTTTCTATGTAGTTTGATGCACAACAACATGAGATGCATGGTTTAAATCCTGTTGCATAAATAAATTGAGAGGGAATTTGATTGCTTCCTTGCGTGGAAAATCTCTCATATACGTGATAACTGACTGCACACGAGCGTTCATAATTTTCGAGTTATTATGATAATTCAGTATCGTTGAAAGAGTTATTCAATCACTTCGATACGTCAATAATGCTGCAGTTCGGTGAGGTAGTCTCGTAAGTAACATTCCATGTACTGTGATGGATGAAGTAAGTAAACGACAAAAGCACAGGTGCGATCACGAAACTGACGATAGATGAAGAAAGAAGGCGAATATATGTATTTAAATATCTTTTGCTACGGCGACGCTTAGTGGTAATAATTGTCAATGAAAACACCGAGCTCGTTGTGCGCTTTGCTGTGATAGACCATGCAGGAGACTGAACGAGCAGTTAAAGCTACTGCGCAGTTTTCCACTTGACGGCGAGGACAATGAAACAAGCAGGGAACACCAGACGGCAGACCACGCACACTATGAGTCACAGGCATAGACGGTTTGTTGCAAGGACGCGGCGGGGAATTATCGACCGCTACTGTTCTGACAAATGAATGAATCTTCACAACTGTATTGACGCTGAATTTTTCTACAGTGATAGCGCAGTCAGATCAGATCTCACAGACTGAGTGAGCTGATATTAACGCATCTGTTTGATTCAGCGGCTTTCTGATTCATTATCTAAAGTTCAGAAATTTTTAGTGAAGTAATTTAGCGAATACAACTGTATCAATCAAAAATCAACAACATAGGCTTACTGAAGTAGAACCGCGTAGGTTCATATATATAGTAGTCTATTGACTGTTTCAAAGTGAGTCTATTTCTTATTGTAGCCACTCTACCGATGATTTAAAAATAATAGAGATCATCAATAACATGCTTTTAGATCGGAAATACGCAATGAGCATAATATGGGTTTTACAGTCGATAACCAGCTTCAGCCCATATAAAACCGCAGTTGTATTTTTCATTACAATGCATGATTCGCTACGAAATCTAGAACAGGTACAACGGCATTCGAGGATTCAGCACTGCAGAAAATTCTGATGCTGAAAGAATTTCCAGATAATGTCCGATATCCCTCTTAAGATTTTGCCATTGGGAAGGCTACAATACTCTAGTCCGACCATGGTCAATTGAAATACGGACACAATCCAACAATAGATAATTGGCCGACCATATGCCGACATTGGCCGACTATGTGCCAACACAGCATTTTCGGCCGACCTTGGCCAACTAAAATTCGACTAAAATCCACCCACATAAAATTTTGGCCGACAGTAAACCAACCATTGCCAACCATGAGCCAACACAATATTTTTGGCCGACCAGTAGCCAACCAACAGCCGACCGAAATTTGCTGACCGACGATGGACCGACGTTGGCCCGACGTCGCCTTTACCACAGGGTACTGATTCCAGTGGTGGAAGCACTGTGCAGACAAAAAAGGTTCGCGGAACCTCAATTCGTGGCAATTTTCGTCGGATCTTGTGTGACTAACTGCAGGCCCACGTGATCAAGTGGATCACTTCGTGGCCTATTTTTCCTTACGAGAACCTTCAAAGAATTGTCTGTCGTATACTAATTTTCACGCGGAACCTTTTTGAAAACCACTTTGATCAACTTATCTGCCCTGACACGCGTTGCATTTATATGCCACATCTATGTAAAGCTTCATAATTGGCTCTGCAGGCTTATGACAGGTTTCCTGTGTCATCCGTTTTGTCATCGGCGGTGAGAACGTAGGCCTACAAATCGGATTAAAAGCGGAATTGTGTTTTATTATTCTGATCAAACACGCGAATCAATAAGTTCAACAGTTCAAAGCTATACTGAGCTTACTAACGTAAATTTGTATCGTGTTGAACCATTATACTTGCATCCTCTGTAATTGTTTCACTTTTAAAAAGGTGGTGCATTTGCATCGGTCTGCATAATAGCCTACTCGCAAAATAAATCACTGCATAATGCAAAGGTTAAACTTGAAACTGATTATCTATACTGAGTCAAAACAGTACCGGAATCCATTGTGAAAGAGTCACTACCCACCCAAAATAGACAGATATCGTTTGTTGCCCATTTCCTCTCATTAGCTATTTCGTGCACTAGGTGACATTGCCACGCGCAATTCACGCGTAATTATGGAGCACCTCAAACAAGCGTGGTTAGGGGCAGTTTATACCAAAGACAACGGATATCTTTGGTTCATACTTGTACGCGCGTACATACGCGCTGCACTAAGAGTCAGCAATCACGTGATCTGATGCTGTCGAGGCATGGGGAATGTCTGTGACAGCGCGGGGTTTATAGTTTTCGCGTAGTCTACGGTTGTCCGCGTTGCAGCTTGAACCACGGATGAACCGCTTGTACATGTTCTGTCTGACCTGAGCATGAAGTTGAGGTCCCATCACATTGTTTAGCCTCTGATACATACAGACACAAAGTCTGCATAATATAAGTTGCGGTACTATCACGAGTGACCACGGATGTTTGTACAGGGTTATATGTGCAATTACGCGTATAGTTTACGCGTCATTGAGCGTGGCATGTCACCTAGTGTAGGGTTGTTATTTAATGCGTCGACATACTCAGCAAAAGTCGAAAACACCATACTTTTTCCGTAAAAGTTCAGTAAACGTAGCAGCAGGCTCGAGTTAACTATGGAAATTGAAGCACATGTAGACCAATAACGCCTTTCGTGAGCTCGTTGCACATTTTCATTCTGTCCGTGTATTTAATGACAGTAACTGCAATATTGTAATCGAATATCAACTTGCAAACTGTGACCATGGATGAGTTGTCCTTTCAGAATCCATTGACACATTTTTGAGATTTTCTAGACTTAACCTCCGACAGTCCGTGTATGCATGTTACACGAAGATTACAGAAAATTACAATTCATATGACCAAAGTCTGCAAGCATCTGTGCATATTCGGAGGAAATCCCGATGCGGTAGTCAATCTCAAATCAGTGTCTCGCCGCCTCTGACCTGTCCACTTCAAATGTCTTTATTGCACGCTCATGCTCCTTTCTTCTGTCTTCGGCTTTCTTCTGTCTTTGGGTTCTTCCGGCTTGACCCACATAGATCCACTCACACTCTGAACATTGGAAGGAGTACACCAGAAGGGATGTTATCCAAGGAGGGGGATGTAGGCCTAGACGAAGACTCATTATTAAAGAAGCCATTTGGACCAGGAAGCTTGGTGGAAGAAACCGTGTTGGCCACGACGTCGGTTATGCATGGAGCCATGTCATGTCTTGACTTTTCGGTGTGACTTGTTATCCTTTCTCCTTTGGTCTATCCATTTCAGTATTTTACTTTTTGTATCATTGTTTAGTAGTAGTTTTTATTAGCAACTTTATCTTCAGTATCGCAATTATTTTCTATTTCACTGCCTTTTGTTCTTTTGATATTTCTGTGTCTGATTTGTGTCAACGTGTGTCTTCAATCGGTTTAGAATGTACGAAATCAGTTTCTCTGAAGATGATGTGCTGAGTGCATCGAAGCGCTTAAGAAACGAGTTCGTTTGACATTTTCACTCCAACAACAAAGAGATGGGATTTCATCCGAATACAAATAGCTTCAGCATCCCCTTATTTTCAACCATCTGTGCATTGCCTTCTATCATTCGTTCACTGACTTTTGGATCCATGCCATCTGTCAAACTGTGGCATAAGGGCACGAGCCGAAATTTCGCGCCAGTTAGTGCCTCGAGGCACCAGTAGGAGCCACTTAGGCACTAATAAGCACCAAACCAAATATTTGTTTGATATCCAATGAAATTGAAGGAAAAATCAATGTGCATGAACTCGTCACTGTGAACTTCGTTTCGTGCCTTGTGTTGGCTATAATTGATGGCCAGATTTCGTGCCTAATTCAAACGAAATTTCGTGCCCTTCACAGTGTAGAAGAGCTATGAAAGGAATTCACAGACAGATTCCTACAGTGGCAAAAAGATTCACAGGGGGCCTACAATGCTATCCGCATTTTTTTCGACAATAGGCCTATTGCTTGGCATGCAAGGTATTGTCCAGTCAATCGTTGGGTATATAGGCTACGTCGTGTGCAGTTGGCAGCAGTGAGCTAATTTTCCCTACCATACGGAAAAAGTTAAGCAGAAAAAGTTATCTCAGATGTCATTTATTTTTCGAAACTGTTCGTTTTGATCATCCACTTCCCTTTACAACTTCACAGGTGGGCAATGCATTAAAAACAAGATAATTAATAAAAATGATCTTCATACAAAATAAATATCATAAATAATTTTAACAAACAGCAAAAAGAATTGAATATCACAGATGGAGCAGTTGTGTTTTCACTCTGGCTTCTACTTTAAAGACACGGTGCCGATATTAATGAGCGTTTATTAGAAAAATTATACAAATATATAGAAATGCAATTCTCTAAATTTAGACGAGAAACGACGACTTCATGCGCCAAATCCATTCTTCTCAATGAAGTCTTGAAATCGAGCATTCTCAGCCTTTGTCATAATTTCATTCAATGCGTAAATCTGAAAAGGAAAGCCGCAATTGAAAACCAATGTCCAAAAACAAAAGATAAATTCAAGCGATTCAGAATTACGTGCATTTTGCCAGACAGTCCGTTTCATAAATAATTTCACAAAACGTTTGATTAATTATCACTGAAATTATATGCAGATAATTCTGATATTTGCATACACTTAGCACTACTATAGAAAAGCTGTAAAACAATATTTTTCGCGGGCAATGAAGCTCGATTTTGCTACGCAATAGGTCTGCCGATTGTTTCTGATTAATAATTGATATAAACGTCCATCACACACCAAATATTATATTTTCAATTGTACTGTTTCTTTTAATCTATTAATATTCGCTAAAACGATACATCGACACAATTTGTAATATTTCTGATCATTTCAACGTCATTGATGATGGGGACGGAAGGTGCTCAAGTGAGATTCAGAGAAGGATAGCACTGGCTAGTGGGGCGGTAGGAGGATTTGGCAAAATTTGGAGAAGCAGGGCCATCTCATTTGAAACGAAGAAGGAAGTTCTGCGCACCTGTGTGCTTAGTATGCTGCTTTACACCTGCGAAGCATGGACTTTTCGCACGGAAAATTGGCGCAGGTTACAGGCATTTGAGATGAATTGCTACCATCGCCTACTGAACATCAGAAGAGGTTCTGAGAAAGTTTGCACCAAAACAACGACTGAAAAGCTGTATAGTAACGAGGAAGTTGGAGTTGTTCTGTCATATCTGTAGAATGTCTAATAATAGCATGTCTTTTTTTTTCATTACCTACCATTTGAATATTTTCAACATTTACATTTGTGTTTTATTCTTATTTTTCACATTGGTTTTACTTACTGAATAGTTTGATTTGTGATCTAATTCATTATTAACTGTGTTTCGCCTAAGGTTAGCCCTTGCTAATTTGATAACAGACTGGTTCAGACAGCAATGCTGGGCATAGTCGAAGGAGACTTCAAGCGTGGAAGATCACCAACACTGTGGACGGATGATGTCAAGCTATAGACGCCACAGAATTATGTGATGGACGCAGATGAGCCTCATGAACGCCATGAGGAGCGCAAATGACCGGATTCTATGGAGAAAGATAATTCGTAAAGCCGCCATCGGCACCAACGGGCAAACCGATGCCCAGGGAAATGAAGTCAAGATGATGGAGGTTAGAGATTCTTATCATCTTTAATTGAAAAATCGAATACAACACTCAAGAAACACTAATCCGATGAAACAATTTTTAGCTAATGTGCAAACCACTGTGAAAACTCTGTTCGAATAAATTCCAAGTGGAAGTGATTATGCTAATCAATAATGTTGATTTGAAGCAAAATTTAAGTTGAAGCTTGTGATTTTTCATTAATGACTTGGCTTGAATCACGCTAGCACTTGTGTTGAACCACTTGGGCGAGTGGGAACTTGGTAACTATAAAGGGTGAGTCAAAATTTATGTACAACACTTATCAACAAGTACATGCATTCTGCTCTCCGCAGATTTGATGAGCCAGATGAGGAAGAGCTATTCATACCAGAGTGGAAGAATTATCTGCGTTTTATCAGTCGTGATATTCATACCGATAACGGATGCACTGGAGAAGAATTGAATCGCTGGTAGCTGAGTTTCTCAGAAAGGGTGCCCAAATTGTACGTAATTTCCAGCAACAGTTTGTGCATTTTACTTTCAAGTGTGGCCGTTGAACTTTCATTCTTCCAATACAATAACATTTTATCGGACAAAAGAAGACATTTCAAAAAAAACTCTTATCCTACGTTGCTCCTCCTCGGCAGCTTCGCTCAACAGTTGAGCCGAGGCTTCGCATTCCGTGCTCTCGTTTGGCTCTTAGCAGTAATTCGTTCCACTGCAAGGGTCCTGAAATTTTCAACGCTTTACCGATGAAGATTAGGTCAGCCGATTCCCTGAGCACTTTCAAGTGTCTGTGTTTCGTTCATTACTTTACTTCTCTCGTTAATTTGAACTAACTTGCATACTACAGTCCGTTTCATAAAAAGTGGATCATCCCAAAATTTTACTAAATAAAACATAAGTATGATACAGAAAGCATTTTTCATGTTATTTCATGTCCCTAATATATTTAAATGTCCTTATATAATCTGATAAGTTATGATACAGTAACGGTTCTTAAGAAGCTAATATTTTGTGGCTCTACCCTTATTGTCAATGACATTACCAATTCGTCTAGGCATTGATTCGATGATATCGTTGATTTTTGACTGATCTAACTTTCTCCACTCTCTCTTTAACAGTGACGTAAGTTGTGATACGCCATCTGTAGGTAGCAGTGAACGACGAACGTTACGTTTTAGAATACTCCATACATTTTCTATGGGATTCAGATCAGGAGAACGAGCTGGCCAAGATAATGTCCTAAGCCCTAATTGAGACTTGCATAAGTTGACTCTACTACTCCTGTGACACGTAGCATTTTCATCCATAAATAACCAAGTCGATGGATCACCAAGTTGATCTGTCATTTGGCCAATGTTCATTCGTAAAACATTCACATAGCGTTCAGAATTCATGGTTCCTTGCTGTATGTGAAGTTCAGAGCGGTCATTGGTCCAAATGCCAGCCCAAATCAGTAGAGTCGCACCACCTTGTACCCGGGGACGATGTAAATGTCTCGGAATTTCCTGATCAGATTTTATCCATAATCTCAATCGACCATCACTATCCTTCAGACGGACTGATGCCTCATCAGACCAGACAACCCGATCCCATTGATTTCGCCAGTGACAATGACTCATTGTCCATCTGAGACGTCTTTTTGTATGCTGATCTGATAATTCGATCTGAGAGGGCCTCTTACAGCTCTTGAAATTCGACTCAATAAGTCTTCTACGAATAGTGGACTTAGAAATAGACGAGTCTAGTGCAGCCATCTCAGTTAACGAGAGACTTAGATCAACTTTAACAAATCTCAAAATTAGGCGGTCTCTACGTTTGGATGTTTTGCGTGGATGGCCAGAGCCCTCTTTACGACACAGTCGAAAATCATCATTATGCCATCGATGCACATTTGTGTAAGGGACATTTAGTTGCTTGCTTGTATGCTTGTAGCTCGCAAAGAAAACCCTAGTTCTAGCAAGGCTGACACTTTGCCTTTTGTGAATGCGATCTCGTTATTGTTCATTTGTGCTTTGTATTGTTTTCAACCGGTAAGAGATAGATTTCTAGCTGAAAGCAATCAGGAGTGCTGCCAACACCACCGCAACGAAGTCAGGAAGCTATGGAACATGAAGTCCAGTTAATCACATGTAGCAGTTACATTATTGTTGATGAATAATGGTGCTATACTGGCTCTGATTGACCGATTTTCTTTATTTTTGTTTTGCTTGATAGCTTTTGGCTTGTAGAACAACATATTACATAACAAAGGAAACAAATGTTATTTTATAAGAGTGAGGTATGATTTTGTGTAACATTGCTAAATGAAGATCAAATTATCTACTACTTTTTTTATCTATAACAGGAAAACAACTCAATATTCATGCTTGAAATTTCCAACAATGATATTAGTAAGCACAACTGACATATCTTCCAAATTTCAGAGAAATTCGTTCAAGTTTGGCGGAGTTAGACAAAGTTGAAGTTAAGGCGATGTTTAAGGGTGATCCATTTTTTATGAAACAATCTGTAGTAGGAATTATCTTTGTATGTAGTACCGTGCTTCTTCGTGTTGTTACTTTTACATGTATTTTGCTGTTGACTCGACCACATTGTAAAAAGGTTCGCCTAATGTGTTTTCGAGGATAAATAATGTCTCTCTCTCTCTCCTGCACATCTCATTGTTCTCTTAAATCGCTAAGTGCGCTACATTCAAGATTTCTATGTTCACTTTAGCGTAAATTTGTTTCGTTGTAATGAGCAAAGGTAAGTGATCTGATGTAGAACAAATTTTCGAATTTTCATGAATCGTAGATGTAGGCCTCCAATGAAGATTATTAGTTCGAAAGAGGATGTTCGTAGGTTTTGTATTTCTAACAAAAGGATTTAATGGGAAGTGATGGTTGCAGAAACCAAATCAATTACCAGAGAATAAAAGATGAGATACAAGATTGTAAGAACTTATTATTTGAATGTCATTGCACTCTTCAAAATACCATTCAGAAATACGCAAAATTTAGATATTTAAGTCTCAAAAGCGTGTGAAATCAGGATTTGTGATCGGCCAGAATTCAAAGATTTGAGCAGCAGAAACCAAGGTTGGAAGCGGCCGCCGACCCGACCGCAAATTTTGAAGAACGGCAGGGCGGCAGGCCGGTTAATTTGATTAGACCCATGTCGACCGTTGACGACATTCAGTCTAGAATAAATTGCCTAGTCAATCATTGCAACATTAAAGGCATGTACTGTAAATGTAACATAATTTGAGAGCATCTGCGTGTAGGCTTCATGTATGCTTTGTGATATGAATATTGCGAACTGTTCTTTAAACATTTGAAAAAAATGATTACCGGAAACTTATACATGCAGTTCAAACCCTACTTTATCTCAAATAAAATTTCCAGAATCGTATATTCTATATCACTTCAGTGAATCACTTTAAATCAAGTTTACACGTCGCAGACAAAACATTTCGTCACATCAATACTCAGTCAGTAATCAAATTGTTCATCATTTTTATCGTTAGAAAAACTTCTATTATACTGGAAGTTAGAATTTTTGACCGCTTAAAGCTTTTCTGTGGAGGGGATATAGATATATACATATATTATTATTAAATAAAAAGAAAGACGAGGCCAATAAATAAGATATTGTGACAATATTTCGACTGTCTCCTTTACAAGTCTGATGGTAAAATAATAATAATGGCGAAATTCATCATCAATCTATTATTATTGTATCAATGTTATTATTACATCAATGCCCGTTTGGGCCATTATTTTGATTATCTGTTTTCAACTTGCCTGTGTTTGATTGACTTTGAAAATGCTGTTAACATTATCGTAAATTATAAAGTAGGCCTACAACTCATTAGATTAGTAAATGTCATTGCACATATTACTGCTTATCGCGCAAAGCATGATACAAAAGTGCGAATAATTGCATTGCGTAATATTGTAATAGGTAACTCTCGCGTATCCGGAGAACCGGTAGGCCTACCATTCATACACTTCCTGCTATGTATAAATTTAATAATGTCTAATGGCATAAGTTGACCAAATAATGTCTGACGATCGAAGCCTTAACCTCAACCGGTAAAGAGACGCCAGCCACCGTCCCATCCCCGACCGGCCGGTGGGTTCGCTGACCCTGGCCAAAAACCCGGCTGGTTCCAGCCCTGGCAGAAACCGGATTGCCCTTGTCGAATGGTTCACTCAGCGATCGATATTCTGGGACGAGTCGACAAATCGATTTAACCCGATATCGCTTCGATCCTCGATCCCTAACTTCCCTGGTTGATAAAGATTTCAAATGTTCAAATGTTTACTCACAATCCGTCGTTGCTGCCTTTTCTCTTCTTTTATGCGTTCCTCTTCTGCATTCTTCTCTTGTCGCATGGTTTCACGACGTCGCTTCTCCAATTTTGCTTTCTGCACGTTCTTCATGCTCTGTAGACGATCTTGCAAGTTTCGTTGAGCCTGCCGGAAATACAGATGAAATCTTTATCGAGTATATGAGGAGTGAGTATTCTGGAGACAGTGTTCGTATACACAGTACCACTTTACTAACATCTCGAACTCATAGACAACGGAAGCACATTAGGATGGACACAACATTGAAAACTATGAGTGGTGCCTCTAGATATTTACTTTCACGCTGTGTGAAATATGCCTAAGAAACACATATGTTTGATGATGTGCAGGATTCTTTTCAGAAGGAGTTTTGGTACGCCGATGGCACAGACAATCAGCTAGCAGTGCTAAGCGGAGACTAAGTAAGATTTAATCACTGTAACTCGCCAGTCGCTTAAATACCTCATATACGGCTCAGAATTTACACATAACTGACAGGAACTACATACAGGAAGAATGAAGTTGCCTACTATAACTATTTCCCAGCTATAGCAATCATTACAAAAAATTTCTATGAAAAAAGGAAGACGAAGTTACGTCAGGCGGTCATGTCCATAATCCCTTTGTGTGTTCACTTCACACCAGAATATGGACACAAACTTTGTTGTGTCACAGCAATGTTGGACATTGAGTGAGCGGTTATGAGCAGCTATTCATATCTACACAGAGATGATCTGATACATAGTGAGATATGATCTGTCAATATCTTTGTACACACAAAGACCGACATGACGAAATATGGGCGTAACAGCTGTGATGCATCTATAATTCCAGAATTGGTAAATAACTGTAAATATTCATACTACTTGTATCTGTGATTGAGAAGTAACATCTTGAAGGTCTCTATCTAAAGTTCTAGCAATTAAACAATATATCCTGGACGCAGCTTGCAAGAGTATTTTTTAGCTCTTGAAAATTGCAATATATTTGCATTTTGATGATATTACTTGCAAAAATTCAATGATATGCGGTTGTCTTCTAATAAAATTGAAAAATAGCACTAAACCTAAATAGTTGCTTCATCCTACGTCAGCTAGTTGTCATCAACACCCCAAAGTCACATCGTCCGTCATTAAAGAGCTAAATAACTACTTTTCTTTATGTTAAGAAAATAAAAATAAACTCATGATATAATGTATTATCTTAATAGCTTTCGATGACTCTAATTATAAGATAACGTCATCATGCAAAAGGATTCAAAATAATCTTACACTGAAAGTTGTAGATATCGATTAGAGTCATCGAAAGCTTTAAGATAATGCATCATATTATGAGTTTGTT
The DNA here is from genome assembly GCA_907163375.1 of Prostheceraeus crozeri. Classification (NCBI taxonomy): domain Eukaryota; kingdom Metazoa; phylum Platyhelminthes; order Polycladida; family Euryleptidae; genus Prostheceraeus; species Prostheceraeus crozeri. The sequence continues at coordinate 63,398 of CAJQUW010014743.1, forward strand.
TATATTTTCTTTACTTTAAGTCATTGGAAGAAAAGGCTGCTTTAAACTTTTCTTTATGCCGGAGAGCCGAGAAACAGGAGGGGAGAGTATTCATACTAAAAGAAATGAAGAAGATAAAAAGTATCACCAAACGCGATCTTTATATACTTTTCACAAATAAGGAGTATAATTGAGTACAACTGTCCTGTCTTTGTTGGACTTAACACACGAAACAATTGTAAATTGAATAAACTTCAAAGGCGTTGTCATCGCATCATCTGCGGTAAAGGATGTTCGTGTGATCTACTTCCAAACTTGGAATCTCGTAGAGATGATTTGCCCATGAAAGTGTTCCATAAATGATGCAACCTGCACATCAACTGAAAAGTCTGATGCCTCTGTTCCTTCCTAGTGGTAAACGTCTTTCTTTTCCTTTTTGCAATACATTACGTCGTAAATCATCGTTCATTCCAATGTGTACACTGAGGTTCAACAAACAAAATTGATGACTTCTGACTTTCTCACATATTTGAAATTACTTCCTTATTATCTTTTAACCGACAATTTTCTGAAGGAAAATTCCTTTCATTCTATATGTACCACGCACGTCAACTCGCTCTGTCCAGCTTTCTACATGTATATTCAATAAACGATTATTATTATTAAATATGAAAATACCGGGAGTAAATTAAGTAGATTGGTACTATAATAGATAATTATTTCGAAGTATGTCTGCATTCTCATATGTATTGAAAATCGGTGTGTTTCTCAACAGTTATCATATCAAAATGCTAAAGATTCTGATCTTCGTAAAAAGTACCTTTCAAAATAGTACTTCCACAAATTTGATCTTCCAGTTGGTTGAATCCAACGATCCCAGCGGTACATACAGTGAAAAGCTTGGAAATACACGAAAACAAAAAGGTCACAAAAGCATACGTCATCTGCCTTAGCTCTGAGAAGATGACGTCAAAGAAGGCATTCCTTGATCATTTGATGAATAAGGAATCGCTAACGTCACTACTCCCCAACTGAGGGCTTGGATGGTGACATAGCAGGACGTTTGGAGTACTGACTGTGTTGCTATTAATCCCGATGCCTTTCCTGACGACTTCCGTTGACACTTACGTGGCTCGACCTCAGGACCAGTGGATGGCTAGGCCAAGCATATAACCGCTGTGCCACGCAGACTACAAGAAATCCTCACGGTTAAAATTGGTGCGGAATCAAAGCATCGCCAATGCTGGAAACTGTCCAGTTGATGACAGTTTGACCCACATTCATCTGATGGCAGCTTGAAGGAAGTTAGGGTACTAGAATCAACTATTCCAATCAGTTGATAATCCATTGACCACTGGATGAATATCATCACGTGATAATCTCTCCAGCTTCAAGAAACACAAACATTGAATTTCAAAGCATTTTACAGTTGCTTTGTCACAAGATAAGATGATTAGCAGCTTCATTAATGATACAGAAGGTTGACTGATGTGTTGAAATAAACCGCTATATAACAGCCATCTCAGCCTTCAATGGTCTGAAATCTGCCTCGGATGATTAACACAGTCGTCATTAACATTTTCAAACGGTAAAATTGTCGAGATTATATCACTTCATGTTGATCGATGCGTAGCAGCATGGTATTGTTGAATACTTTCATGAGGTAGACACGGATCTATGCAACGTTAATCTACAGTATGTATTTCTCAACCTCTCTTTGCTTTAGCATCTTGAAGATTGGAGTCTTTTCTAATTGTTCGTCCATATTTTTTCTATTAAACGTCATGAGCCGCTGGAAAAACACATAATTTCAGACATCTATTTTAAGAAAAATGACAAATCCTCACCTTATTCGAGGCTTGCCTTTCCCAGTCAATGTGAGCCGTGGGATAGAGGACTGCAAGTGATGTGTCAGCTTCAAGCGCAAGTCAGTTACCATCACTTAGCTACTTCTGAGAAATTACGGAAGTGCGGAGTGGACACCATTTTTGATTACAGCTATGAGCTGTTGCGGAAGCAGGTAGTGATTCCGCGCGATTAATCGTGCGACAGAATCAATCGCGCGATTCACTTTTGCAAGGTGACTTCTCAGTGAAATTTGCTTGATGAAGAAAAATTGTGTCTATTTTTTCATTTAACTAATTCAACGTTTGAAATAATTGCTATGTAGACACTCATATGCGAGGGTGCTCGCTCCTTAGATCATGCACCCTGTGGGAACGCATCTTGCTAATATCAACAGATTATCTGGCGAGGTAGCGATTTTGTGGATAATTTTCTTTGAAGGTTCATTTTCGTGCAAAAACTATCTCCGCATCTGAAAATGGTCATCATCTATCCAAAAACATGTGTAAAATTAAAAAACGACAGTTGGCGAAAAAGTTGCTATAATTAGTTGGTAGATATTTGTTTACTAATGCGAGCTGATTTTTCGCCAACCGGCGAAATCGTGGATATTGTAGCAACTAATTATTGATAAACAGTAATGTTTGTATATTACCTTTACATGAAAATATATTGTATACTCAGTCTGATCTGATAAAAAGGGATCTTTTTTAATTCACGAAGGCTTAAACAAAAAAAGTATTTATCTTCCATAAATGTCGCAGTAAATACTATTATATTGCTCAAATATTTGTCATTGTTGTATATTACTGAATGTCAAGAGATGTTATGATAATTGATATAAGCGGATTCTCTATATTCTTATCATTATCAAAGAATGATAGTCTGCACTTATTTCTTAGATAGATTAGCCATATGTGGGGGATGGTGAGGAGGTGAGGGAGAAAATGGAGCCTCGGCTGTAGAGGCGCATTACTAAAGAAAATAAGAGAGAAAGTCAAAAGTAAAAAGTGGCATACAGAGCACGAATTATCGCCGGCGAACTTCGCCAGCGAATATGCTAAAAATTATTACTGAACTGGTGATAATATGTAATATAGCATGATAATATGTAGCTGATTATCTGCCAGCTTTTCGCCAGATTCGTTCCCACAGGGCATAGCTAGAATAAGGCGGAGTTGGCGTGTGATGCGCATTTTTTCTCACACCAAAGTTAACGTTTATGGGAGCTACATGTATATAAGGATGCTTTATTTATACAATAACATTGAACATGTTCGCATAATACACGATTTGTATGAACTACGAATCACACATGCTGTCAAGCATAGTAGGTCCTTATGATATCACATTTCCGCATTGAAAGTGCATATATTTATTGATGATACTTATGTCTGAATTACATTTCAGATGAACACTATGAACTTGATGCCTACACTGCAGATTTGTAGATTTGCTAACATTTTACAAACGTTATAAATCTTGAATTAATTGGGGTTTGATTAGGTTGGCAGTTGGTATACGCACTGCAGGATTGACGGAAGAAAGGCTAATAACTAAAGCTGTGTTCTATAAAATATGGCAGATAAAGACCAAACGAATCAAAATTTAGAAATAGGAATATTAGTAGATACTTCGAATTCACAGTACTTGTAGTATTAAATTCCTAAAATTGGATTCTTGAGACTTTCTATGCCTTGTTTATGACTTCTTGCGTGTTCTGATTTATAATGATGTATTCACAGGCATTTACAAATACGGTAGCAATAATTTTAATGTCTAAATAGGCTAAGAGTCTCATAGTCTCTACTTTAATGGAATTTTTCAAATTTATGATGAAACCATTGGTAAATAAAAAACAATGCAAGCTAGACTAGCTGTGAACTTTTAATAGCTGAATTTGAGAAAATTTCAAGATATTCAGAATCGCGTGACTTTCGATATTAACAAGTTGAATTTGAAGATTCAGAAATACATATAGATGAACGGCATCTGAACAGGAGGCAACCTTAATAATCAACTTGAAATAGACGGCATTGATTTTGAGATCCATGAACTCGAATTGAACGCCGTTCAAAATTGTGATGAACTTGTCATTTTCAGATCACAACTTGTCAATCATTATTCGTTAAATCGATATAATAAATTGGAAGTTCATCTGTTGAAGATCAAGTGCATCCTCAAACTGAGAAAAAGTCACACTTCGATGCTCAATGATTTCTTGAAGTCTAAATGCCTTGCCGATGTAAAAGAAAGTTGCCCGATGATTTCTGCAGGCCTCGCCGCGCTTTCTCAGGCCATATCGCTACCTATGTGCTGCTAGTCATAAAATATCGGGTTTCTCTGATTCTCGCCTAGACATACAGTTCCTCCCTTGTGCGCTAATTGCGGGAAAGAATTATCATGCAACACAGACCAATTTAGGGATGAGAAGCTGTGGTGTTGATACCGATTTTCTCGACAGGCTACAAAAATACTGAAATAAAGGGAACCTGAGATAGATTTTGAAACCAGTATATTTACCGACATAACTTATTCCAAATAAGTGTCACGTCAATGATAAAAAATTACATAGTAGATTGATGTTCGAAGTGATCTGAGTTGTGAAGCTAGCGAAACCAGATGCTCGGGAATATAGAGTAAGTATATTAGGTGGAGTAGCAACTCAGCATTCATCAAATCCCCAATGTGTATACATTTTAGGTTTTATTACATGAACTCAAGTTCCTGTGGTCCAAAAAATTATTTGAGCAGTTATTTTAAAAAGCTTGATTTTTGCCAATTTGAATACTACCGACATGGAGTCACGTTATAAGTAGTATGAAACAAGTTGGATATCAAAAGGAATGAATATTTGCGAACAAGCATCTTAATTTAGCGGAATATAAATGCGGAAAAATTATAGTTAGATATCCTTTTTGATATCCTAGTTTCCCAGTTGCATACATACTTTATTCAAGTCTGAGGTTTGAAGTCGCTAGCATATAAGCACAGGGGTAATTTACAGAAACTTAAAAATTGAAAAAAAACTGATAAATTAAAATAAAATTTAAAAATCGATCAAGCACTTTTTTGGACCGCAAGATGGCAATCTCTGCAAAAGTCTGAATATTTTGATATAAAAATTTTCACTGTATGCCGACATGTTTTGAGTCGACACTCTCCCTACTATATCCCTACTCTATGTTTGGCAATGTAATTGAAACACGTCTTTTGCGAGGAGATGGAGCCTTCATGGAACGTGAGAACTGTTTCTTACCAGTGGTAAGCGAATGCATGACTCTTCACAGTGAAGATATGTTCTTATAACCAAACAGCTGACTTCCTTTGGCTCTATAACTTGGATAATAGTAGACTGAACAGCAAATCTCATGACAGCAATTTTCATACTGTTGTCAAACAGACGAGTGCATCAAATAAACGTTTGAGGCCCGTGATGAGCAACAGGACTCACAATCTCAGACACTCACAAAATTCATTTAATTTAAGTTAATACGGCTAGCAAGATCGCAGTCCGACTGCTAATGCACTTACTTACTTAGAATATCTCTGTAAATATATGAAAAACAGAATTTTATTTTCCGAAACTGCTTCAAAGTGTCGGATTTTGATTGTAAATAGAACTATTTTCTAGTATTTCAATTTACATTGTGTTTGAAGAAAGAGGCATTTAATAATTATTGCTGGCGCAATAGCTCAGAACCACACGTCAGCAGTGCACATTGAAAGTAATATTTGTTCAGTATCCGTAGAAATCAACTTCGCTAATTTCGTAAATCAAAATCTCAAAGTTCAAAGTCAATTTCAAGTTTCAATTTTCAGAATGAAAGTCATGTTGCATTAGTTTTGGCAGTTTTTTAAGAGCATTTAAGACAGCTGTGAAAATAAATTCAAAAGCATTAAATGAGTTTTCTGATCCCTTGCTTCAAGATCTGGTAACTTTATGATTGATCTTTAGGTGAATACTACCAAGTGTCGTGTCAAATTAATGAAGGGATGCACGTTTTTACTATCCACTTTCTCAATACCTATCTTTATCGTGTAAGAATTAGCAGGGGCGGTTATTCAAACAAAGTCATTTGAGCGGAGGTTTTACATAAATTAATTCAAATCAATAATTATAGGTAAAAGTAAAATATAAAAATAAGCCAAACTGCTGTTTTTTATTTTTCAAAATTTTCACAATTATGACGGCCTGATCACATAAAAAGGAAGTAAAACAGAGCTTGCAATAGATGTTACAAAATTCAAAATATTCAAAGAAATCAGAAAAGCAAGCTTTGATACTCATTGCATTCCTCCCTGTTATTAAGACCTGGTCTCAATTTCTTGATGTACATAGCTTCTCGAAGACGAAGGTTGATGAAGAATATTCAGAGGTGTCAACTTACCTGTCCGTATATCTCACAGGTCTTTTACATTACGAATGGCTTTAAATCAACGCCATCGTCATGATAATATCAAATGTGATCTTAGATCTTGTCAGTTAAATAATAATCTATGTCTCCGTACAAACGTTATTTATCAAGTTAAGTGCAATTCATGTTCAAAAAATTATATCGGCAGTACGATTCTATCGTTGCACGTGCGCCTGAAAGAACATCTAACTAGAAAAGAATCCAGTGCATTCAGGCACAAACAGCTTTGCTCTCCAAAGGATATTTTCCCTTTTGAAATTTCTATCCTAGCTTCCGATAATGATAACATCAACCTTCGTCTTCGAGAAGCTATGAACATCAAGAAATTGAGACCAGGTCTTAATAACAGGGAAGAGTGCAATGAGTATCAAAGCTTGCTTTTCTGATTTCTTTGTATATTTTAAATTTTGTAACATCTATTGCAAGCTCTGTTTTACTTCCTTTTTATGTGATCAGGCCGTCATAACGGTGAAAATTTTGAAAAATAAAAAACAGCAGTTTGGCTTATTTGTATATTTTACTTTCATCAAAATATTATGCTGCTTAAATTCAATTATAATATACTTTTACAAATAATTATAGGGCATTTTTAAGCTTGTAAGAATCACAAATCAGAAGACTTCACATATCTGATCACAGAGTAAGAATCACAAATCAGAAGACTTCACATATCTGATCACAGAGTAAGAATCACAAATCAGAAGACTTCACATATCTGATCACAGAGTAAGAATCACAAATCAGAAGACTTCACATATCTGATCACAGAGTAAGAATCACAAATCAGAAGACTTCACATATCTGATCACAGAACACCTTTCTCAATCATCAAGACTCTAGACTTTGATTGAAAGATGAATTGCAATAAGCTAAACATGACACTCTTGCACCAGTAGAACAAATCGAAGTCGCAAAATTAAGAATTTGAGGATGACTCTGGGTTATTGAGGCTATGTAGAGAAATTATGAAACTCGCACATCAGCAATCGATAGCAAATATAATAGCAATTGTGATATTCTACATACTACTGATCGTCGTCAGTCACTTTCGTCCTCTGAGGACTTTCTGTACACTCGCATGCTATTGAATATTTAAAGAGAATGACAACTATTATGTCAAGAAGTGATTCCCCGACCTCACTCACCTGACCCAGGAATCGAACCGAGTCTGCGGTGGAGACAAGTTGGCACCTTATTTACTAGGCCACGTTGATGGTACAAAAGGAATGCGAGTGAAGGCAGAAGTCATCTCTTAATGTGGGTGCACATGCAACTCTGCTTCATACGTCACTGGTCAGTGACAAATAAAAAATGCATTGATCAGCAAGAACAAAAGCAATATCCAGGAAGTCAGGCCGCTGACAGTATCCAGGAAGTAAGGCCGATGACAGTATCCAGGAGGTAAGGCCGCTGACAGTATCAAGGAAGTAAGGCCGCTGACAGTATCCACCAAGTAAGGCCGCTGACAGTATCAAGGAAGTAAGGCCGCTGACAGTATCCACCAAGTAAGGCCGCTGACAGTATCCACGAAGTAAGGCCGCTGACAGTAGCCAGGAAGTAAGGCCGCTGACAGTATCCAGGAAGTAAGACCGCTGACAGTATCCAGGAAGTAAGGCCGCTGACAGTATCCAGGAAGTAAGGCCGCTGACAGTATCCACGAAGCAAGGCCGCTGACAGTATCCACGAAGCAAGGCCGCTGACAGTATCCAGGAAGTCAGACGGCACTTATTATCATGTGAGTGGCAGTAAAAGTGTCAACTAAAGTTACGCCTTTAATAAAATGTGGGATCCGTTTTCACTTGGAACATTCAGCAATTAAGTGACAACAATGAAGCTGCACTTGTGAACCCACCTCAAGTGATATCGACAACCTGTTGTACCGTCGCCGTGGCCTAGCGAAGAAGGTGCGAGCTCGTCTCCACCGCTGACTGCGGCTCGATTCCTGGGTCAGGCGGGTGCGGTCGGCGTGGCCTACTGAAGAAGGTGCGAGCTCGTCTCCACCGTGCACTTCGGTTCGATTCCTAGGTCAGGCGAGTGCGGTCGGCGTGGCCTACTGAAGAAGATGCGAGCTCGTCTCCACCGTGCACTTCGGTTCGATTCTTGGGTCAGGCGGGTGCAGTCGGCGTGGCCTACTGAAGAAGGTGCGAGCTCGTCTCCACCGTGCACTTCGGTTCGATTCTTGGGTCAGGCGGGTGCAGTCGGCGTGGCCTACTGAAGAAGGTGCGAGCTCGTCTCCACCGCTGACTGCGGCTCGATTCCTGGGTCAGGCGGGTGCGGTCGGCGTGGCCTAGTGAAGAAGGTGCGAGCTCGTCTCCACCGTGCACTTCGGTTCGATTCCTGGGTCAGGCGGGTGCGGTCGGCGTGGCCTAGCGAAGAAGGTGCGAGCTCGTCTCCACCGTGCACTTCGGTTCGATTCCTGGGTCAGGCGGGTGCGGTCAGCGTGGCCTAGCGAAGAAGGTGCGAGCTCGTCTCCACCGCTGACTGCGGCTCGATTCCTGGGTCAGGCGGGTGCGGTCGGCGTGGCCTAGTGAAGAAGGTGCGAGCTCGTCTCCACCGCGCACTTCGGCTCGATTCCAGGGTCAGGCGAGTGCGGTCGGGGAATCACGGGTGTTGGTGTCATTTAATGACTTAGTCGTTGTCATTCTCTTTAGATATTCAAATGTACTGAGACAGACCTTTGTCGTATATCATTATCATTTTGTCATTCATCCTTCCATCATTGAGTGCCGAAATCTCTTAACCTAAAATCACTCGGCGCTTTGAATCATCCGATTTCTGAATATATTCTACAGGGTAGGAGGAAGCATGCACAATGAAATCGATATTTACAATATAATGATTACAACGTGACAGTGATGGCGCTGAATACATTGATGACAGCAAATTGTACATTTAATTAGTTACATTTCATTTGGATGTGCTTCTATTGTCTATACCGCATATAATAATGTACATGCATAGTAAGCAAATCTTGAGGTTATTCAAAACATTAATTTTCATGCGAAAAGCATCTCTATCCTCTTACTACTTCCACATAATGAGTCACATACTTGACACAATTTTTGTATATTTTTCTTCTTTTCTGAAACCTGAATAAATGCTTAATTAGATGTTGGTCTCTTTCATGAAACTGATTTTATTACTGAAGTTCAAAAATTCATGTTCAAACTCACCCGAATATCTTTCATGGAAGGAATATATTCCGTCTTCTGAAGAGTCACTAAAAAACAAATGACTGCTACTTGAAACATTATTGAGAAAATCAACATGTTAACAAAGAATAAAATTGTTTATTTTTTTTTGAAAATTGAAAATGGTTTTTAAATGAAAGTGAAATGCTGATTGTCTAGGAGACTAAGGACATTCTTTTATTCGATAAACAACTGCCACAATTATGTGAAATACCAGCTTCTTTTGATATCTCCACATTATCAATCAATATTTTGCTTATTACAAAGCAGCCGTGATTAAAAAAATATGCTATTCATTGTCAAATTTGGTGTCTGTATCCTTAAAAAGCACCTGTAAACAACATCAATTTTGATAATGCGAAGCATGGCATAAACTTGAACAAACTGACACAATCTTGGCATTCGAATAGGTCACTTTTCATGGTGCAGTTATCAATATGAAGCTTTAATTCTATTAGAAGTATAATATAATTATCTAATTGCAACAATCTGATCAGTAACGGTGCTTGTTCCTTAGTTGGATCCTCCGCATGTGTCTCCCTAGAAACTCGGAGACGAATAATGTCTCTGAACGTAGTTTTTAATTTCATTTAGGCGATAAGTCATGCAACGTTTTTCATGAGTTACCCTGGTAGCGTCCCTGCCTCATATGTCATCATTCCCAGCGTAAAATAACTAGAAACTGTAGGAAAGGAATCAAATCTTACTTGGTGTAGGTGTAGCAGGAGGGGCACCTGGATAAGATGAGCCACATTCAGTGAAGTTTCTTGACTGTTTCTCTGATAAGAATACTTTACCAATACGTTCTGGAAGAGTCTTCTCGCGTCGAGCTATAGAGAACTGCCGAGATTGATAAGGTGAGTTTGCAAGTTTCGGGTTTTTTAGTATCTCAAACGACGAAGGAGTGATCATCAGATTATTGTTGCTTGTCCGGATGGATTTTGAAGACAGAAGACGGTTTGAATTAACATTAATGACCGCTGGAATATCCGAGCCTCTAAGCATCTCCAAACTCCCGACATTGTTTTTCAAAGAAAATCCATAGACTGATGTTGTCTGCTTCCGTAATATCGGAGCGTAAGAAACGATCTCAAAATTACCAAACTTTCCTTCCGTGGACTCACTTCTACGATACGTCTCTACTTGTGAAAGTGATCGTTTCGTCCGCTCTCTTTTCCCCATGACTAGAAGTGGCTTTTGTGAAGGTACCACCTCATGCATGCTGAAAATTATAAACAACAATTAGTACAAAACGCATATATGAGTTCATTCATTGATTCAGAATGACGAATATCATGTTCTGCGGGGCATAGAAAATAGTGAGCATCCGGGGATCTGATGTGGGATGAGGATTCACATATGAAGAATTTTAAAGGCATATCCGAAGAGAAATGAGAGATCCTTAAAACGCACAGATGAGCAAAAGGGCAATCATCCAAAAACAGCTAAAAAATGTCTGCAACAAGTTGAGATTTCCGACACCGCGAACAACTTGGTAGGCGACATGACTGCTTACATTTGCGAGACATGTTAACCAGAATTCCGATTAATCGACGATTCCTTCTCGTGTAAAGGTAGTGACTGCGATGAATCCGGTAGGTGTTATTGAAATCAAATAAATGATTAATGTCTGTGGAAAGGACGAACATGGCATTAACAAGGATCAGGTAAGTTGTATGTCCCTTAAAATGCGAATATTAGAAGACCAACTAATTTCTATTATGTAAAACGTATTTGATAACTGATCTTAGGAGCCACAATCCTATTAATGCCATGCTCGTCCTTTCCTCATCATTAGACAATAACCACTAATTTTGATTTCAACAACACACAACAAAATTCATCGCACTGATGACCTTCATTCGCGTGCTAAAATAGTTTTCAGAGTATCTCCATTACCAAAACCGTCAAAATAATTCTGTTTATCAGAATTCAGGTCTCGTAACTATAATAAATAGACCTTGTTTATACATCAGAGGCACATTTCATTTGAAAGAAGTCTCATGTATATCCTTGTCAGATGACCGATGAGATTGATTATACGTCACATTTACTCGCAACAGTTCTGGTTTTCTTAGGCAAGGCGATAAACATAGATTTATACATTTAATTTGGAGCTTCCCCCTTTGATATAAAGCATTCATCAAAGTGGTTAAAGGTGTGACTTCTTCCTCTCAAGACGCTTGAATGAGCTCCATACATGGATCATTAGGACCTGGCGCAATACGATCGCAATAATGACCTTCATGTACTTACCAGAAAATTTTAGAATCTCTCCATTTTAAAATCTATCAAAATGGTGTTGTTTGTCTGAATTCTGGTGTTGCAAACATGAAAAATAGACCTGGTTTGCCCATAACAGGAAGCACATTAAGGACTTCATACTTTTGTGCTGAATGCTTAACAATAGAGCAACGTGTACCTATTTTGTAAGTCTTACGTTTGATATGACAAAGGTTTGAACCCAGGCCCGCGGGAGCTAACAGCGAGCACTCTACCACAAGGTCAATGCGCCGGTGTATAAACAGAAATAATCATATCGCCCACTTAAATGCTGCCCAGTTTACATAGCCTTTATCTCTCACTCGCTGTGTGCAAAGATCCGTGTCGACTTTATATCCATAAAATTTATGAAACTGTATCAATATTTTCATCAGCAATTTTGATCCAAATTACAATTGCATTAGCAAGACAACAATTGCCATTTCAATAGCTTTGAATTAATGTGAGATTATAGCTACCCTTTGAATTATGTGTCTAAATGGTCCGGGAGGTGGCACGAAGTTGTGCTAGCATAGCATTGTACACAACTATTTCATATTCTGAATAAGAACGACCACTCATATGAAATAGGTGCTTTATGCACCTGTAGAATGCTGTAGAACCTGTAGATGCTTTATATGCAAATCACATTGAAGAAATGTTTCTTGACTGTAATGTGTAGTCAACAACTCAATAAAATCGTTTTTGTGACCAATGCCACATTACCATGTTACATAAAGCACTCATCTTTAGAGGGAGGCTTAGCTTTCGGACATTTGTGTGATCAAATTGAGGTTTCAAGTCTTTGGGAATCAATGGGATATGATGGATATGAGGAAAATGTGCTGTGATTATGTGTTTGGCTTTTCTGTACAATTCCAAGAGCGTTGCATCGATACTGACAGCTTTATTACGTGACACGCATCAGTTTGAGTTGCTATTACAGGTGACAAATCTGGTTCCGATGAAGCACGAGCAACTTGAAGAGTAGAAAGTTGTTTTTGTATTTAAGATTACATTATGTTCAGTGGTGTGTGTTGCGTCCAGTGGAAAGACATGCGATGTGCAGCTTCGTTCGAAGATTGTATGAAATTATAAAAGCAATGTTATAGACCAGTGGCGTTCGTTAAATAGACCCGGTGCATACGACGAATGCTTTGCTTGAAATCTGCAAGCTAACCATTTTTATCTTTTCTAAGATTGACAATGATTTGGGCTCTGAATCTCGCATAGACTGCAATGCAACGACCATCTTATTTAGGGAATCACATCGTATAGAACTTGAACAACGGTGAGGCATCGGCGTATTCACTGGTGCCATGTACATGTATTTGCATTGATTAATCCGCAGTATGTGCACGCTGTCCCTGCGCATTTCCTACAAAGACCGCGAAATTAAATGGCAGCTGTATTTGGCTAAATTATTGCACCGCTCACTCTAGGAAAAATGATACTGATAGACCAGATTTCATCAGACTGACAGAATCACTTGTGTGCACATGTCATGAGAGAAAAAGAACAAAGCGGAGTCTGACTTAGATTGTAAATTAAGAGACGTGTTCACTCGTAAAAGACACCACTCGCTCCTCTTACTGTCGCTACGACGACGAAATACAAGCTGTCTTAGACATTGCTATCGATTTGTTTAAAAGATCATTTTCTGACAGGATATTTGCTGAGAAGAAAATTATTGATGAAGCTGGGCAGTCGATGCCCGAATTTCAGATGAAGACCGAAGTGTTGACAGACGGAAAGGCACATATTCGTCGGGAAGACGATTTTTCGGTGGTTGTGTGGCATCAATTGAGAAAGAAAGTTCCCTCCATGATAATGTCATCAATGACTTCGTCGAAAAGTCAAGGAGGATGGATTTCATTTTTTAGTTATTTTATGATATATTTACGCTTATCAGTTAACGAAATGCAGGAGATTCATTAGAAAAAACAGTTTAATTATAATAATAACCAGCAGCGAATCAAATAAAAATGCTCAAGATTGTATAGGCTAAATTAAGGCCTTCTTCAATTGCCAAAATGATGAATTCTCTAATGTGCAAAGCACAAGCTACGCCGCATATTAACTCGAGGCAGTTGATATTTATATTAATATTAGTTAATATTAATTGAGTCAATATTAATATCAAACTTAACTTAAACGCATAGGCATCTAAATGACAAAATTTCGATTCTGTTGCACCGCACAGCACTGATATAATAAATACAGGCCTGTGATTAGCCTATGAGAAAAATTGAGGATTTTTGCAAAAAAATCCAAATTTAGCATGGATTTTGGGCCAAACTTAAAGTCATGAAGGTCGAAAAAGGCAACCCCAGGGTTGACCACACCACACTTTTTGAAGTTGTGTATATTACAAAGGGATATTGGCCTGGTCATAACCACTTGCCGCGTTGCTACGAATTAGATTTGTTGACCTCAAGTACTATCTGCTTAGAATGGGTTGAACAGAGGATGTCAGATCAGTCTGCTGATATCGCTGTGCTTCACGCTATCGTCATCAATTCAATTATGCTTGTCAGATTTGTATACTGCAATTTTTTGAATGTAGGAAATATCCTAAAGACATGCATCTGGGGATATTGTGACGATTAATTTTCACAGATTTTAGACAAATTTTGGGAGGATAATAACATATAACTATAAAAAGATCAAAATCGTTGACGGAATGCATTGCTTGTGGGTTAAAAAAATTCAGTATTAATATATTAATATTATTTTTTACTGCATAAGTTTTGGAGGCTCCTGCTTACCTGTCAGCGCTTTGATCACATCGCTTCAATCTACATTCAAATGAGCATGAATTCTCTCAGACGACACAAAACAACTGTCAGGAACAGGCTTGCCAGCTAAGTCGTTGGTATCATCTAGGCAAATAGTGAAAGATTATCACCTCTATTCGCAAGAAGTTCCGCTGAGATATTGACATCCACATCTTGCAGTAGACCCAGGTTGAAAATCTACCAACCCAATAATATGTGGTTTGAATGTCTTCATTGATAAGTTCGCATACAACGATAAATGATGTGTGCATTACTTTCACACCAACCTGTGTTCAGATGTCGGTCTGCAAACCCTGGAAAACGTAGCTGCAGACTCATGGGATAGCACAGCCTCATAAGCTTCTACCTCCCACACACTACTGACCAGGAGGCATATAGACACTACATTTAGAGACTATCCGCTTCACCCCATCGGATGTGTTCTTATTCAGCAGAAATATAATGGAAGAGAATGAGTAAAGATAAAGCTTCAGTTGATAAGAGCATTGAAATCCCGTGGTCTAGGCTACCTATACGTTATCACATAATGGATATAGAAGATCGATATCCTAAAGTTGTTTCAGAAGCACATGCATGCATTTGGCAACCCTATAGTCGCTGAAACATAATGAAGGCTGTAAAACAGGTCAAGATAATTAATGAAAATAATTGAATACCTAAGCATTTTATTGTTGGAATTCTCCGTAACATTATAATGTTGAAAGTAAAAATTGATTGCAGTGTTCAAATATACAATTTCTTTAGGTTGATCGCAGTGCTTCACTCATTAAATACGTGTGTGTTGCACTAAGGAGTTCGACAAATAACAACTTCAGACTTCTCTGCATAGCAAAACAAGTCCGGACGAACCCTAACATCTGCAGCCATGTAGCTTCCAGAAATGAAAACGACGGGAAATAAGAACACGTTATGAATCATAATTGTTCAAGCTCAGCAGTCAGAATGCAGGATACATGTAATAGGATTCTATCTCAGCTTCTTGATTGGAAGTTTGCATATAATCGCCATTTGCCAAATAACAATACATTATCCTACATTTAGTCTGAAATGTGTCACATGTAAACATATAATAAGGATAGTCATTGCACATCTCAAGACAATGCATAATATGCACAAAACTTCATACAACGAAGCCATTTATCGTAGTCTTTATCCAAACTTTCTCTGCAGCGCTATCAGCATAATTTCCCTTAAGACACGAGATGCGATTTGCTGAATGAGAAGCATTTGAAGAGAGAAGCAGTGAGAATCTTTACCATGGAGCTTTTCAGTCTTGAGGTTTCAGTCATGAACATTAGTATTATTATTGCACAAAAGATTGAAAAAAGTAAAATCTTCCTCCGACGTCAAATTGTTAGCGTCTTGAAAAGGGGAGTGATGCACAGTTAATATTCTGAAGTGATGCACACGCATAGTCTGATAGAAGCACCTTTGGAGGGCATCATTAAGAAATTGACATTTTTCGACTAGTGAAAAGGTACTAAGGATGAGTATGCGAGTAAGGTTTCATCAAAAACGATAACAAAGATGGAACTGATAAAATATGTTTGCAGAACTTTGATATTTTGGACATGCACAGTTAACGCTGATATTTGCTTGACACATATGTAATCAATCTAAGCTTAAACAGAAATTTGCAACAACAGAGTCATTTAACGGCAGCATATATTTGTGGGGTTTACACATAGAATATTATTTGACATACAATAATAATAACAACATAAGTTATCTTAATAATAGGTTGCTCACAAAATATGTTAGAAAGTTTCCTGAAAACGAAAGCAGCAAAACTGACTAAACATGATTGAATATTTGATGACTACATAACTTACTCTTGATTTTTTCTTGGATCTTGACATCTTTACTTCATTTGTGAAACTGCCAAACAAGTTCTGGCCTCTTGATTTCTTTTGTCGGCACTCATGTTTGGATAGTGTGGAAGGCTGAAGCAATATTACAACTATGTAAAACTGATGTCACGAATGTCATATATGGGGACTCATGCGACCGCAAGTTGCGAACACTGGCCTGCAGTAAAATTGGAATAAACTTGGCTTGCAGAAAGTATTTTAAAACGAGTCAAGTTGTAGTCAATAGCACTCGACAAGAAAAAAATAGAGAGGTAATTTGTAGAAAAGTCGAGTCAAAAAAAGGAAGATGCAATATTGCTAGCATTTCAAAATGACAGCTGGAATTCAATCAAAATTGGAAACGAATATATTGCAATGCACTACTTCATCTCAGCGCATGTCAGATTCAACGAAATTCAAGCAGGATTTAATAACTTCAAACCCTTCACCATACGGCTCCATTCGTCCTGCACAAGCCATGGGTCACTAATGCATCTCTACTCTAACTATAGGATAAGTGACGTCCTTCAAACCCAAATCTCGAACCTAATATTTCGAGTCTCAAATGCAAAATATCGTTTCAATCCTGGTACAAAAATCAAATCGTGATCCATCCAAGATAATTTCTTTGCGGTCCCTTTCGAAACATACGTCATGGATCAGTGAAACATATTATTGCTATTTTAAATACATGCAGAGGGACATTACTCTACTGGACATCAAACCAAATGCCTGGTTTCTCTGGTATATAGGCCTACAGGGTATTTTCTAATTAGCAAAAAGTCAACAATGAATGCAATGATTTGCACATGAAGATATATGATCAGAGCTCTTATACATGACACCCAAATGAGATAGTTTAGCACTTTAGCATGTTTGCGGTCACTGTGCATACCTGCATATATATATATATATGTCACAACAATATATGTATTTACTGAATAAAACTTCGAAAATCGAACATGACATAAATAAATTATACAATATATTTACTGCCGTAACTCGCACTGCTGCTATGAATTACTGCTATGGAGTACGTAGAGAGCAAAATGTTGGCTTCATTCCCTGTGTTATATCGGAAAACACATGTCGACGATACTTGCGTGGTTCCGCCTGTGCATGAGACTGCATGTTTCTATTCACTTATTAATGCAATTTTACCATGATTCAACTTTATTGTGGAAATAGAGAAAACAAAGCAATTTTGCTTCTGGAGAGGAAGTGAAAAGATCTACCGATTGTAAGGTCTCTTTCGAGGTGTACAGGAAAGCCACATACACAGGACGGCATTTGAATTATGATTCTCAATAACCATCTTCGCAGAAGGTGTCAATAGTGCGAAGTTTGATGGATCGTGATAAGTCACACAATTCTGATAACCAAAGGAGAAAGAAAAGAATTCTCATACGATGATGAAAGTCATCCCAGTAGCCATTTATAATAGAATATAATGCTTACTAATTTAAATTATTAGTTAAAGTAGTCCTAATGAGGACTGATGGCGTTCTCCAATCCGCAAGTGTACAAAGGCAATGCTAGTGTAACCATTGGATTAATCAGTTCTTAAAAGAACTCAATGTAGCTTTCGCCTCATACATCAGGACTTAACAATGGGAGCTCTCTCATCTCCCGTAAGCCACGCTAAGCGCTCTGTATTCACTCTTCACCGCCCCCCATATGATGGCTACAAGTCATTGTTAGTCGTTTATTCACCTATGCAGCAAGGCATTAAGGAAAATGTGAGTCGTTTGTTGGTCGCGTGCCTCATTGAAATTCACAGAGTGAAGTGAATTGTCGAGCCGAGAAAAGACCATATTTGTGAAGCGATTCATTATGCCTTGTGAGAGCCTTTTCTGTGTAACTCATCAAGTCATGCTGAGAATAACCTCTAGATTTCATGATATTTAGTGTCTTGTTAGTTTTGTGTACAGCGTCTTGTAACTTCGAGCATATTCTACAATATCTGACTACCTGCAACGCGAAAACATGAAGGGCCATCTGTAATGGGATCATGCTCTCCGGAAAAGTCAGTTGCACCACAGAGAAAGAGAAGTCATCTACCTTGTGATATACTCAAGTTCTCAAGCTGTTCTGTGAGATTTGTATTTTCACATCAAGGTAAACTACCTCTGTTGCTATCACCATTTCTCTGCGCCAACAAGTCAGGGGGATAAATTCTTTGAAGCAAAGAATCAAAGTGTTTATAATTGACAACACATATATCGTCTATGTATCTTGATGTAGGTGATAACAAGCGTGCTAAATGATATTTCTTAGTTTTTATCAAATTTTGCATAAAAACATATTCGCAGTGTAAGGAGTGGACTAGAATTTCCTCCCATTGGAATGCCTTTCATTTGCCTGAAAACTAAATTACTGAATGTGACGTAGGTCTGTGATAATAGGAAATGTATGGCTTCTTTTAACTTCTGTTTATCAAAACAGTGATAACCATTATATTTTTTTCATTGAGCAAAGGGACTTATCATATCCAATGCAAATGAATTTTCTATTTGAGGAATTAAACACCAAATCCATAATAGCGAATATGTGATCTTCAATCAATTTTTGATCAAGATTCGTATATAAGGTTGAAAAATCGAAAACTTGCAATTAATGAACTTGTGTCGAATTTAATCTGTGTAGAAATTCTTGTGTGGACTTTATACTCCAGAAGTAATCGAAACCGCTGTTTCTCTTAATTGCCATACAATATCTCTGAAAATTGTCACGCAAAATACTTAAGGCTGAATTTATTTTGATGGAAAGCTTTTTCGATGTGCATTGTCGTGCTCCTGCCATGAATCTAAATTTGTATGGAGTTTTGTGAAATTTTGGAATCCAATATAATTTTGGTAATTTTCTGTCTTTTTCACAGACAGCTAGTTTGAACTCGCTTTTCATAATTGTTGTATGTTGCTCAATTACATTCTGCGCTAAAATTTGCTCTGGACCATAGGTATTATTACCCGATATGTTCGACGTGGAAATATCAATTCCCAACTCGACTAAGAGAATTTGGAGATAAAACTTTTTGCAATTGAAGGCATAATTATTAGATGCTTTATCAACTGGCGTAATTATGACGTCTTTCTGCAATTCTTTCAGATTTTTGCCCATTTTGACATTAATCTTGTGTCGATTACTGTGTGCGCGAAATCTATTCGAGGATTTCTTGGCAAGATATATTCGATCTTTAATCAAGATCAATAATATAAGATCTTTAATCAAGAAGAAAGTCGATTCAGACTTGAGATCAAATAGTTAACCAACAAAATTCATTAGAACGGAGCCGTGTTTCTTTTGAGGATTCCAATTGTAGCTGTGCTTCTATACGTCAGTGGCAATGTTGAGTCGATTGCTCGAATTCTCGGACTATTCAACATCAAAGTTTATTATCAATCTCCGATGAAGTTACCTTCGTACATATTCTAAATACATAGTCTGAAAGCTGAAGAAGTTAAAGGGGCAACGAACCGCATCCCTTGTTAGGACATGCATATATTTATGTCCTAACAAGGGGATTTTATAGCAAATACATGCATTCAATCAGATTGTCGCCCTGATGGTGATTGGTAGTTCACTGCCCGAAAATTCGTTTAATAGCACTCAGTGTCGCAGCATTTTTGGCTTTCATAATAACGCACTGTGAAGAAGACATACTAAATTTCAATTTATTCATAATATTCTTCATTGAATGCTTATTTAGTAATGTTGATGCAGATGTAAACTCAAAATTCACATCAAGAAACGATGGTCCGGATATATAAGAAAACGAACAAATCAAGTGATGCATATGACGATTTTTTGAGCTCTCAAGTGTCTACTTGCTATGACAACGTCCCACATAAACACTTTTCAACGAAATTCGTAGTCGAATGGTGCCAAAATGTCAATGAATTTGTATTGAGAGCTAAGGCAGGATGACTAGATCGAACAGCCGAAGCTTAAATTTGCAAGGCATGCGCATGCAATGAGTTGATTATGCTACAAAATTGTCACTGTTGTTTGATTTAAAAAATTTATGCGGTCGCATGAGGCATGACACGCGGTATTCATCCAGTTAGGTAAGAGATGCTTGTTGAATGCATCTCAAACAAGCATGCATTGAACATAATAATTGAGCATAGCTTTGGCATGTCAAAAAAATTCATCGAATTTGGGAGCACTAAGTCCTTGAATTTCAAACTAAGTCATGACATGGTCATGACCATAGACATCGAACATTAAGGTTAGTTGTTGTTGTCCGATGTCTATGGTCATGACCAGTCATGACCATGGGTCATGACCTTCTTTGGTCATGACCATGCAAGCTATCTAAGGATGAGATTACTGGCAAGCAGCTCATATCAAAGACTGTCAAAGACAATGCCTCAGGTATGCTTCAGGTCTATTCAGGTCACCAGGTACATCACTCACTAAAATTCAAATCAAGGTTGGTTCATCAATCTACGTTTGTCAGGTAAATTTTCTCGTTAGGAGCAGTGTATGATTAATGATGTTGGTTAGTCATGAATTCTTTGGAGCCATACCTTGAGTTAACTACTTGCACCCGCGCATAGAGCATGGCTGTGTCCACAAACATCGAACAGCAAGCATTAAGACCTAGTTGCAGATGTTCGATGTCTATGGCTGTGTCAAAAATTCATATCTGTATGAATGAAATTTATGAACCAAGAACTCTTTCACATTGTCCAAAGTAATTTTCGGGTACATTGCCTTCAAACCGATTTGGTGATGCATCGTCTCCTTCAACATTCATCAGTGCTTTCTGTGTGATGTTGCATCTTCAAAAACTGCCATGTGCTTGCTACACTATTCCATCTAATGGAATAAATTTGCAACATTATTGATTGTTTGTATGAAGTTATTCAAATAGTGAACTACTTTCAGTAACGTGGGCCCATCGCGCTTTTTGACAGCCCATCAGTCAAATCTACTAAGTAAGGCTTGTTTTGTCTTAAAATTGAGATGTATTGACCTTAAGTCAAAGTCCTGGAGATATTCGTTATAGAGACAGCGGTCACGACAGGGAGACGACGATCTCCCCCTGATTCATGTCGCATTGTGCAATTTATGAAACTGATGACTTCGTATTGTCGCCGATATAGTGCTTTATTGTGTCCCTGTCGAATAACGAATCTTCTGGTTTCAGGGTAGTATGACTCCACTCCTGCCGACACTCCATCTCAACCATGTAATCCTCAAATGTTTGTTGCATAGGTGTAGACTAAGGTGAAGTATTCATTGACAGTATTGACTAATTTTATGTCCTGAATAGAAGTCTTGCAAGCTCTTCACCTTCAACTTGTGCGGCGGTAGAACTATTCATGTACCGGTATTGCCCCTGAATTCCAACATGTGACAATAATGAAAATTAGCACTTGAGGTGAAAGTTTTCCGATAGCGTAGTAGTTTAGTATAGAATAAATCGGCTTGACGACAGAGGGCCGAATTCTGTAGAGGAGCCACTGTTCTGTTAGGTCTACTGCCTCATCTTTTCAAAGACCGTCATGATCTAAACCATTCCAGTTTCGGTTTTGAGTTCAAAAAACAATTTTGTGATCTAGTACAACAGAATCTCTATCAAATTTGATGAACATTGCACATGTTTAGCAATTCTGGCCTACATTGTAGGCCCATAGGAGACTAAACTGCGCATCATCATTCAAGTCTGATTGTTGTCGTCTCTGTAATTCAGTCTTCAGTCAAGAGAACCTTCTTTCTATCTCGGCAGAGGTTGATTCTGCACTTTCGCAGATTACATTGAATTGGTAAAATGTCATTTTGACAGCGCCGCATATTTTTTACTTAATCCCATGTTTCTATGGACTCTGACATTGCATGGCTCGATTCCGATGCCGGTATCCAGACTACCACTGGGTCTTGTGGGCCTACTGGGTAAACTGTAAACAATCGAATTTCCCAAGTAAATCACCCATCTTATTATCAAGTATGTCGACTTGAACAACTCATGCAATGCATCAAATTTGTTTGCAATCAGGTTCGGTCAATGATGGTGCTCCGTGCGACATCTGAATTCGATCTTAACGTAGGTTTTGAGAGCTGTTGAATTAAGGTCGTCTTATTATATTTGTCTGTCAAGTCATCTTTTCAGATGCATGCCATTTATGTGAACACCTCTAAGACCACTGAGCCATACGGAAAAAATGGTCCGCGATCGCTTCTAGGAACATGGTTTTATTTTGAAGATTGTAATTTTTAGTTTTTTAGCCTGCACTATCACCGGATGGTCCAAAAGAAGTTAAATTCGAGATCCAAATATCTCAGCATGTACGTGGATAATTATTATAATCCGACCGACATTTTTATGTTGACAAGACATCCCATCTTGTTTTGTGAATTGTATAATTTCAGATACTAAGGATTTAAATTTGTCTTTTCCATAATGACTTTGGACAGTTTTGAAGCTGACCTCCAATTTTGAACTACTTAAAAGTGGATGAATATAAACAGTTGATGCCAGAAGTTGCATGTGTTAGTACAATGTTTATAAAGAATTTTTACCATCATACATTTCTTACAGCAGATCTTGTCTAAAAAATCCCGGGATGTAGTGACTTTGGACGTAGAACAATCGATTATGGAAATGTCAAGAAAATGAAACACTTGCATTTCACTGTGTATTACAAAAATGACTCAGGAATGTTCAGTCATACATAACATCGTATTTTCTTTTGATCCCGAACTTCTCATCGGTGAAGTCAGAGAGAATTACCTTGCTGGTATGAATGGCTACGTAGCAAGGTGTAGAAAGCCTTGGATGTCAAAAAGGTCTGTTTATCATTTTGCTGGGACAAGGTATGTCTCAAACAGCAATAGTGAATCCCTGATGTCTTGATAGAAGAGAGAATTGATTGTTTGTGTTTAGTTACTAAAGTAAAGTACAGTGATGTCGGCTCATCTACTGTCTGGGCCATTTTGCCCAATATCAGTGGGTGACTGGACAGGCATGTTACAATACTTAAATAATTATTTCTGAAGTAATTATGAAGTGTACTACACGGAGATTGCATATTGCATTTTGTTTAATATCGGTGCCTTTTTTACAGTTCAATGTTGGGTGGATAGGGAATGTGAAATAAAATTCGATTTTTCGATAAAAAATGAAATATTACTAGAACCTCATGTCATGTAATTTTAGCATGTGCATCGTAATATCATATTACGATGCACAAGCTAGATCTCTCAAAATCTGTTTGAAAGTGGCAGTTTTGATGCGATGTTCAGATTTCTATCTTGTCCAAAGTCACGCCCATCTTATGAAAGATGCATCATATGAAAGCTGTTATCATCAGCTTTCGTCGCTATGATAATTACTGGTGTCGATACTAATTTTCATCATATGTTCCCAAACTTAGAGTTAGATGATGTTTCAATTTAAGAACTGATCTCATCTTTTGCACCTGTTTACTGCTTGATGTGATGTGTTAATTAAATAGATCACCTACAGAATATTACCTTTCAATGTTATGCGCAGTCGAAGCAACTAATTTGTTTTGATGCAAGTTACTTCTTGTTGATTCAAGTTCTTCTTTCCCACGCTTCTACCAGCTAAGCTAGCGTTTCGGAGCTCACAGCCCACATGCATATTCTACTAATGAATTGACATCATTTTGCCATCACGTATGCTGATTGATGACGCTTCCAACTCACCCCACCTGAACACGACTAATAAGATGCTAGGGCTAAGTATATATGTTATTGACCATTTGTGAATGAGTATTGAGGAATGGTCAAGTATTGGTAATGACGCAAACTTCATAATGCCAGCCCTATGCCTTCATTTATCAAGAAATTATAGCGTTTTCATTAAGCATATGCCAAGTCACCCCAGTTATGTGAATGTAGCACGTCTTCGGCATTGCTTGTATTTGTAATATGGGCCGGATTAGAACCACCGCAGATTTTTCAGTATATATAGCGTTATCCCAGAATTACAAATCATGTTTGGTCATGCCATCAGTCATTTTGACAGTTTAGAGACATTCACCATTCAGCTAGTTTTAATTTGTTGGTTTTAGTCATGAATCGTGGAGGGCGTGGTAGATCACCAAGAGGCAGAGGCGGTTCTCCATTCAGGGGAGGACGTGGAAAATCACCAGGAGGTCGAGGAGGATCTCCGTTCAGAGGAGGTAAATCTCCAGGAGGTCGCGGTGGCTCCCCGTTCAGAGGAGGTAAATCTCCAGGAGGTCGCGGTGGCTCCCCGTTCAGAGGAGGTAAATCTCCAGGAGATCGTGGAGGATCCCCGTTCAGAGGCAAATCGCCTGGAGGTCGGGGTGATTTCCACGTTAAAGGAAGTGATCGAAGGTCTATAGATAAGAGTCACAAACAGTTCACTCCCAAAATGAATGGAAAACAGTCTCCCTTCAAATCGCAAGATAATCGAGTAACACCATCGAAGAAAGACAAATCCCCGATGTTTCCAATGAAAGGGAAAGCTAGCATGATGGGCAAGTCTGGTACACCTAAGGGAAAGAAAGTCAAAGGTCAGAAGGTGTCAGGTGATGATGATCCTGATGACATCGATGAAGACGAATTAAATCGTCTTCTGGTAAGTGTAGCCTTTAGATGTATCTAGTCTTGAATTCGAATCATGAGTTTTCCTTTTCAGAACGAAAGTGATGATGACGATGACGATGATGAATTTGATTTTGATGAGGATGATTCGTCTGACGAAGAGGTAAGTAAATTCTGTATGCAATTGATGAATCAATTGGTCTGTGAAAGCCTATACAGGGCATCCCCATGCCCAAAAAATTCACATTCTGTTCAGTGAAAGAATCGAGAAAATGCCATCAATCTAGGCGACATTTTACTGGGCAAAGCTATTCACCGTCGGGCTTCACTGACTGGTGTAAATTGGCAACTAGATATTTCTCGGTTCTAAAGTTGTATAAAAGTATTTTTTCAATAAGTTCCGGAGCACATTTCATCTGTTGGGCCTCAGAATTTGCTCATAAAATGCAAACGAATAAAATTTTTTTGATGGGGTATCCTATACTTATCATATTGAAATGATAATTTTGGCAAATGTTCTTTGCATGTGCCAACAACTTTTTTTGACATTGAAATTCACTTCCATGCGAGTTAAAGACAAGTCAAATGCAGCATGTGTTCGTCAAGTCATGATTTACGGTTGTGAACCTTGGCTCCTTCTTTCTAATCATGAAAGGATAATGCAATCTGCGGAGATGCGCATGATGCGTTGGATATGTGGAGTGAGAAAATCAGAGGGAAGTTCTAATGAAGAACTGCGACAGGAAATGGGGCTAGCGAGCATCTTGGATTCCATCAGAAGACAAGAGACATCGTTGCTTTGGTCATGTGCAGAGGAAGGGCAAGTCACGTTGGGTCAGGAAAGTGAGGTAGATCAAAGTTGCTTGCAAGGCTGCTGCAGGACGTCAAATAAAGACCTGGCGCAACGTGGTAGACGAAGATCGGAGAAATGTTGGTGCTCAAAAAGCTGATGAATGCGATCGCCAGAACTGGAGGAGAATCATCAAGCGGTAACCGTTCAACCCAGCATCTTCTGGACCACAAGGACGTGAAGAGGAATGAGTGAGTGAACACATCAGGGTTTTAAAGAATTTGAATGAATTTCAGGTTTTTAAATACACATGCAGTGGCTTTAGATATTCGCTATCAGTTGAATGATGAAAAATTTCATACAAGGAGCATGGTTGTTAAATGGGATGGCTGGTTAATCTTAAGTGAAATTGTCTTGACTATATACAAATTTTTATAATCGATTTTTAACCGATGGTTGCCGCTCGAAATGAATTATATCGCTAGTTAAATTAACACAAAAACAAAGCCTCGGCTCTTCCTCAGCGAATTTCACTCATACTATGTCATGAAAAGAGTTTACTGACTGAACGCCGTTCAATTAATCGAGCTCGCTCGCGCACAACTATGACTGAACCATTTGAAAGTCATTTTTTGGTTGGAAGGCTTTTTTATTTAAAAAGAAATTCTAATCTAATCGATTATGGAAAAGGAATTTTCATATTTAAGAATCTCTGCGTTCTCATTACAGGGATCGGAGGAAGAAGATTCTGATAATCCAGGAGTCGTTATTGAGGAAGTAACAGGTAAACACAAGACTAATTGTACAAAGCAAAGTTTCGGTGGGTGGGCGGAAAGTGGCCCCCAAAACAGAATACTAAGAATTATAGTGCATCTTCGCTTATCCGGATGATGAAAGCCCAGTAGGTCAGGAAAGATCCGGATAATCGAATTTTAAATTCCATGTTTGGAAAAGCTTGTGGGTTCAGTTTAAAGACATTTCATTATACATGTATATACCACTAACCCCGTAGAATATAATCTTCATATATTTATATAATCTACATGTAAATATCTATCCTGCAGATCTACCTAGAATGCACTATTTGATACCTTCGCTTCCGATACTTCGACTGTTAAATGAAAATATGAGCGAAAATTGTATATGTTTTGCTACACATTCAGTGAGTCAATGCTTTGATATCCCAGCTTTGATAAGTTTGCGAATACTACTTGGTATAGGGTCTAGTGCTCAAATCAGTTAGTTACTTGCTTATTTTTGGCTCAGAGAACGGTGAGAACCGTACATTGAGCCAATGAGATGAATGTAAAGCAAGAATACTTCTTGTATGTATTACCTAAATAGGAGAAAAATACAAAAATGAACATTCGATTTCATTTATGAAAATGTTTTGATGGAACCACAGATTCGAACGGGTTCTAAATTTCCGTCCGGATAATCGAAGATGCACTGTATTACAGAAAATAAACAAATGACAATGAATGTTCAAGTTTTATTAGTTTTTAGCGCAGCTGATGCAAAGTATCCATCTTTATTACCTACATGTATGTCGAGATCAATATTTCTACAGGCCAACACGAGTCCGAAGGGCAAAGGGTTAGTTTGTTGATTGAGAAAAATGCAATTAAGATTGCGTTTACACGAACTGCGCAAGTAGCTGTTTCAGAGTATAACAATCTCGACTGTATGATCTTGACCATTTAGCGCAATTTCTAGGCATGATCTCTGTGGTAAGAGGGTGAATAACTTTCTATGTACTGGTGTATTTCGACGGACATGCACACGAGGCACTCCCCCCCCCCTGTTAACTCAAAGCAACGATGTTCTACAAGTCTCCTCATATTAGCTTATCGCCAGGCATTCACTCATGTGCTGTAAATATACCGCATGTTCCAGTTGCGCCTTACGTCTGGAGTGAAAGCCATAGATTCTCGACATACATGTCCGCGATCAGTCGAGACCATCTTTAAGGTCCATGAGAGTCAGACATGTTTCAGTGCTCGCTTGATCTTGGTCCGCAGAGCGCCCACGTGATTTGCAGTAGTGCTTGTATATAAGTTAAGATGTAAGTTATATATAATATATATATATATAAGTTAAAAGAGTAGCGCAAATGGAAGTCATAGTAAAAAAGGAAAAATCAACCAGTTTCACAAAATGATGCTATATCTTGTGCCGATCGATTTCACAGCCTATCAGTTGATTGTCAAGGCACTAAATGAAACAGCACAAACAAAATAATGGAGGAATCATTATCACAGACATCACTTGTACATAGAATTACATGAATTTGACATAGCACGATGTGAAAGCTAGCCATTTAATGATGAAGAAATCGCTTGATGAACATAGCTTCCGTCTTCTCGCGCTCGACTTTTGACCCATTAGGAGGAAGCTGATAAAAAGGTGCTGCACAGAATTCGTGTGCAGTGTGGCCAGTACTATATCGGTCAGACCGGGGATGTTTTTCGACATCGTATTACCGTGCATCGGCAGCAAATTTTTCGAGAGCAGACTCTCTTAAAAGTGAGTCGCCATATTTCTGCGTGTGGCCATGAATTATGTGCAGCACCTTTTTATCTCCTAATGGGTCAAAAGTTGAGCGCGAGAAGAAGGAAGCTATCCATCATCAAATGGCTAGCTTTCACATCGTGCTATGTCAAATTCATGTAATTCTATGTACAAGTGATGTCTGTGATAATGATTCATCCATTATTTTGCTTGTGCTGTTTCATTTAGTGCCTTGACAATCAACTGATAGGTTGTGAAATCGATCGGCAAAAGATATAGCATCATTTTGTGAAACTGGTTGATTTTTCCTTTTTTACTATAGATATCTGAAGATCAGATCTTAACGACAGCGGGAAATATTTGACGGAGAAGCTCTGGTAAATTGTCATTGAGCGTAACAGCAAACAGTCGCAAAACGAATATGAGGGGTGCATCGTGTTCATGTCCATCGTGTATTTCACTTGGAGAGTGCAATAAAGACGGTTTATTGCACACTTTGATATTTATGCTCACTTTTTGCAAAGCACGGATTTTATTCTGAAAGCAATAGTCATCAAAATTATTACAATATTTTTTATATTCGGTGGCGAATCAGGAAGAGAATCAGGGAGCGAATAAACGACATGTGAGATCCTTTCCATTGCGTCCAACATAACCATGAAGATTCTGAAACAACTCGAACAACAAAATCGAAGATCTAAAATTTATAAGTCAATTCAAGACTAATTGGCCACATGATGTCAACATGCAATATGACATGTCCTTCAAAGGTAACCCATCTTTGAGCCTAGATCTCAAAGATAGGTCAAAGATGGCAATCCAATGTGCTTTGCCATTTATTCCTTATAGACTGTATCTCCAAATCATTTCCTTATTCCTCATAGTTCATGTTATATAATGACTGCACGTTTTGATTATTTCCCCTCGTTTATAATTTTACTTCACTTCCTGACGAAGATTGAGGCAGCTCTCTGACTTACAATTGAGATCGGTTAAAGACTTATTTGTACATCACTGAATTGACTTGAGAAGACGTTTGTCTCTACAGAAATTGCTGTAATGTGAAATATAAAATAAACTTCTGACTATCTCTATCCAATGAGTCTTAGTTGTTCGATTTCCGTTGGGGTTCTTGGTGACGATTTAGCAGGCTGCTATATTCATGCAGGAGAATTTAGCGGGTACCAATGAATCCGCCTAACGTTTTCCTCGTTCTATTTTTTTTACTAATTGGGGCCCTTGAAAATGTGAATTTCCGCCGGGGTCCGTTTTGTCCCATTATTGCCCCTTTATATTTAACTATAGGTGATAATTCCTTAAAAATACCTTAATGTTCGTTGATTTGGACTCACATGCATTTTCTCTTTAGATGACGGAAAGCCAATTAAGAAAGTCGACGGTAAGAAAGCCGCTAGCAAAGATGACGAAGATCTTGATATGAGTGGTGAAGATGACGATGATGAGGAAGAAGACGATGATGATGATGACGATGAGGACGATGATGAAGAAATTCAGAAGTTGCTAAAGAAAATGAAAACACAAGCCAAAGGTAAACCAGGAAAGGGCACCAAGCAGGATGAGGAAGACGATGATGAGGACGATGACGATGAAGATGAGGAAGACGATGATCAAGACGATGATGACGATGAGGAGGTAGAAAAGTTATTGAAGAAAATGCAGCAGCAGTCTCAAGGTAAAGCTGGTAAGAAGCCGGTTGTAAAGGAGGAAGAGAGTGACGATGAAGAGGATGATGAAGACGACGACGACGATGATGATGATGATGATGATGAGGTAGAAAAGTTATTGAAGAAAATGAACCAACAAGCACAGGGAAAGACAGGCAAGAGCAAGGCGGCTAAGCAAGAGGATAGCGACGAAGATGAAGAGGACGATGAAGACGACGAGGACGATGAAGATGACGATGATGATGATGAAGATGACGAAGAGGTGGAAAAGTTATTGAAGAAAATGAAGGAGCAATCTCAAGGAAAAGCAAGCAAGAAGCCGGTGGTGAAGGAAGAGGAGGACAGCGATGATGATGAAGCCGGAGCTGAAGAAGTGGATAGACTGCTCAAGGCAATGAGACAAGAATCAGAAAAGCTAAGTAAACAGAAGCGTGGTATTAAGAGGAAGGCTGAGTCCGACGAGGATGATGATGATGACGACGATGAAGACGATGATGAAGACGACGAAGAAAGTGAGGAAGAGAAACCATCAATAAAAGCAAAATCCACTAGTCTAGGAAAGAAGAGACCTGCTCCCCAGGACAGTGACGAAGATGATAGCGAAGATGATGATGAAATGCCCAGCAAAGCCAAGCCAATTGCAAAGAAACTGAAGATGGAAGCTGATGAAGACGATGATGACAGTGAAGAGGAAGACGGTAGTGAAGCGGATGCTGAAATTGAAGCCTTGTTGAAGAAGATGAAAAACAAACAAGCGACAACTGCATCGAAGAAAAGAACAGCTCCTGACGATGATGAGGAATTCAAAGAATTGGCTTCGAAAAAGAAGGCAGTCGCTTCGAAAGTAGAGGATAAAGACTCCGATGAAGATGACGAGGCCGCAGAAACTCAGGTGAGCTATTTTTCTAATGATCTTCCAGTGCTTCCGAAATATCATCAATAAAGGTTTTGTAATTGCTCCATTTGAGACAATCTTCAAGCGAAGGTGCACATCAAATTCCTGTCGATTGGAAGCACCGCATATCAGTGTTAATTAATCAATTGTTATGTGCAACGAGTTATGAAGACTTAAATGCCACTCACTTCTGATAGTGCGACCGATCAGTTGCAAAATTCAGTAACAGAAAGTTATCCAAAACCTGCATGTGGTGAAATCATGTGACGGGATGCTTAAAAATATTAAATGTGCTTTCTAGCTGAAAAATAATTTGAAAGTGATCGCGACGCTTGCTTTTAGGGTAGAAAAGTAAGAAAAATGTGACTCCATTAACTCGGTCCTAGGCTATGAATGCAGGCATGTGTCCGGCATATTGCATATTCGAAAATATTTGCCTTTGATGGATGTGTTTCCACTGCTATGCTGTGAACCGTTCCTTATTTCTTTTGAAGGCAAGTTCCGTGCTCCTAGTAATAATGCATTTTGTGAAATAGTACTTATTGCTATTCATCTTCACTTTTGTCTATTAGCACTTACTTGGAGGGTCACTACAAGCGAAAGTGTTTCCTTTGAGCAAATTTAAACATAAACATCTAAATCTCAGTCATTACGTCCAACTATGATCCACAAACTTATCCTAGTGTAGTGTTGACTTACAATGAATGCTCTTTGCGTCCTCTGCTTTATCATGTAGTGAAAATGTGCAAGTTATTTAGTTAACATTTATGTTTCATACCAACAGGCATCTAAGGAAAAAGGACCAAAGCCCGGACCTCTTACGGAGCGACGGTATCTCCAGCCTACCCCCAAAGTTCAAGATCCAAAACTCCGACGAGAATTGTTTAATAAGATCAGTAAGTTGGAATCATTAATGTGCAACTGACAACCAATAATCAATTTTTTGATTTCATTAAAGATGATCGCTTCGAAACCACTTTGAAAGTCAATCCAGTGCCGACCCTTGCCCGAACAGATGAACTGCTTACACTTTGTCCTGACGCAGTTGCAGTCAGAATCCCATGGAATAAAATGACACGCAGATCGAGACGGTGAGTTTATGGTTGATACAATTCTGATCATTTCTTTTTCCTCTTTGAGAAATAGTTTTGCCGGGTAAAGATACAATTGATACAATACGATTAATCTCAATTGTCTAATGCCGATGCTTGGAAATGTAGGTTTTATCATAGTTTATCTAGAGTCAAAATGTTTTATTGCCGACTGGCGGCAGACATAAATGACAAATACAATGAAATAAATTGGAACATCGCACGGATGATTCTGCCGAGAGGATGACCCTGGTAGCTGTTGTCGATGTAGTAATGGAACATGCAATGTACATGATGGAAAGAGAGATAATTAAGTTATGAATATCAAATTCAGGCATTTCATAAACGTAAGCATTGTCACAAGGTAAGATTTAATCGGCGGCTTAATCATTTCGCGATGCCCAACCTAGCGGTGACTTATTATTATTTGTTTAGTGAGAATCTCGACAATGACATGCAAATGAGGCGCATTCGAAAATAATAAATGAATTCATGTTACAATGATAACATTATCTCAACTGTAATGGATCAGTTGATTATTGGAACAGATTCGCAGGTAGATTGGAGATACCGAATTGACTTAATGTAAATAATTTTGATAAGTTTGCCAGCACTTGCTTAGGCGTCGTGTTGTTTAAAAAAGTAACACATAAATAGATGCTGACGTAATTAGGCTTTTTGACGTGGCGAGAATTATATTTTGCATTAAACTAACAGGAAAATAAGAGGATTTTGGAAATGTTCATTTTTATCTCATTTGAGTCCTTTGTCAAAGATTGATGCAATACCTACTGGAACTAGTGTTAAAATATCCTATGAAAGCGTTTTAGAGACGTTTTATGGCTTATTGAATTAACTCCTTTATATTTTTAAGATGATGCTATCTTCATTCAGGTACATGACATTTCAGAGTTGCGTTCTTGGAGTTCAAAAGCAAGGAAATTGCACAAACATGGCTGCAGAAACTGAAAGGAACAGTTTATCAGAAGCGGAAGCTTATCGTAGAGAATGTAAAAGGCATATCAATGGAAGATCTCGGTGAGTGTGTTCTGCAACAACCCATAAACATGAATGAAAATCCTCAAACTCATCACTAACATGCTCGTCAGAAGTTTTAGATCAAAATGGTCTTCGTTGAAACGATACAAGAAATATTGGCCAAAATAATCTCAGCTCTCTCTTTTCTAAGTTGTTCAAAACTATGCATCAAGCAACAGCATGTAAATTAATGCCGATGGCTGCCTGATTTAGATTCAGTCCAGCATACGAAATGCAGAGTCACAAGTCTAGAAATGTTCTGAATGTTGAACTTGCTTTGAAACCGCCGGAGCTATGATAATTTTTCATAATTTCGTGGTAAAAGCAGGTAAACCAACGACATATTTGACCCACACCAACCCTATCCATACTGGGCTCTGAAGCGCATCGATGCACGAGTTACAGCGGTTCGGCTCCCTCCCTCTAATGCATGATGGCATTCATTTGATCTAACTCACTCATCCTTGTACTATAAATAGCCACTGAATAACCAGTGCTGAGATTTTTGAAATTTCATAGAATTTTGGCTATATATGCGATGCGAAAAGCTGATGGGATGTATTGAAAATCTGCTAATGAGTGCATAGAGGTTGAAGATTGATTTGCGTGAAGACTACAGGGGGTGTCACACTGGCAAACTTATCGTCCGATAAGTTTGATGAAAATATACCCTGTCACACGAGCAAACTTGTTGGCAAATTTCATCGATGATGTAGCTCTAAAAATAGCATTTTCTTGCTTTGTGAAATACAGTGGGAAAGTCAGAGCAAATGCTGCTGATCAGACGAACTGTGACTCCACTTTGAAGTTAGAGTGTGTTAGATAGTGTAATCATGTCTTCGTTCCGAAAGAAACAATTGTGGGCCTCAATAGCCATTGTTGCTGCTGCGAAGAAGAACCAGAAAAGGAAGTGGAGTCGGAAATGGTTGATGAAACGTGAGACAATCGCATTTTACTTTTCTGAGAGCTTTATTCCATCCAACGCATCACTCCGTGCAAGTCTATTGGAGTAGTGTTTGGATTTTGCCTTCCAAAGACACGGTTTTCGCTTATACTCTTCCATTAGAATACTCAAAGCTTCCGTTGACCACACGTACATCGCAGAAGAGTTACCAGAGATAGGATGCTTTTGATAAGAGAAGGAAAATGGCTTCAGACCGTATCAGGGTGTGAGTCTTAATGCACTCTATCTATCTCTTCCTCGTCTGTGATTCAGTACAGATTTATTAAACTACAAAGACAGCGAACACACAAGTGGATTTCCCGTATCATTCGACCCGGACACGTCACCATTATCGTCATGTCAGTGATAAGCGTCAGTCCAATCAGCGACCAGAAATGGAGCAAGTTTGATGAAAATATCTAACTAGTTAGATCGGCGGTTTCAGCAAACTTACGATAAGTTTGCCCGTGTGACACCCCCTTACAGCTGAGATACAATATGTATATGAAGTGGGAATTTTCTTCCCTAAAAGTAACCATTCCAATAGACTTGTTGGATGGTATTCTACATTTCTAAGCAATTTCAAATGTGAGATAAATAGACGACATGAAGAAACCCAAAAATTTCAAATGGTGAAACACACAAAATAGCTACTTACATGCGCCATTGCTATCTAAAATTTTAGATATTTGGACAAACGCATGACGGTCGGAGACCCGAGCAAAAATGAGACAGCCGGATCTCGCCCCCCCCCCCCTATTGTGGATAAGGTTAAGGATCAGTCTGAACCAAGCTTAAGCATAAAAATATTGTGATGATATTGCGGATAATTTAGCTCCATTCTCTGGTAGTTTCACCAGCTACCCATGAGCATGCCTCTGTGAGACGAAACGTCGGATGTTTTTAGCAGTTACTTGTTTTTGTTTTAATTTTATAATCTGCAATAAAACTCCAGGGAGCAGTTGTTTTTACAATTGAACGCAAATTTGGAATTTATCTGCATAAAATGTTGTGTGTCGTCTATTTGTTTATCCATGCCAACTCGTGAATTAACACATTTCAGATAGTTACAACTGTCGTCGCTTACTAGTCCAAGGCCTGTCGTGGAACATCGACAAGAGTGCTGTTATGACACATTTCCCTAAGGCAGAATATGTCGATATCCTATCAGGTGGTACCCATGATAAGCGAATGCCAGCGGTTGCCTTCGTCACCTTCAAGAATGAGCGTGATGCGATCACCGCCTTCGATAAATCTCAAGGTTCGGATATCAAAGGCAAACGTGTTAGTGTCAATTTCCATAGAAAGCCCTACAACTTCGGTAAGTTAACATAATCGTTTTTCCAATCATCTCTTCATGGAATTTTGCACTTCTGTTGTAGATCATCGTGATCATCAGGAACTGGTTGTATTCGGTTTGAAGAAGACTGTTCAGGAGGCAGATATCGCAGCAGTATTTACACGTGCAACTTCTATTAACTATCAAGGGAAGGGGTAAGTCTGGTTTGAAATTCAATACATTTTGAGAATATGATTTGTGACTTCGAACACATATTATCTATGGCAGCTTTATATGTTCTTTATGATATTGTGGCCGCGCTCTAAAAGTCGTCTGCATCCTGTGACGAGGAAATGACCTCGTGTACCTGTTGTGTAATAAACTTAGGTATGACTTTCATTATCCATACTTCTACACAAATAGCCTATTACAATCCTAGCCAAATTGCTGCTTTACTGCGTACATACAGTATTGGCCAGAATGGACGCAGCTCAACCCATTTTATGTGACACACTTGAAGACCACCAAGATAGAGAGGTGCATCTCGATACACGGTCTCAACTGTGAAAAACATTCGAAAATTGTTTGCTGTTGAAAAACAACGGATTATGGTTTTTGACCGAAGGTACAAGCATTAAAGCTGCTTACCAAGAAATTCTGAAAACGAAAGTACTGCCATTCAAAGTTATCTAAACAGTGCTTTTCAGTCACGCCTTGATGTCGCCCTTGAAATTGGAAGCAATACGGCGTATTGGAAGCAATATTCATCAAACCTTAATCATATTAAAATATGATGGGTCTTGCTGAAACATGACCTACGAAGCATGACATCTTTACCTAAGAAGCCAGGTATCTATATTGGAATTGAAGAAAGCTATCGCGGCAGTGTGGACGAAGTTGGTGAATGGAAAATTCAGAATTCAGAAAAAAGGGATGTATTCCAAGTACTGACCGGTGGTTACTCATGTAATATTTAGATAAATATATTACCTAGATTATTATTTTTTAAACTTAGATTATTATTATTATTTGACTTCCGTTTATAATTCACTTTATACAAAGTTATATACACTTACAAGCATCACAGTACATTTATCACCAAAAACATATAACGCACATCTGAGTCATCCATTCTGGCCAGTACTGTATCTATTGCAAATAATGTGCTTAGATTTGTTCAAGGATTTATGAATGTCATGATATGCACCAACAGTATCCATTCATGGGCTGCTAGATGGTAGATCAGCTGTTCAATTTTCCAAACAAAATAGCAGTGAATAATCTAAAATTTATATTTTCTTATCATTAAACAGTTATGCATGTGTATTTAGATCGTGGGTGTTTGAATAATGTAAATTCATTTTTGCGTTGAAGCAAGAGCTACATTCAGGGTCGGTCGCCAATAATCTGCAGGTGAATTCGGTGAATACCCATTCATCAAAAGAAATATCGCAGGAGACATGCCTTAGTTATGCTCCAAGCAAGCACTCGCAGCAAGTTTTTGACTGCTGAAGTTCGAATTGATCGCGATCGACTCCTGACAAGCTATTTCACCCAATTTGACCAATTAGTCGGCTGAAGATGAAATTTTCTGCAAGTGATTCCTTTTCATTCTCGCATCCGAGTAACATCCGCCAATGAAAATGCAGCAGCTGACGGTTGAAAGCTTTCTTTAAGGGGAGACAACAAGTCAATGATGGAATGCGCGGCGTTCAGAAGAGCGTCCCATTCTTAGAGCCGAAAGTAAAATTATTGTGATGGCATGACGTCGACTTGAACTGCGCCTTAATTATTTGAACTCACTGAGATCAGAGCATCTGAAAATGCATCTTTCAGCTTCGCAAGAAATGAAATTTCATCTACATTGAAGCTATGTGACATATCCTCAAAGATGAAATATAATTTTTATCATGTATACATCGATTTTTATGTAGCTTTCGCGTCAGTGTACAATTATAGATACCATAATATGAAGCGGCGCTGGACACATCGAAGTAGAACCTAAGAAAAAGTACGCAGTGAATACCTAACTTGCGAATCCACTAAATGCCCCTGACTAGATCATTTATTTTTTGCTCAATGCTTCGAAAAAGTAGTAAATTGATAGCATGGACCAGCCATGAGAAAACCTAATCAACGGAATTTGTGATAATTAGACAAATAATAAGAACTTAAAGTAATCCATATGCACTCTTTTTAATGATGAATCTAATTTCAGAATGGCTTCATTGCGTTATTCAAGTCATGAAGACTGTGAGGCGGATTTCAAGGCACGCAAAGGTGTTAAGCTGGCTGGCAAGGCCCTCGTGGTCACATTTGGAAGTCGCAGAGCCCACGCTGATAAAGAAGGTGAAGCAGCTGCTCCCAAGCCACAGAAGAAGACGGAATCGAAACCTTCGGAAGATGGGGTGGACAGAAAATCAATATTTGTCCGAGGAATAGCCAGAATGGCACAACCATCAGATCTTAAAGCTTTCTTCCCCAAATCTGTGAATATCGTTATGCCGATGAAGGGCAAAGTCTGCCGAGGGTAAGTTATCTTAATCCTTTTCTGCATGATTGCTTGAGTTACTGGTAGTAAGTGGCGGAAACCCCAGTAAGGCTGATAGAAGCCTAAAAAATCTCTTTTTTGACGTTGAATGCTTTGAGCACTTTTTTCAATAATCAAATTATAATGTTCAAAATTCTATGAACTTAAGTAAGACCATTTCAATATCGAATGGTAAATGCTGTAATGTGCAAAGACAATGCACCAACTTTGAACGCATGAGCATTAAAAAATGTATCAAATTCCAATACTTCGCATCACATGCATATCGACATGTAGAATAGGAATATGATCCATTTTTTATGAAGCGCTCTGTAGCATGAACTCG
This sequence comes from Prostheceraeus crozeri, assembly GCA_907163375.1. Classification (NCBI taxonomy): domain Eukaryota; kingdom Metazoa; phylum Platyhelminthes; order Polycladida; family Euryleptidae; genus Prostheceraeus; species Prostheceraeus crozeri. Next base: position 101,390 of record CAJQUW010014743.1, read on the forward strand.
GTATCCACATGATGTCGTGAATCCGACCTCTTTTAGGCGGATTGTAATTTATCTACTTAGATAGGATTTTTTTAGCTCTTAAATTGTATTCCATCTTTGCATGCGAGTGTAACTGTTTTTCCCGTCAAAAGACGTGTATTCGCATGTAAGTAATTATTGACCTCCTATATTAGCAGATGTCTTGTTTACAATTCATATTTCATTGTTTACTGCTTGCGCTGGTGTTCGATAACATTTGGCAACACTGCACCACCACACTGCACTGCATGTCATCGTTGTTTTATTTTCCCTTTGTTTGCTCAGCATCTGACGAGTTGCAGGTACTAGCGAATGACGACCACACGTCATGACAGTAGGAGCACATGTAATATTCTAAGGCAGGCAGCTTCTCTGTGCATGTTAGGCTTTTGGAAACAACTACTTTGTCCTCAACGAAGATGTATAATTTCTTCATGTGGGAACAGAGGTAGGAGCTACCATAAATCTCATAGAAATATATTTCGTTTACAAATTTCTCACCAGCTTACAGTAATTACACCTGTCAGTGTCCTCTGGGGCGGTGCTGAAAAGTTGAACTTTCACAAATTTCACACGAGCTTAGTTTTTAGATTTGGCTTCTGTGGTGTAAAGTTGAACCGCAATGCTTTTCCGATATCAGATCATGTGCATGTCGCAATAATCTTGTGACATAACCCAATTTTCCTGATTTTATGATAAAGTACTTATTTCTTGCAGCAATGCCACCGTGAAATTTGCTGACGAAGCATCTGCGGCTGCAGCATTGAAGAAGGCTTCCGAATCAGAAATGCATGGGCGTAAAATGATCGCAACCTTGTATCGAAATATACAGAATTCTCAACAACTGTCGAAAGAGCAGAAGAGTGAGAAGTCCTCAAAGTCAGCTCCGCAACATAAAGAAGCGATGGATGTCGATGAGGATTCTGCACCCACTGGAAAATCGAAGAAGAACAAGAAGAAGAAGAAAGAGAAGCAAAATCAGTCATCCTCTCCAGTGAAACCCATCGTGCCGAAACAGGAAAAACAATCAGAGAAACAGAAAGTGCCACAGCCCTCACAAAAGAAACAGAAAAAGATGTTGAAGGGACCTAAACCTAAAAAAGCAAAAGCATTTTGACTTGTTTGACGCGCTGAAGCATCACTTTCGCGTATTTTTATCATCTGACATTTCCATGAAAATCATGTATGTACAATTTACCCGAGTAGAACGATTGATGGAGTAATTCGTCTTCTTATTTCATAGAATTCCATGACACATGTTATAATGTTCTAAATTAATACTGGGCATGGACACTCACTTCGGTCTGCATTTCCTACTTGTGACAATTTCCGTGAGGAAAGGATGTAGCACGTCCTAGGTAATTCTGTTCGTTTTGATTCGTATGCACACGATCAAAAAGCCTTCTGAAAAGAATTGCGATGTTTGTTGTTGAGCTAGTAAAATATTCCAGTTAAAATGGATGAGATTCTATCTCCATGATTTCTCTAACTGCTACAATATTTCGAAGTTGTAGAGTACCGAGCAATCATATAATGTAGGTAACTTGCTTTGGAATCTGAAATGGACCTACGAAAAAATAGCTAGTTTGCCAAACCACCAAGTAATAAGTAGATTTCGCAGCATGACTTTTTGCAAAGTGATTTGCAAGAGAGCGCATCGCAAAAAAGTTAATTGACAACTGAATTTGAAGCGGAATTCAAATGAATCTGTGCGAAAACTGCATGCCAGCCCATCCTAATTAATCCGCATAGTCATTGAGTTTTACGTATACTTTGGCAATTTTGTTGACCAATGTCACATTTATGATAAGCTAACTTGCTACAGCTTATGAGTGATCAAATCATCCATACATTCTTGCATCGCAGGCTCTCGAAGTGTGATGAAATTTCATAAGAGCGGTCATCAATCCCGCAAATATCACTTCCGAATGTGTTAGGGTATTCAATTCGTATGTGTCGTCTAAAAATTAAGAATAGTCGCTGCACAAAAATATAGTTGCACGTCTCAGCGTAATTTAGCCACCTACCTCTGCAAATCTAAGCCATCACTCTTCCAGCTGGGCTAGTACCTCCTCGTCTGTGTAGGCAACTCAAATGAAAAATTTGAATAACAGTGACTTCATCACCCACGGTCGTAAAACATTGAATAGATAACGTTACTCAATCATGAATTTGTATTTTTTTGGATGCTGCCACTTCAAATTAAAAATTGCATTTGAATGCAGGCAGTTTTGTTCAAGGCGAAGATGTTCTACACGCACGCCATTCATCTAAAGTTATTGAAAGCAGACAGGATTTCATACTGACCGAAAGTCAATAATTGCATTGTTTAAATTTGCTAAACACATTTTGTAATTTACTTGAATGCATTCGAATTTTTACAACTGTTTCTGATAACTTACGAGTGATATATCTAATTGCTGATTTTCAACTCTAAATTTGTAGTAGAAAAAAATATATTGAAATTTATATATATTAGGATGAAATTGCAAAGTGATATGCAAAATCTGATTGCTGATTACTGACAGAAATTGGTTAAATAATCCTAGAAGAGTCAAACAGATACCCCACCCTCTTATCACCTGTGTCTGTCTTCATCCTGGTCACAACAATGTCAATGAATTTCTTTGTTTTTGGGCGAGGCACAAAATGTGTTTCGAAAGACAGGCTCTAACATGAAGGTGACGGTTGAAATCTGGTGCGTTGGCTTTTTCAGTTCACTTTTCAGATGCTCGCCTTGGTTGAATACTTGTGTCGTTGACGTTTGACGAGACAAAGTTATCTGTCACCGTGTTATCTCAAACAAGATATTTTCCGGTGAGTCATGGGAAACACTGGGTCATACCATCTGTCCGATCCTTATCTCCACGAATGCTTGTGTCGTTGACGTTTGCAATGGAAAAGACCTCATGAAGCAATGGCCATTCATCAAAAATTGTCTGTCTGATATCTGCTGTTCCACTGTAATTTGAGTAGAATCAATCACAGGAGTTACAGCGTGTATGTACGGTGCATAAGCAGGCAATGCTACATCAATACATCAATCACCCGGCGAGTGCCAGTAGGCCTACCCCCTTTACTGATCGTCAACATCACTTGCAGGCAACTGAAGAGCTGACGTTTTTTATGTCTACAACAAACTGTTACCACTTTGAATTGTGAATGGGTGATCCTAATATTTCCTTATACTATGTGAAATTATATGTATGTCTTGCAAGATTGACTTGCTCAATTGACTGCTTTACATGAGAACCATTCAGATCGGATAAAAAGATTAAGGTATTAGATTTAGATGTTCGTATTGAGATGGATCAACATGAAGACCAATTCGCAATAGTAGTGGAATTATATCATCCATTGATTAAATCACGATGACCGGCGGTCCATCAATATTCTCATCACATAAATACCAAATGTTTAGTGGAGTATAAAAATTTCTTCGTGATGCTCGAGATTATCAGGACGAATTATACCATATTTCTTCTTGTAATGCAAACAATGAAGCAGAATAGAAGAAATCATGAGCATGATCAGAGACATGCCTATATCCGCTTTTGATGGTGTTGATCAAACTTGAAAAAGATGAAAGAAGATTTCTACTGTGCTATGAACATTCATTGGAAATCAGATTCTTGAGACTATTTGCACAGAACTCCTAGGATATTATATGGAAATTCATAATCACTAAGCCTCTATTTTATTTCGTGCATGTCTTCGTTCTTATTCAGTGACATACATGCAGGTCTACCATGTCTAAAATGATTCATGTTTCATAGGAAAATTGTTTAAGCCATTTTATGCTCTGCTCCAACAGTCTGCAACAGATGGACCTATTGATTTGGTTGTACACAATTAGCATAATAGTGAAATTTCGGCGATATTTATTAAACTGAAACTGTTGATGACATAAGACTCCAGCCCAAATATTCAAATCTCTCTTAATCTGAAAAGCAAGTCTTGGAAAATTTGAGAGACAAAAATCTTACATTTCTACCCTCAGATGGAGGTTCTGAATTCTGCATTGCTAGTAAAGACAATTGCAAGGATGCTGGTGTCAGACACTTAACATATTTCAACATACAAGCGAATTCCACATTTAACCTCGTCAACAATTGAACAAAGAATAAACTCCGTTTGGAAAAACATTGCCAAAGATAGACATTTTTCGACATCTATCACTAAAGTTATGTAACAACTAGCTCTACGATGCCTCAATTTTACCATCTGATAAAAACACAAAGAAAGTGACCAATTGAAAATCTGACCCATTGTCTCAAACATTAAAGGACCAACCAAGAAACTATCATGGCTATTAACGAACTTGCTATCGCCTATGCTGAAAAATATTCCAACGCACCTTGAATCAAGTCTTCAGCTAACCAATTCAATAAAGCATGTGACTGCAAGTGAACAACTTCATTCTTTCAGCTATGATACCGCATCAATGTATACTTCGACTCCAATCGATGATGCTGTATCGGCCGTAATTAGCAAACTTGAAGACAATAATGTTCTTTATATCATAGGTTTATCGCTGAGCAGCATACAAATCTTTTGAATATCATTCGTCATAATACGTTCTTTCATTACCAAGGTGCAATTTACCAACAAATCAAAGGCTTACCAATGGTTAACTCCCTTTCTGGATTACTTGCTTCAATTTTCATAGAGATAACTCTCCAAAACATCAACCATCTGCCCTTATTCAAGCGATGCGTAGATGACTGTTCTGCCTTAATGAACAGTGAAGAACAAGCTCTGGATCTCTGACAGTCTCTAACTGCTAGTATCCAGACATCCGATGCATCGCAGACATCAGATGCAGTACCCAGACTTGAAATTTGAAATTGAGTATCCTAGTAATGATAATAAAACTCTAAGTTTCACAAATGAAAAGTCGATGTGTCACGACCGGTTTCAGTCTATTTCAGACCATCTTCAGGTGTATGTACAGACATGGAAAAATCGACTTATATACTAAAATGATTAAAACTAAAGGAGAAGTGATCAGTAAAATTTCGTCGGTCACAGAAAGACCCTCAGCTTGTATGACGAATCGTGTTCATTCAATGTTCTGTCAGTGCTATGGCAAAGTGCAATACTTTCAGCTATTTTCGTGTACTTGGTTTTGTAGATTATCGTAAAATCGTCAAAGTCCGCATTGTGCAGATGTTTAGAAATTTCAGTTTCATTAGGAATGCCGCGAATATGTTCTTTCATTCTAGTGTAGAGATGACGCTTAGTCTCACCAATATAGCTGCTTGAGCACAGCTTACAGGAAAATTTATAAACTACATCAGAGGAGAGACTAAACTTCAACCTGTCTTTGTTTGGAAAAAGGTTAGCAGTCTTAAGTGTTCTGTAAGAAACAATAATTTTATGATTCGCTGGAAGCAATTTGTTCAAACTATCAACAGTCTTTCTAGTTTGGCTCTCAAGACTTTTGACAAAAGGGAGGCGCCAGTATATGTTTTTAATATTACGATCGCTAGGTTGGAAATTGTCAACATTATCGACTTCACAATCACTGTAAATTTATCTCATGACTTTCAATTTGAATTCTATAAGAAAGCTGCAAAGAAGAACATCTTTGTGCATTCTAAGTCACATATGCCAACAAAGACGAAAATGAATTTCATGCTGAATGAGAAGAAGAGAATTTCTGAACGATGCTCTGATAGATAAATTTTCAAAAAGCACAAGAGAATTTGTCAAATTATTACGCATCAACAGATACTGGACAATGTCATAAGATCTTCAAACATGAAGCTCCAATGACGAAAGAAAATCAAAAAACGAAACAATCAGTGCCTCAATAAGGATGTTTTACATTTTCCTTTCCCGTGCATTACAGACAATACTGATTCAAGGATAAAAAATTTTTATAAACAAAAACTCAACGTTCGATTGACTAGATACAGCAAAACACTTCGTCAGCAACTAAAGTAGAGTGAAACAAATATGAAACTATGTTCTCTTACGAACTGTCCAATGATTGACAAACAGTTGTGTAACCGAAAAAATGTTGTTTATAAAGTAGGCTGCAGGAAATGTAACAAATTTTATGTAGGCAACACTATACGTCCAATTCATGTCCGCTTTAAAGAACATCTATCAACTCCAACATCATCTATTTTTAAAGTTGAGCATGCCAGCACTGTAGTCGTTTTGGCCTACGAAAACGATAATACTAATTTGAGAACACGCGAGGCATTCTTTACACATAAACTCAATTCATCTATCAATAGTAGAATTGAACTTGACAGCTATCGTGAATTTGTTTTTTGCTCACTACTTTCCTTAATCTGCTCCACTAACATAGCTCATCATTCTTCATCTTTCATGTCAGGTCAATTCTCCTTTTGCTACTGGTGAAGATATGTAACCCAGTACAATCTGTTCATATCTACATTGTATAATACCACATATCTTCTCATTGTAAATACAATTTTCAAACTAATAATTTTAACTCCTCACTAACATCAATGGATTCTTTTGTACCTGAAGATGATTGCTGGATAGCAGTCGAAAAATTTTGTGCACATTTGCAATAGTAACAACATCATAAAATACATGTACTCCTGACTCTTTCCAACTATAAATCTAAAAATGACCAGTCAGGGCCTCTTTCAAACAATCAAAGAATAATTTTGTTTCAAGTTCACCAGACTGCTCTTTATTTATGATCCGATTAAAGTTATCAACTGCTTCAATGGTTCCTCCATTGTTAGGAATGTTACTTTCTGCCTTCTTTTAATAGTCGCATCCAAATTGATTGTGTTTTGGCAAATTCAACAAGAAGAGCAATTGATGTTTTCATGAGTCACATTCTTTAGGAATTTTAGATAATGTTATTGATTTGTATCAATGATTGCGTGGATCTCTTCAGGGTTGACGAGGTCCTTCATTGTCATTATTTATCCTTTTTTTGAAGGCTTTACTTATTTCTTTTGTGTCGAGATGAATTCCTATAGTACATGCATTGGTTACTTCAGAATATCGATGTTAACATGTACAATACATCACATCCTATCATTTAAGTTGCCTATATCTGATGCCTGGGTTTTCTGTTAACTTTTCATTAACTTTGGTAACTGTCGTGAGATATCAAGCTTCAGTTGCGCAACAGCGATTATTACTAAGACCACGTTACTGACAACGTTAGGACAAGACACATTGAGGCAAGAATATTGGTGTATTTTGTTCAATAACAAGCACAATGCTGATAGTTAATCAATTAATTCATTCGATTTTTCGTCTCACATAACAGAAAGAAGATTGTGCTCTCACGTGAAATTGCTCTGACTCAGTAGCTGGACTCAGCCCCACGATACTTTATTAGTTAGTTTCCTGAATGATCCTACAGTCCGTTTCTCAAATCGCTACCCGAAAAATTTTTGTATCTTACTTTATTCTCATCAGATATAGTCGTAAACCCATAACTAATTGATTGGTAACTTTATTTTCTTGGTCAGCCTAATCACTTCGTTAAGGAAACTGTGTTTCCCTAATTAAATGAAGCCGTTATTGATCGGAGGTTTGTTTTTCGCTTTATGGTGTTATTAGTTAGTCACAGCCCATCTCAAGCCAGAATTTTCATAATAAAATAATCATATCGAGAAATTTAGCCAATTATATGTCTGTCAATTATCGATGCCTTCGGCCTCGAATGTAACATCGAGTGAAGAACGAGTTGAACAACCAATGAACGATTCAATGAATTAACACATATACCAATGGGAATGTTTTCACATTCGCCAGAGAAATTTGTCTGAATTATTCAACTTGATCAATGAGCATTTTGGTTCAATAATCATATTTTCACATATAATGGCAGAACATCAGTGCAAATAGAAGGCTTATCTCAAGGTGGATAGTCAAAGAATAAGACACTCCTCGCTCACCCTTTCTTAAAACCTTAAATGACAGAAGATTCAGAAGTAGCAAATGACAGCAGAAAAGAAACTGGCCCTCGGGAAAGTTCTCGTCTATGTCATCACTGGTCTCGAAAGGGCACAATGTAATTTAAAGTTCGGGTGAAGGATATTAGTGATCAAAAATGCAAACAGCTTCAGTTAGTCTCGTTACCTTGTGTATGCTTAATTGGTGTCAAGTCAAAATGATCCTCGCACAATGGTCTTGATAAATTATCCCAGGGAAAGAAAGCATTGAAATAAAATTTAAATTAGGTGCCGATGTTAGCAACATTTAAGGCCTACGTTTGTGTGAATGTTTTAGACGAAAAATCGATGGTCTCTGACAGTTTTATTACAGAGTAGGCCTAAATAGGTCTATCTCCACGAACTGTCAGAGGCTACCGCATTAATTATCCACATAAGATTTTAGCAGACACATAGGCTTTGGTAGTTGCTTAGAACACAACTGTTACTTATTTTAGATAACAGAATCTTTAAATTCTACATGTTGAGGCATTCTCGGAAGTTTTGTTAGAACTGAGCTTCGGGCCATTCTGACCAGGTGCCTCTTGATTGACCTTGTTGCTTTGACATGTTTTAAACTCGATTATTTTAAGATATTTTAAGCAATTAAAGTTTTTCTCAACCCTACATTCGCTTACCTGCACCCACTCATATCTGCTTGTCATTCATGTCATTGATCTTAAATTCAATGTCTTACAAAAAGCGGTTAGGAGCATATTAGGAGCATTTTCGTAATCAGATAGGTCCGCTGAGACTACAAATTGGTTATTTCGATACCTCTCCTGCAAAAGTTCCTCTCAATGCTGATTTAAGCAGCATTAAGAAATCGGAACTGCCAGTACTGCGCAACAATGTCGACGTTCTTCAGGCATATTTTTTTTCGGAAAACACAACTGTGTAGTCTTGTTTTTTATACTATATTAATAATCTTGTTTATATTATATATATAATATTTGTTCATTTATTGTCTTGAGTTCGTCAGGACATCACCCGGCTTATACATGAAGCGATTATTGATAAAATCATAAATTCTTGTGATCTTCTCAATCAAATTTGTATTACCTCACTGTTTTTCAAGGTTATTACTTATGTGGTACCAGGTACGTTAATTTTGTTTTTGTGTCATCTGCTATTCAGGTCTCACTTAACAGATGGTTCCTCATTTCATCGCTGCAAACATGTATTCTCTCATTTGTAAGACACAGTTATCGACTACATTTGTAAGACACAGTTATCGACTACATTTGTAAGACACAGTTATTGACTAAAAAGTTTTAATTGATAAAACTGCAAACCGAACGCGCTTCGCGCATTCTCGCATCAACGGGACGATTATGAACAACAGACAATGAAACAAACTTAAAAAATTTCTTTCACTATTGAATTTACTCTGGTATTCAGAGGCATTGGATTCTTACCATAACTTAACGTTGGTGTTCATGACATGTATTTTGTAACTGATTTCCGATAATGAGGCATTGATAACCATTGTTTTATGTCATCTTCACTTCTTCCAATGACTGTCTTTAGGGCTTTTCAAATTTTGGTGGAGTTCGACAATGAATTCTAACTACTGATACGTAGCTCACTTTAGCATACGTATCTCCACTAGGCACGGAGAGCAGAGACATGCTAGTATAGCTAAGTCTTCATCTACCGCTCTCAATGAAAATATCAAAAATAAACATCGAAATATAGGCAGCACTGAGGATTTTCAGGTCGATGTCATTGCTAAGCTGGCGAGTATTGTAGACCGAACATTAATCATTGAAGCCAAAGACATTGCACACTTGAAGCCTTCAATCAATAGATGACGCAAAGTACTTTGCTACGGTCTGCAGATCGCAATTTGAACATCTAGTCCGGCAGCCAGAACGAGTTTCTGAAGGGAACGAGGCCGAAAATGAGACTTTCACAGAATGATGCACACCACATATTTACTACGAATCACTGCGTCTGCCGAGTTCTAGTGAGTTCCTGTTCTTGTCAGACAGGATAAAAAAAACACATGTTAATCCAGATTGCATTTGTCAGCTAAAATGAAATTTTCTTTGTTTTCTCTGACTAAATGAAAAGTACTAAGCCCAGAGTCATAATTTCTTGGCATGAAATGTCTTCAAGTCATTTCCTATTATGTGCATGTGCTATATCATGCATCTGATCGGCAATGTGTGTGAGAATGTGGTTGAATGTGGATAAAGTTGCTCAAAATGCTTGTGTTTGCCGACATTAAGAGGCTTGCCAAATCTGAATGTTTTCAGCTTTATAGGCAGGAGTGCATGAACATGATAGGAAATGACGTGAAGACATTTCATGCCAAAAATTATGACTGGGCTTAGTAGTTTTTGTTTGATCAGAGAAAGCATAGAAAATTTCATTATAGCTGAAAAATGCAATCTGCGTCCCATTGGATTAACATATGTTTTTCCTTGATCCTGTCTGACAAAAAGAGGAACTCACTGGAACTCGGCAGACGCACCGATTCGTAGTGAGCAGAATATGTACATCATTCTGTGAAAGTCTCATTTTCGGCCTCGTTCCCTGCAGAAACTCGTTCTGGCCGCCGGAATAATCGACCTTACAGGAGGCGGGCTCGCCACTTAACTTAACAAACTTTTCACTCGAGCCTATGAATTATTTTCTAACCAGATATACCTCTTTAACTGTTTTGAAACATATTGCCATCGTTCAACTAAAACAAAGACAGAACATGGGATTGGTGCTAACCATGTTATTGATGGATGACACTCTTATGCATTAGTACGCTACTAACTCGAGCTCCTATCATTTCAGCGATGGACTCTCTCATGCAAGCATTGCCGGAAGAGAGTTCTCCCATTACAGGACTGTGCATAGTTAGTGATGCCACTCGTGTTCCCTTGAGCTACTCAGTTATCGACAGGACTCTCGACAACGATGACGCGGACTTGTGGAAGGATAAAGGATTTCTGTGGGGAAAACGAACCTTGAGATATATTTGTGTCTGTCGGGCGCTGTTCGATGATAAAGTGAGTCGAATGATCTTGGTTGAAAGTGACGGATCCAATAGTTCATCCAACTTCATTTTTAGGGTGATCCTCGCGACGTTTTAACAGAAATGGCACTCATTAATGACAAGGAAGAGGTACCACACGGCTTCCGTGCTGAGGAATATACCATTGACAGCAGTGAGTTGATGTTTGTTCATTCTTACGTGATTTTATTCGGATAGGACCGGGGCGTCCGGTGGTGTTGCAAGGTGGATATGCACGGCATTCATTCTAGAGACGCACTTCTGATCAGAGAGCTGACGTTGATCCCATCCTAATGGCATGATAGCTAATCCGATCCGACTTCGAATCGATATCTCAAATCAATGCTATTCAGGAGCAACCTTTTGTATTTCAAATGTCAACATTGATGGATAGCGGTCTCTAATGGCAAACCGTTTTTCATTATTTCATGCGGATATCCGCGTGTCTTATGGCAGCTGGAGGCTGACCAATCCTGTTTTACTTCACCGTCATCAGTAGTGAGGATTATATGATATGCACGATATTATTATATATCTTAGGTTGCATTTTGAAGTGTCTTCTGTCTACGTACGCAAAAAACAGTTTGATGTTATTTGTAAAATTCTCAGTGACAAGAGATATGTTGAATTCTCAAGAGGAAGGGGTGCTTTTAGCTGGGTATTTTGTTTACCGATTCATCGAGCTGGATATGCTCTCAATGCATTAGAATTCCGAGGCTCGATAACAATGCGTTATGCTTTTGAAGTAGAAGGTATCTTGGAATGTAATGCCTATGAACAGCATAACCATAACGATCACATCTTAACTTGTAAAATGGAAGCTACGTTTCAACTCTGTGAAGAAGGGTCTGACCCGAAACGTCGAGTGAATACTCGTATTTCTTTTCCGAAAGGTTTTGCAGAAATTCAAACGAGTGCGTTTCTCTAATACGAGTGCAGCCTACAAAATGGAGGCTACGTTTCTTTGAGACACACTGCTCTTGGAGACTTCAAGGACAAATATTCAAATAAGAGTTTTCATGTGATTTTCAAACCAGCCAGCGTCGATGCTGATTTCAACAGGAGAAGGCATAGAGTATACATATTATGTAGAGTGGTAACTCCGCATTTATTAAATCCCCAATGTGTATACACTTTCGATTTTATTGAACTCAAGGGAGATACAGTTGGCATTGTCACAAAATGTGAGACATGTAAATTTTTTGCAGCTTTGAAGAAATTACAACGGGAAATGAATGATCATGATTGTAATGCAGAAGGAATGATGGTATTTTACAGATCCTCATGACAGCCTTGGAGATTTAATGTTTGCTGAATTAGCAATTCGATGGGTTCCTATTGCTTTCATGCTGAACACCTAGAGCATTTTCTTAAGCGTGATCATATCACAGGCAACCTGCCACTGGCAGAGCAAAATCACAGAATCAAAGACAACGACTTCATTTAACTTTGAAAGATGTAAATGGTTTCACATCACTATTCAGATTCTATAAATGAAACATGAATTTAGTGATCGAATCATAAAATCATGCCGGTGAAAATTGAATTAAAAACGTGAAATTTCAGCCAAGAAAACACGAATAATATCGCGACCTTTTCATGAAGACTTCCATTATAATACAATTCATGAAATTCCCTTGATAACCTGCTTGATTTCCTCTTAGTTAGGATGCTTATTATCAAATATTCATTCCTTTTGATATACAACTTGTTTCATACTACAGTAAGTCCCCGAATGACGAACGGGATGCGTTCCAGGACCTTGTTCGTTATTGAACTTTGTTCGTTATTCGAGACGTGCATGCCAAACTGTCTATATCAACTATCAGTGCCCACCTCTGGAATTGTAGCATCTCCTCGCAACTTGACACAAAATAAAAAGCAATTTTTCGATTAAAAATCGTTTATTTTAAAGTTATTGCCACAGTAAAGCTATTTTTTCTCGGTGCTTTCTCAAACAGCACATGTACTCTACGTAAACTTCACTAACTAGTATTAACTAGTAGGCATTTAGCTAGTATAACTAGCGGAAGCTGGAGTCTCCTTATCAGAACTGATGACATAAGTTGGGTCAATTTCACACGTGGCGCCGGTAGCAGATGTATTAGCACTAGAGCTCCTTGTAGATGGTTTGAAGAATGAAGCTATTGACAGCTGCTTTGTGATCCCCTTCTTCTCCTTGTAGAGTTCCATGTAGGGAGGAAGAAGCTCTTGATGGCTCGTGGAAAATTGATGGAAGCGAGCTACATCTGGGTCATTGTGTTCAAGGAGACCAAGGCCCTTCTCAAACAATGCAAACGCCTCCGCCAGAACCTTTCTTATCAGTCCCTTGTGCTCGACATTCCCCAGCTGCTGTGCTTCTTCTTCTTTCTGCTTTTTCCTCTGTTCCTCAAGCTCAAGAAGATCTTCGTTGGACAGTTCATCTGCATGGGCATCGAGGAGCCCGCGGACATCCACTTCATCAATGTCCAGCTGGAGATCGTTGCCCAAGGAGACCACATTTCTGACGACTGACTGAATCTCCTCCTCAAACTCTGATGCGTCGCTAACAACAGTAGGGAGCAGCTTGTGCCACACAGCACTCAGGGTAGAGTCGGAGACCTCTGCCCAAGATGCGCCAATATTCCTCACGGCCTTCAAGATGTCGCACTCCTTCCACCACTGTCGAAGTGTTATGCCACGGGTCTCGGTCTGCTGCACTGCTTGGCTGAAAGTTTGGCGGAGATAGTACTTTTTGAAAGGTTGAAGGATTGCAGTCGTGTTGGGCGGCAAATACATCACCCTAACGTCTGCATGAAGGTCGTCGAGAAACTCAGGGTGGCCGGGTACGTCATCGAGGAGGAGGAGGATGTGAAAAGGAATCTCTTTTTTCTGGGAGAAGGCTCTCACTTGAGGAATGAAGCACTCGACGAACTAATCCTGAAATATCTGGCGAGTGACCCATGCTTTTCTGTTGCTCTTCCAATTCACTGGCAGGCTGGACTTATCCACTCGCTTGAAAGCTCGTGGATTCTCAGAGTGGTAGACAAGAAGCGGTTTTATTCTACAGTTTCCTGCAGCATTTGAGCCCAGTAGAAATGTGAGGCGATCCTTTGCGGCCTTGAAACCGGAAGCAGTCTTCTCGCGGCTGATGTAAGTCCTGTCTGGCATGCGCTTCCAGAACAGACCAGTTTCATCGACATTGAAGACTTGCTCAGGAGAGTAATTGTCTTCTTCGATGAGAGCAGCAAACTTAGATGGGAAAGTTCGGACTGCTTCTTGGTCAGCACTGGCTGCCTCACCGACGACTTTGACATTATGCAGGTTTGCTCGATTCTTAAATTGAGAGGACCACCCATGACTTGCCGTAAACATATGTGGCTCATCCGTCGACGTGGACGACACTCCAAGGCGATCCTTCACGTCTGAGAAGAGACTCATTGCCTTCTCTTGTATCAGCAGCAGGGATAGCGGAGCACGGCGCTGATGTTGGTCTTCAATCCAAACCGCCAAGAGCTTCTCCATTTCTTCTAGAACAATACCACGTCGCTCCGTCATCTTGTTTGCCTTGAGTGGACCAGCAGGCAGCGCAAACTCTTTTGTCTTGTCTTTTTGGTTCACAACTGTTGCAATAGTACTGCGGTTCACTCCGCACGTAGTCGCGATAGAGGAGAGAGTTTCACCAGCTTTATATCTTCGAATAAAGTCTCTCTTGGTTTCTAAAGAAATCACATTCCGCTTCTTATTGACACCTCCACTATCATTGCAATCAGCTCTTACGCCTTGCACCATTAGCCATGACGCATGTATGACTGAAATTTTCAACACAGCGACGAAGATGTACCGTATGTGGGACGATGAATAGCGCAGACAGTTCGAGTAACAACGCACCGAGAAGAAAAGTGAATGAGAGCTATATCAGTTGACCTGAATCATCCTTCAGCCAATAAGATGCGAGACAACACATCCAATTTACTTTGCAATCGATGAAGAGATACCTCAAGCAAAAAACCTCCACAGCGAATAGTTTCCGTAGACCTCAGGCGCCATGCTGCAAGTCAGGCAATAGACACGCTTGTGCTACCCTAAAATAGCAGCAGCAGCGAGCGGGTGGCGCAGTGGTTGCAATGCCTGGCTAAGGTCTGGACGAGCTTGGGTTCGAGTCTCGCCCAGATATCAAGTAGTTTCGGCTGGGTGTGTGGCTAGCATCTGTAATCCAGCCGTATGAAAGCCCGTGACGATTGACAATACTAACTAGCATTTGAAACCAGCGAAGTGAAGAGCAGGAAAAAACCGAATCAGAGAAATTTAGACCTTCAGAATCGTTGTTCATTATTCGAGGACTTACTGTACTTATATAGGAGAGTCATCTCGGTAGTATATAACTTGGCAAAATTTTGACTTTTTTAAAACTGCTCAAATAATGTTTTGGACCACGGGAACGTAATCTCCGCATAAAACTGAATCTTTTGATATAAAATTTTTCACTGTATACAGATACTTTTTTGAGTCGACACTCTACCTACATATCCCTACTCTATGAGAGAAGGTCTTCCACAAAGCTAGAATTCAGTAGAGCAGGCGGGACTAGACATCTTCTCATGCAGCATGAACCTGCTTTGATATTCGAGTTACACACTGACATCATGGGGCTGATTGCCATAAGAGCATGTCAGCAGGAGAACACGAGGATGACAGGAAGAGAATCTATCAGCTTCTTGTCTTTGATACTTTCGGAGGTGTTGCACCTGAAGAGAACAAATTGATTTAGAGAATGGCCATTATGATGTGTCGGGATATGTAGATGCCATCTGACATGTAAGAAAGAGCCTTGACTGAGATTTGAAGTATTGCGAAATGCGCTCATAACCATTCGGTAATTTAAGAGAAAGTGAATGAAATGTACAAGAGTGAAGAGGACGAAGAATTGGGAAATTTGACCTCATTCGAGTCTCGCGCACGAGACTGTTAACCCTATCAGGATAGAGCGATTATAATCGAATAATTATTAGCGTCGTAGGACAGCGGGCGCACAAAGTGCCCCCCTCAAATTTTCCATGTTCCGGTGGATTAAGGATTGTAGATATTTCGAGTCTCCTCTTTCCAATGGCACTGCCTATTTTGCATGATTTGAAGACCTTCATACCAAAAACTTTAAATCCAAAATTTGAATTTTCAAAATTTTTATGAATCTATGTAAATTTTTTTGTCTTCAAAAATTGTTCATTGCAACCAAAGTATTTCTGCAAATTTGTACTCAGGCATATCTGTATGGTGTTACAAGTAATATTCTCCTTAAATTTTAGTGCTATAAATAACTTGAAATATAATTAAGATAAATAACTTGAAATAATTTGAAATTTGTTAAATAATATCTTTTCATGTATTATTGCATTTTTCTATCTTTACAAATGTCTCGTTCTAATGACTCATTCCCTATAAAGATAAGGTTATGATGGATTCCGAATGCATTCTTTCGAATGGTGATGTGTATCTTGCATTATTCTGTGGGCTTCATGTCACGGCAACTCATTTCTGGAATAGTATCTGCATGTACATACCCACAATTTGAATGCCGTCGCTGCAAGGGTGAGCTTCCTGACATTCATCCACAAATCCAGGAGGTGATAATCGGGGATAGTGCTTTCGAGGTGGTGGAGTCTTTCTGCTACCTCGGCGATGTGTTAGACAACTCAGGTGGATGTTCTGGTGCTGTCACCGCCCGTATAAGATCTGGAAGAATTTTCACGATTTGCTGCCCATTCTCACAAATAAGACTATCTCTTTACGGCGTAGAGGCCATGTCTTTGAGTCCTGTGTGAGAAGTGTTTTGCTATATGCAGCTGAAACATGGCCACTCAGAAATGAAGAAATGACTCGTTTGGCTAGAAACGACAGCGGCATGATACGTTGGATCTGCGCAGTTAAGTTATGTGGGTGCCGCTCTATGAATGAGCTGAGGCAGATGCTCGGTCTTCACGACTTAGAGGCTTCGCTTCGTAGGCATCGGTTGTGGTGGTTCGGTCATCTGGAGCGTATACCATCGCCGGCATGGCCAAGGCAAGCCCTGGACCCAACATCAGAGGAGGTCAAATAAAGAAATGGTCGCACAATATCAGGAAAGACCTGGAGCTGATGAAACTCAATCCTGCTGTCGCCCAAGATAGAGAAGAGTGGAGAAGAAGAATTCACCCGAATCGACACAAGACGGCCGTCTCACCTCCACACCTAGGGAAAAGAGACGTTAAACGGGGGTAAGGTAAGTATGTACATGTTGGCCTATGCGATATATGTATATTACAAATATACAAGCACAATGTACATGTACTCATCTTGGGAGATACAATGAATGTTTATATTAACACTCTTGAATTGCATATGCATCAATATTATGTAAATATGGTACAGAAACAATCAATTTAACAACTTTTAAAAATAACCTTGCAGCAAGTCAATTTTGCCCACATTTTTAATGAAACTTCAACATACTTAAAGTGCATACAAACTGAAAGTCACAAAAAATTATACTTCTATCTGACTTATTTTAGGAGATATAAAAAGAAGTTCCCCCGGTCCTGATAGTGTTAAAGACTCTTGGATTTTGGGTTGCTGCTTTTATCTCATTTTAGTTAGAACTTTGATTTATTCTTTTTGTATGATGTTTATGCTTCGTAATGAAGTTAATCCTATCCGCTATTGCTCATTAAATTCCTTTGGCATGAAAGTTGCGCAATTTGTACACGTCTTCCAAGAATGATGACTTTCCTGCAATGGTACATCGAGCGTACCGAGTTTCAAGGTGCCTTCAAGCACGTTATAAACGTGCTGCATTTCACATCCTCCCATTGATTTCCTTTCAGAGGAGAAATGCTTGCAGAAGCGTCAGTTGTGTGTCAAATTCACGCCGGCAGCCAGCACATATACTGCTATAACTGACGTCATTGTCTTGAGTGGACGAACGAAGCGACCACCGGTCGGATATACATTGGTTGGAGAGGTCAATAGTCTTCTCCTTTGCTACAAGACCGGCAAGATCCCTGCTGCGATGCAGAAAAATGCAAATTCTCGGAATAGTAATGCTGTCCCAGCAACTACAGTCACTGCAACGGAAAATCAACGTCCTGCTTTCAACCGTTCGAATACTCGTCATACACATCGTGAGTTGTTACTTAACTCTCTTACCAGCGAATCTGCGATCAAATGTTAAAGTCATCAATGCTTAAGTGATAAACAAATAATTGGTGGTTTTAACCCATTGCTTAATAGATACATGTGATTCGCATCAACTTTGTTCGAAACTTAATATGTTTATGATTTCTGTTATCAGCATAAAAGGATTATTATCATGATATCCATCGATTTCACTTCAAAGATTCAACCATGAAGAATTTTGTATTAACTGGTGGTTTTTTGAGGGTCCAATATGCCATGGAACTTGCATTGACGTTCATGTTTGAATTGAGGCTTTAAAATCTTAAATGATTAAATAATACTGAAATAGGAAATGTTTTATCCTCCGAAATACGACATGATGTTCAAGGAAGACACGGCTGTGAAGAGGAAATTTTTCTTCTTCGAAGCCGACTTCCTCCAAGAGGTTTGCAAAATCCTCCTCGTCAGCAAAGACTTGTCAATGAACAGATTGTGTCGATTAATTAAAGTTCTGTCGACAGACACCTACCTCTGAGCTTCTTGACTCTCGGAGAGTTAAAGTGTCATTTTCAAATGTGTTCAGTCACAAGCAAAGCAAGCAACTGTTATGCCAACTTTTGCAGCGGTTTCATTCTTGTTCTTGTATTCTGCAATTGCTCACTATCAAATGCATCTACATTGAAGTACAAAGCTGATCCGTTATCAAAACATACGAGGGTTGTCCGAAAAGTCCTGTTACAAATCAAGCTGTGGTAATGAAGACGAAAGCAAGATCAAATCTACTTGAAAGTCTTGACTAACATAACATTGTGAACCCACTGGGTTGTTTTCAATCAATTCGATTTGATCTGTATTCACTAAATGTCATTTGCTTAGCACATGGTTTCAGGAACTATGTGAAATTCGGTGAAATCCGTTTCACTTTGCAGTCGTTTATCAATCTATTGCCACATGAGAATTTCTTGCGTTCATTCAGTTTGCAGAACACAATGCAGAAAAGTGATTCAACGAAGAGAGCGGTGATCTGGTTTCTCTGGAAGCAAGGGAAACGGAATGCTGAGATTCACAGTGAGATGCAACCCGTTTTCGGAGAAGAAACTCCTTCCAAAATGACCATCGCTGGATGGAGAAGTTTGATGGTGGATGTGAGGAAGTCAGTGATGCTCCAAGATGCGGCAGACCCGTGACCACGACAACATCGCAGAACATTCAGCGTGTACAAGCCGCCATTGATAAAGACAGGAGACTGAGCGTGCGAGAGCTCGAGGACTTACTGAGAATTCCCCATACCACCATTCATGACATTTTGAAGGCACATCTTGGAATGGCACGAGTCTCAGGTCGATGGGTGCCGAAACTGCTCACCGAAGACCAGAAAAAGATTAGAGTTCAAGTTTGCAAGTAACTGCTTCGACGTTTCCGAGACGATCCAAGTTTCCTGGACCGGTTGATAACAGTTGACGAATCCTGGTTCCATCACTATGAGCCGGAGTCAAAAGCAACAAGCACGCAATGGAAGCAACCTGACGAGCCAACGCCCACCAAAGCACGTTCCATACCTTCTGCGGGGAAGAGAATGGCCACTGTCTTCTGGAACAAGAAGGGAATCCTGATGATTAGATGGCTTCAGAGAAAACACACAAACAGTGAATTACTACGTTGATCTGTTGACAGAACTCCGTAGGGTTATCAAAACTGAGCGTTAAGGGGACTGCTTTCACATGGAGCAATCCTTCAGCAGGATAATGCCAGGGCCCACACAAGTCATCAGTCCTTATCTGTTATCGAAAATCTTGGCTTCGAACTGCTTCCTCACCCGCCCTATAGCCCAGATCTTGCTCCATGCGACTACTGGCTCTTCGGACCTATGAAAAAATACCTGGGCGGCAAACATTTTCAAACCATTCAAGGCCTATCTGGTGCAATTAGTCAGTGGGTGAGACAAACTGATGTTCAGTACTTCGCTGACGGGATTCAGAAGCTTCCAGAACGTTGGCAGAAGTGCATCAGTGTACAGGGAGAGTGGTTTGAGAAGATGGACTTTGAATAGTTCCATAAAATTTTGTTGAATAAAAGTATATACTTCGTAACAGGACTTTTCGGACAACCCTCGTACATTCATCAATTTATAGGAGCATTGAAACATACATTTACGTCCATTTGACAACTTGTAGATAAATGAAAGTGCGTATCTAGCCGAATTCATAATCTTTATTGCTCTGGAGACCTTTCGTCGGTCTTCTCAACAGAACATACCCAGTAGAAAGAATGCAAATGAGTGATGACAGATGAGAAGTACAACTACATGCTATAAAGGAGATGGCTTCACCAAGGTAAATGAATACCAATTAGCAGCTCACGTTGCTTGCACAAATTTGGCTTGATGTACCGAATATGCAAAGCTTCAGAAATGTGTAATTGGTAGGGCGGTCAATAAAGTCAAAAAGTCAATAAAGTAAAAATACGGTCAAAATATACAAATGAAGTCAATATAGTCAGTAGAGTAAAAATAAGGTCAAAAAGTTTAAATAAGACAGTAAATTTTTCAGGAATCTGGTCTTCCCAGACGCTATTTTTAGACACCTGGCCTTCCTAAGCGCTATTTTTAGATCAGGGTGTCCCGAACTCTTTTCAATCAAAACAAAAAGGTAAGTTATTGGGACACCAAATATTCTCGCTAGGATTTCAACGCACATAAATGCATCTTTTTGTTAACTGACACTGACTATCGTCGATTGTTCGAAATGCCCAAGACAGCTGAAAGTGATGCATCCAAGTGTAAAAGAATTACTTGTCAATATCCTCAAGAATTTAAAGTAACACCAAGGAATGAACTTTTCTGTGTGCTTTGTGAATGCCCGGTGAAATACGCGAAACAGTTTATGATTCTTTTCTCCGCAAAACATTAAATACTATGCAATAATGAATTACAAGGCCAGTAACACTTAACTCGTTGTTTAAGAGGCATTCCTTCTTTTCGTGAAGAACTTTGTATTTGTGGGCTCAATAATAAAATGTGTTTCTTTAATTAAAACAAGTAACGTTTTCTTGTGAGTCTGAAATGATGTTTTCTTTGGTTAAACAAAACTGAATTAGGTAAAAATTTGCTTGAAAATAAAGTCAAAATTCGTAATTTTTTAGGTCAATAAAAAACCGCCCAAGTAATAACCTGTCATTTCTAGCGTGAAATACAATTGAAAACTTGTCACGAAGATATCTACGATCGCAATTACAGTCAATGACATGAGAAGCTATGGCCGAGGAATTGCGGCGACTGTCACCTTTGATGAGCCAATTAGGAACGTGTTCTTTCGATCGAAAGGCGATTGAAATCGCATAGAAATCGGTAGACGACGGAAGGCGAGCAGAAATCAGGCAGCTGATCTTTGGGAGAGCGCACTGGAATGCGTTTGGTTTGGTATAGAAAAGTGACACTGGCTGCAGGGTAATTAAGACCAATCAAACACCGAACTCTGCTGAAGAGAAGAGGCTTGACGGTCACCATGAAATGGTAGCTGATATAAACTTTCTTCTCAGCGGTCTGAACAACTGGCGAAGGAGAAGGAAGTTCAATTAATTTGTACTTATTAATAAACTGAACAGGGTACGCATTTCTTTCAAGAATCGCTTGTAGAAACTGCAATTCATCTGGTAAATAGTCAAAAGAAGATAGCGCGGAAATGTAAAGATCTTGCTAATGAGAGTTTATAAGAAACAGGCACAAAGCTGTGATAGCTCATAAGAACTCCATTCCATATAGGAGCATTGTTTCTTCTCGTTCAGAAAGAAATTGGTTAGCTGAAATATTCATAAATTGTTTTTCAGCTAAAACTGTCTCATTAGGTAGATGATTTGCATTAGAAAGTCCACTCTATTTTGCATGTCATAAAAATCGTTGTTCACCTGTCATTTTCTTGAACTCATTTTTAATCAACGTCTCGAGATTAAATTTTCAGTCTGTTCCTACAATTTGTTCGCGACCGTGCAGAAGTAACAGCTATGAACACGAGCTCAACAAACTATGTGGTCAAGTGAATCCATTGACAATTGTGCAGATTGAAGTCGTCTAAACAACACGATCATCGAGTGCTTCTACTGTCTCTTCCTGGCATTGAACAGCGCTGCGCACGTGTGGTCCCATGGTGTAATGGTTAGCACTCTGGACTCTGAATCCAGCGATCCGAGTTCAAATCTCGGTGGGACCTTCAGTTTTCCTGATCTTCATGGTTTGGAAAGTTGCATTCTGAATTTGACTTGCGTTTTGAAGTATGAGTTAATTAGTAAATGCGCCGGGCATAAAATTCGAAATATTTTCTCTCAATATTTCCTCTTTCTCTCGCTTCAAGGGAGATAAGAAGAGACATGAGGATTTTTGCCATTTGCGCAGCGAAACGAAGCCTGTTTTCGTTTCATTTGGTGCATTTTTCTCTTGGCAGTGTACAGTTTGTGCTTTCTGATGACTTAGTCATTCGGCACTTTTTGAAAACGATTTATGTGGAAACATGCGTTGTAATTGTAATTACGCAATTGAAATTACAATTACTGTAGTTAGTAACTGCAATTAATTACATTTTCTGAGAGGTAACCTGTAACTGCAATTAATTACATTTTTAGCCATCTAATTGAGAAGTAATTGCAATTATTCTGCAATTAGCACTGTTAAATATTCATTCAACCATGTAATCTAAATAAGAGAAGTTGGAATCAGTTAATAATTGAAAATATTTCCCCTTCAGCTTTGTCTGGCGTGCCGTTCGAAATCAATAAGAAATATTGCAAGGAGAAATCATTCGACGTGAGTATGTGAAGAGGTTTTTGAGAGAATCAAACTTAAGGCAATAAAAGAATTTCATAATCCTTTCTTTTGCTGTACTGATGCACCAATTAGGGTTTGAAACAGCCTGCATCAGTCGGTTCATTTCACCCTATGGGGTGGGTGACCTTCCTCATTTTTAAAAGGGCTCTTATGAAAACCCTAATCTGCTTAAAACTTGCCCTCCTCACTCTCAGGCGCATTCTTCAAGCTCCCCAGCGTCCTCATGAGGATCCAAGGAGCCCCATGAAGATCCAAGGCTCTTGTAGAGCAACTGTTATTTGACTGCGATGTTGTTTGGCTTATTTTACAAATATAGAATTGCAATTCTCAAAACTGAAAAGATACAAAATGCTTAAAATCATAATAAATTCGTGATCTTCATGGGACGGTGAAATTGGCGATCCTTACAGGGATTCGTCATGCTTTGGTGCATCCTCTCAGTTTTCCTTTGACGACCCTTGAACGATAATCACATCTCTGTGGTAATGTATACATCCAAACAGCGCTTTCATGCTTGCCGGAGATACTGTAAATGGCCGACGTCGCTGGTTCCAACTCTGATATACAACCTTTTACGTTTCCTACGGCCCAAGTTTCTCGAAGTCTAAATCTTGTCAAAATGTATCAATCGCTATAAGACTTCAACAAACAGTAGTCGATGAGTGTTTTCTATCACTGTACAAAATTTCCTATTGAAGACTTTTTAGACGCTGTAGTACACAGCCTGTAAACAAAACCTCGCTCATAAATCTCTATCGTTGCATCATTGAACTAACTAATTCATTTTCATAATTTCAGTTCTATGAGCCGAAAATTAAGTACAAGTCTCCTGCAGATATCGATAATGAGGTAAGTTTTTCTATTATCGGTCATGACCGTGGTGCAATGTAGTCTGTAAATCAGGATAAGCACTGTAAACTTGTCAGTGCTCATTATGGTTGGAAAAATCAAGAATTTGATGGTCTTATTTTTATTAGATGATAACAATTAATTTCGGCTATATTCCATAACCATTCTCAAGTAAAAAGATATGTGTAAAATGTGCAACTTTCAAACAGTATGATGTAAGTCAAGTCAAGTTAACTTTATTGATTCACAAAAGTAGCGGTGAAACATTACAAATATAAAATATGAAATTAACTAAAATCAATGTAAGTAGGTAACAGAAAATCCTTACACAATACTTTCTCGATCTTTCTGTAAACGTGGAACGCAGTGGATGATCGACATTGGACTCAACCTGTCGGAACAACTGATGACAAATGGAATCAACAGTATGAGACAAATCAGAAAATGAAAATCACGGAAAAAATACGATTCACGACCTTCAAAACGTAATAGTCTATTACATTCAAAAATTTTCAGAATTTTGTCAATTTCATCATGAAATATATTCCAATTGCTGGCTACCGTATATGCTCTACTCAGCATTCCAATAACCAGACGCCGGTGCCACGCTCTTGGACAGTTTAAAGAAAGTTTAAAGTTAAAAAAAAATTTTTAGATAATCTAATAAAACCACATATAAATTCTAAACATATGTTGAATTCTACCTCTCACTTGATAGAAGAAATTAATAAAAATCAGAACTTTTTCATGACAAACATATTTTAATTAGTTATGATGTTGAATCACTGTTCACGAACATACCTGTAAATGAAACAATTGAGCTGGCGGCTAATTTAGTCTATGATAAGAATTCAACTAATAAGCCTTTGTTTGGCAGGGATGTATTTAAAAAAACTGTGCCTGTTTGCCACGAGTGGTCAATTTTTATTTAATGACCAAATGTTTAAGCAGATAGATGGTGCAAGTATGGGTTCCCCCCTTGCTCCTACACTCGCAAATCTATTTTTGTCACATATGGAACAAAATTGGATGAATGAAGAATGCAGTCCACTTTATTACGCAATATATGTAGATGATTGCATTTGCGTTTTTGATGATATATAGAAAGTAGAACGGTTTCACCAATTTTTAAATAGACCATACAAAAATTTAAAATTTACTGTAGATATTGGAGGCAATAGTATAGCATTCTTGGATGTTAAAATAAATATTACGAATAATTTGGAAACTAGCATCTTTAGAAAAGAAACGTTCACAAATGTGCTATTAAATTTTGAAGCAAACTGTCCAAGAGCGTGGCAACGGGGTCTGGTTATTGGAATGCTGAGTAGAGCATATACGGTAGCCAGCAATTGGAATACATTTCATGATGAAATTGAGAAAATTCTGAAAATTTTTGACTGCAATGGTTATACTAAGAACTTTGTTCTTAAAATTGTTTCGGTAATAGTCTATTAAAAAGGTAGTTAGGTAAGTTACAGAAACATGGATGCGAGTAAGTTAAAATTGAGCGAATATGTGAGACATAACAATTAAAAATCACATGGTAGGATGTGGTTTCCGTGGCACAGTGGTTAAGTGCTTGGCCTAGCAATCTGTCGGTCCAGAGGTCGAGCCCCGAAGGTGTCATTGGAAGTCGGCAGGAAGGGCATCCTGTCTCCGTGGCACAGTGGTTAAGTGCTTGGCCTAGCAATCTGTCGGTCCAGAGGTCGAGCCCCGAAGGTGTCATTGGAAGTCGGCAGGAAGGGCATCCTGTCTCCGTGGCACAGTGGTTAAGTGCTTGGCCTAGCGATCTTTTGGTCCAGAGGTCGAGCCCCGAAGGTGCCATTGGAAGTCGGCAGGAAGGGCATCCGGACTAAAAGTACTACAACGCTCCATAAGTCTGACTATGTCAGCAGCGTCCAATCCCCAGGTCTGGGGAGTAGTGACGTAAAAGCTTCATTTTTTTTCTTTCATGGTCGGAGCAATTTGCTCTCTTCAAGTTACGAAGAATATACATCTTACGATAACACTTGGATGTTGTTTTGACTGTATGCTCATTCCAAGTAAAATTGTCAGAAAAGATAACGCCAAGTAAAGTAACATATTTAACTGCAGGTATGTTGGTGTCACAGCTAGAGATGACATCTTCATAAACTAAGTGTTTCTTTGTAACATAATTCATTACACAGCTTTTGGAAAATTGAGTGTAAGACCAACACTCTTCAGCTCTTCACACCATTCAGCTTGAGTGCAATCATCTGAAACTTCACGAACAAAATACAATAACATCGTCAGATGTCTTAGTGAACTCATTTCATCCATCATGGCAAGAAATAGCAATCGTAATACATCACAGTGGGCAAAGAACCCATGATATACCACCCCAACCTCCCAATCAATTGGTGATATGATGTTACTAGAGTAGAGATTCCTTGATTGTTCACATTCGGCCTGACTGTTTATTTTTGGTTTCTGTTTTCTGATGATTATTGCTTCTTTTAATCTGAGATTTGCTTCATCATCTGCTGGATTGAGGATTTTTAGATTAAAGGTTTTGTTCTGATTGCATTTTTGATGATGTTTGTAAATAGATGAATTCTTGTTGTTGTGATCTTCTTTTATGACATCATGTCTTGTTGTTGTGAAGATGGCGAATAGTGCTGCCAATGTAATGTTGATGGCATTGGTGACATTGATTTAAGAAAAATATCGGCGGCATTGGACTTGAAGTGAATCAATGCACATAGAATTGTAAGTCAACTCGCATAGGGCACATGTGATTTTCATTTCTGTGTTTTTACTTCTCATATGCACTTTTATTTCATGACATAGCTGCATTGTCATTGTTATATTTACTACTCCATTTTTTATATTATCAGTTTATTTATTTCATAGTTACGAATGCCATGACTTTGCATGTAGAGAATGTTGACTAATTATGACGCAACATACTGTGTAATATATTGCACAAATGTGGAAAAATGTGCCCTGCTAATGAACTGAAGTGAACTCGCCGACTGTATTCCATTTCCTTATGTGGTAGCAGCTCAGAATTTAATACCTAGAATCATCTGCACTACCTGGCATTATATGCTACTAACAAATGGAATAAGTAGGGAGTAGCATATAAATTTTTGGGTAAGGGTAACACATGATGGATGGCAGCACCCGTAGATTCAGGAATCATTAATTCATTAAAAAACGTTTCGTTATTTTGCAGTAAAAAAGACACCCCAATGTAAGTTTTTCTGCATACATGTTTCTTGTTCTCGAAATGACTATTATAGCGTGGGAGTTACTATAGTGTCATCATCATTATCAGAAACCTACTTTTGAATATCTGGTTGTAATTATATTTATAAATGTTTTAACATAAATCGGCACTTATGGGTTATCTCCCCCCAGGTTTTCTAATCTGTCTAAAATCTGCAAAAATGAATCAATCGTCACGAAACTTCGGGTACACGTACTTAAGCATATTTTCTATCTACATACAAAATTTGATGCAGATCGAACAAGTACTTCTTGCATTAGAGACGATAACGTAAAGTGTAGCGATGTCAACAGCTTGATCTGACTTAGTCTGTTCGACGCATCATTGCTACTCGTGTGTGCATTGTTCTCTCTCCCTCTCCGTCTCATCCACTGCCATTTGAAATCTTCCCACGACCACTACTTTGTCACACCTTTTAAAGAAGCATATCAATGTGAAGGATGTGGCCTGGTCATCATCGCTTCGCAAGCTGTCTGGAAATGATTTTGTTGACCTCATGTTCCTTCAGCTCAGACGATGAGGTCACTGAGAAGCCAGATCAAGCTGTCGTCATCGCTGCATTTCAAGTTATCGCTCCTAATTCAGAGAGTATTTCTCCGATTTGCCCAAAATTTGGTATGTGGCTAGAGAATATCCCAACTTACGTGTGTTTAAAGTTTTGTGACGATTGATTCATTTCTACGGCTTTATGACAAATTTGAATACGTGGGGGGGGGGAGATAGGCACCCATAAGAACCCATAAATCATCAAGAGAAATTTGATATCATTCAGAAGCTCATCATGACGGAAAGGGAGGTCCGAAGCTAAACTAATAATAAATGATGGTAATGTCGCCTGCTAATATTAAAAGATTATCTGGGGCGACCGCACAAAAACAATGTTGGGTAGTGAGTTGTTAGTGACAGTGCGAATTTCAATTGGTTAGTGATACTGTTAGTGATTTGATAGCCTAACAGTGTTTCTGTGCGGTCGCCCTGAGGAATTAGCGATTTGTGGCTAGATTTATTTTTTTGCTCATTTTCGTGATAAAACTACCGCAAAATGTCTAAGTCGCCTATAATTTTGCAGATGCGTCTAAAATCCAAAGCTGTAGGTGGCGAATAAGTTGCTATAACCGATTGATAGATATTTAATCGCTCATCTGAGCTGATTTCACGCCAAGCGACGAAGTAGTGGATATTGTAGTAACTAATTAGCAGTGAGTAGTAATGTTTGTATGTTAGCGTCATAAAACATTTGTGGAAATACATTGCATATTCCGTCTGATCAATGAAAAAGGCTAATTTTTTTAAATTCACGAAATTTTAAGTTAAAAGCATTAATTTTCCATGAAATGTTGTAGTCAATACTATGAAATAATTAAAATATTTGTTATTGTTGTAAATTCCTGTATATCAGGAGATGTTATGCAAATCATAAACAGATTGATTTCAATTATTTTGTCATCATCAAAGACAGCCGGCAACTTCTATTCAAGATCGATCTTGTGTGGGAATAGTTAAGGAAGTGCGGGACAAGTTAAGCCTCGGCAATAGAAGCCGAAATCAGGGACACTACAGGAAAATATGAGGTAGGATTGAAATGCGACGTAGAGCGCTATTAAGTCGCGAACTATCGCCGGCGAACTTGGCAAGCGAACATGCTGCAAAATATTGCTGAACTGTAGCATGACATCCTGCAGTTGATGATGTTCCAGCTTTCCTCAAGATGCGTTCCCACAGGTATGATGCTACAATAATTGTAGAAAGTCAAATGATATGGACATGTGTTTCCATGTG
>CAJQUW010014744.1:0-76717 GCA_907163375.1 Prostheceraeus crozeri
GAAGTCCCCACCAATTATGATCGTTGCATGAGGCTTTTGTTCTTGTATTTTTTCCATTACTGAGATGAAATATTGCTTCAAATGATTACCATTACTGTTCGGAGGATGATATCCGGCACTTATATACACATTGCTGTTGACATTTTGGAATTTTATCCATAAGGCTTCGGCATTGTCACTGATACTCACTACTTCACAGTTGAGGGACTGGCGTGTATAGATTAACACACCACCCCCTTTATGAGATCTATTGCAGTCAGGACGTTTACATTGAAAAATAATCCGATCTCGGCGGAAAATAGAGAAGTCTTTGATGACAATATAAGAGTCTGGAATATTTTTCCTGAGATACGTTTCAGTTATTATGAAGATATCAATGTTTAGTTTCTGAATGTCCTCTGCCAAGAGAGCACTTTCTTTTTTATTTGTACTTTTCAGCTTTTTTAGAGAAAAAACATTCAAGACACTTATTGTCGGTAGCAAATCTATAGGCACTGTTGGTGAAAAGTCAACGGATAACTGAGACCCTTGATCTATGTCAGAATGAATTGAATCGGAAACCTGTCTTGCACTGTGATGCGATGGTAGTCATATTTCCGGTGGTAGACCATTTCCCCAATTAGTGATCTTGATTAAGCGTTTTAATTGTGATCGGTATACTGGACATGTTCGGTCATTTGCTCTGTGATTGCTGCTTAATCCTTTGATTGACTGACACTGCTGCATTTAAACATCATTGGAGATTCTTTGTGTGGACATGACCAAGCTGCATGTGATTCTGAGCAAAAGCTACATATGGATGCATCAGATTTGCAATATTTTGCGGAATGGCCATATTTTGAGCAATTTGAACATTGGAGAACATGAAGACGGTCTTTGACTGGACAAGCTTTTGCTCCGATACGAATCGAGCTTTTGTGTACTAAAATGGTCGTTCGAGTTGATGGACCAACTTTGCATACTGCACTGTTATAGTCTTTGTTGGTATACATAAAAAGCACGTCTATGCCATCATCATTTGCATTGCAAAGCCAAGGATTTGAGGACCAGATTTCTTCTAGAAGCTCGGAACGTTCGATGTGCTTCGGTATGTGTGAAATTGTCATTTTTGGATGCAACAATGGTCTGCTACGTGTTTCGTAGCCCAAGGTTCTATGTACTCTATTTGCTATTTCTTGCACATTATCACTTGCATGAAATTTGGCTTCCACTTTCCCTTCTGCAGTTTTGAAGCATCGCAGTAATGTTGCATTGATTTCCTTTTTGTGCAGAGCTTTGCTAATATCGTTTTCTATGGCGGCTCTAGTCTTAGCCGGGTCAACATTACTCAGAACAATAGAGGTAGATTGTGGTTTTCTACTGGCGACTTGAGCAAATGTCAATTTCTTTTGCACTTTGTTGGGCAATAGAGATTGCTGAGGCAAGTCGAATGTGCTGTTCATGGGGCTTACACATGGTGCTCTGACAGACAGTTTTTGGTGAGTTGATTGTACCACTGGCAACAACAAATTGATTATAGCATTCTTGACTTGATTAACGTGAGTCTGAATCTCTTGGAATTGAGCACTAGATGTTTGTCTTTTCCTTGAGAAAATCGCATGTGTGACACTTATGATAGAGTCCAGTGACTTCGTGATTTCGGTCATACAGACAGAAGATGCACTTGTAAATTCTTCTTTATTGCTACCTCCATCTGACGTCGATGTCATAGTTGCTCCATGATCTTGGTCTAAACATCTATTCGGGCTAACAACTGGATTGGTCTCATGATCGTCCATCTCTATGGTCAGCAGATGTCAATGGTATCGATGTATATCACAATGTTGGTTCTCGGCGTATATGCTTCGAGGAAAGCCTTGATAGTTTGAAAAATGCAAATTATGAAGATATCCCAGAAAACACTCTAAACTTGGCCAAAAAATGACAAGAATGATAAAGCAATAGAAATCCAATAAGACCGCAATGATAAAACGAATGTAGATAGAAAACGATCCGAAACACGAGAACGAGGACAATTCAGGAACGATCACCTTCTAAATCAAATTGGCAGTCTTCCAAAACACAAACTAACACAAACTAGAGAATGAGAGGAAAAGAGAGAGAGAATGAGAGGAAAAGAGAGAGAGAGAATGAGAGGGAAAGAGAGGAGAGAGAGAGAGATAATCAGAGGGAAAGAGAGGAGAGAGAGAGATAATCAGAGGGAAAGAGAGGAGAGAGAATGAGAGAGAAAGAGAGAGAGAGAGAGAGAGAGAGAGAGAGAGAATGAGATGAAAAGAGAGAGAGAGAGAGAGAATGAGATGAAAAGAGAGAGAGAGAGAATGAGAGGAAAAGAGAGGGAGAGAGGGAGAGAGGGAATGAGAGGGGGAGAGACAGAGATGAACAACATGACATGAAGTTGAGAATTTCACTTTCCACACTGTAAACTGTACAACGTTAAAAAAAGAGCTAAAATAACCGTTTAGCTTAACAGAAAAGCTGCACAGAAAATATCCGTAAATATCTGTTAAAATGATGACGTCACAATTTGATGACGTGACAGTTAAAATCCGTTAATTTTGGACAAACAGCGTCTGTTTTTTCGGACATTTCCAGTTCAGACTGTAAAAAGCTGTGTAACTAGTTTTAACTGTTAATTTTGACAGATATTTCCGGTTTACAGCTTGCAATGCAGGCGTATACGCAGGGTTGTTCAAAAAAGGCTTACTAATTTCATAATCAATTATTTCTGAATCCGCAGGTAAATTACAATTGGATTATTAAGAAACTTGCATGCGTAATTTGCAAAACAAAAATAAAATGATTCGGCGGATTACAGAATACAATGTAGACGGGGCAGGTCTAAACGGGAGTGAGAGAGTCTTGGGAAAGGTCCATTCAAGTCATTTTGAGTATGAAAAGATATACGCTTATGCTGACTTTTACAGTTTTCTAGAAACAAGTGACAGATTAAGGAGCCAACTTGAAAACACATTCAACTCGCGGAACTTGTTGCACTTCGATTTGACGGTTTTTGTAGGACTTTGCCTTTAAACCTCACATTATGCATTGCCAATCAGGAATCACAACTGTGAAATCATGAGGAGTGTGAAAGCAAACATTGCAGATTGTAGGTTTTGATTTCTAACAAGTTTGGTTGATTTCAGGCTGCTCTTTCTTCAGTTTGCGCTAAGTCTGAACCATTCAATTGGCATGTTCTGGCCACGGGAGTGCGATCCTCATATTATTGCTGTGAATTATCAACTATTAATTTAGGATTAACATTAATCCCGTTGCCCTTTTGAAAGATCGCCTTCCTGTTACTGCCCAAGCCTTATCCATTCTTTTATGTGTGTTTGCGGATGCAGAACAATCGGCAGAACAATTCGGTCTTTAAGAAAGGGTAAACGAGTGCCAGTATGGTTGCGCCAAAACATCCTTCCGTCCATCTCTATCACATGTCATGTATTTGAGCAAAAGTGTAAACCTGCAGAAACGGCTTTTAGTGTCTTATTTCATGTGGGCCGCAGCAGTCTGCTGCGTGTTCGCATTGCCGAGGCACTGTATATCAAACACCTCCGGCCAAATGCATGTGTACAAAAAGAAAACGTTTTATCTTTAGCTTTACCTTGGTAATTAACTTAAACTATTTTTGTTTTTTAATGATTATTACCTTTGTTTAAACATATCAGTGATTTATCATTTCTATAGTGTCAACAATTTAAATGCTGGTGTATCTGTTTCACACCGATGTAATGCCTGAAAGAGAGCCGATCGAAAGGCCATGCATGCACTTTGCGTTGTTTTTTATTTTTAAATTAATTTAAGAATTAAATTATTATATTATTAAAGTAAACTAATTTAGAAGAAAAATTCACAAATTAGATGTCGTTGCAGGGAATTACAATAATAGATTGAAGTATGAAGAGCGCCTCTTTGAGCTGTGTAATGATACAAAAGTAGAAACTTTGTATCACTTTATCATTGAATGTTCCGCGCATACGAAAACACGACAAGTAGTAGCACCAGTTCTATGCGGTTGTGTCAGCGTAACTGAGTTTCATGAATTAATGAGTAATCTGATTCCAAAAAATGTAAAACCCATCGCTAAGTTCCAAAAAAGGAATCAATAGTTCATTCATTTCTCATTCTTTAATTAAAATTGTTTATCTTTAGATCAACGCATGTACTTCTTCTCTGCCGTTTCCTATGAATGTGTTGCAGCTGGATGTTCTCTAAATGTTGAAAATTAACAGTTATTGACTTACTGACTTATTGGCCACTCAAGTACTGTAAGTGATGCCTTCTCTGTGTCACTTTCGTAGTAAGTGTATTTTCTTGCGGTTGAGCGGATTAGTGAAAATTTTCCAGTTTACTGGGTTTGGTGAAATATTTCCAAAATGATTTTCCAAACTTTGTTAGTCTAGTTAAATTCTAGCGACTACTTGATCATATTTCTCCCCATAAAGTTGGTTTAGGAGATAGAAACAAAATTAACTTAATTAATTTTCACAAACTTAATTTAACAAATCAGAGAAATCTGTCGCAAGTCGGTTTATTGAAAGTGATTTCAACAACCTTCAACCTTCCAATACGGGAAGCTATGTCCCATGTCAGATTAATGGAGTGACCCTGTATGCCTGCATCCTTTGCAACGTATCAAGGCCTCCAACGGTGGTGCAAGGCTGCTGTTAGTTAGTGTGCTGGGTGGATTGGATCAGATTGTTGCTACTATTGGTCCCACTCCACAACTTCGGGTGTTTCTGAAGATGTTTCGGATTGGTTGCATAATGGTTGCATGAGAATGCA
This sequence comes from Prostheceraeus crozeri, assembly GCA_907163375.1. Taxonomy (NCBI): domain Eukaryota; kingdom Metazoa; phylum Platyhelminthes; order Polycladida; family Euryleptidae; genus Prostheceraeus; species Prostheceraeus crozeri. The sequence goes on from CAJQUW010014744.1 coordinate 4,786, forward strand.
TGAACCAGCAACATTTCGTTGCGTATTTCAGCCAGGGATGTCCGTGCTCCCAGTCAGCAAACACCTCTCCAGGTAAAGCAAGAATGATCATTTTGATAAATACAATACACCGCCTCCAGGCACGAATCTATACAACTGAAATGACCATAGCCACACAGCCCATAGAGTAGGGATATATAGGTAGATTGTCGACTCAAAAAAGGTATCTGTATACAGTGAAAATTTTTATATGGAAAGATTCAGTTTTTTGCGGAGATTACGTTCCCGAAGTCCAAAAAATTATCTGAGCAGTTTCAAAATTGTCAAAATTTTGCCAATTTAAATACTACCGAGATGATGCACGCTTTAAGTAGTATAAAACAAGTTGGACATCAAAAGGAATGAATATTTGTCAATAAGCATACTTACTAAGCGGAAATTGAGCTAATTTGCAAGGGAATTTCATGATCCGTTTTATAGTGGAAGTCTTCATGAAAAAGTCGAGATCTTATTGTGGTTTCTTGGCTTAAATATCATGTTTCTAATTCATGAAAGCAATAGCAGGTCATCGAATTGCCAATTTAACAAATAATACCTCTCCAAGGCTGTCATGACACGGACAATCTGTAAAATAATATCATTTCCTTCTGCTCTGCTATCATGATCACTCAATTCCGTTGTAATTTCTTCAAAACTGTATAAATGTGTATATCTCACATTTGGAAACAATTCCGACTGTATCTCCTTTGAGTTCATTCAATAAAATCGAAAGTGTATACACATTGGGGATTTAATACATGCGGAGTTACCACTCTACCTAATATACTTACTCTATGACACAGCCTGTGCTTTCACTGATATCATCAAAGTGAGAAGTCGGATATCTGTGGCCAGGTCAATGTTGGATGTTCACGGTGCCCTTCACCACTAACAATGGGTTCCTGTAGATATCCGGTAGATTTACCATCATTTCAATTTGGTAACTTATCCTTTATCATACAATCTAAAGCACATTATTCATCAAATACATGTGTCATTGCTACCACAGATTACATTTCTAAAAAATCCATTTTATTTTTGGTCTTAAAATGCATAAACAGAAATGTCTGCAATCAAACATCAATGTTTCCAATTTCATCATGATGATATCCGCAAGCCGAACAATACAAATTTGAGTGATTTGAGTGCTCTATAAATATATCTGTACTTGTGAAGAAAGGTTATTCAAGAAAACATAATTTCTGATGGAATTAGGCGACAGCTATTTATGGAAGACAAAATCTTACATTGGAAATGTATCAAACAAGCTATTAAGATACGATTCCTCGTATTAATGATCGTGAAGCTTGATTATGTCTGCAACTCGGATTCTCTACCAAATATAACAAACAGCTTTGATGTCCATAAATGGCAGCACTCCTACATTCGTCAGTTCAAGCAGAATAACGAATATGTATCAAAGATGAGAAAGCAGAACTTGTGAAGTGGAAAACATGCGAGTTTTAATAGAGAATCCTAAGAATACGGAACTGTGTGTTTGTGTACATCATTTTAAATCAGCTCATTACCTGATGGCGTCTCAGTCCGAATGCCATCTTTAAATGTTCCGGAAATAGTTATCTTAAATGACTAAGAACTGTTTGAATCGGCCATCAAAAGCCAAAATATTTGTGTTTAAAATTTGCTTTAATCTTCAATAAGCTTTATTCGGTGTACATTTATCCACAATGGGTTTAAAGCAACAATAATTGTCCGCTGACGAAATTCTTACATATTGCTTTGCTCTTTAATTACCAAACCAAAGCCACATGCAGTTTTCATAAATCAGTCAATTGTTTAGGTTGAGTCATCTAATCACGGCTGGGACACGTTTTATATACATGCATCCGAAATCTGCAGTAGGTAAGCGTACGTGCATTGTTAGTATTCTAAATCTTAACGTTCCTAATTTTATGCTATGATTGCAAAAGGAAAACAATATTGCATGGAAATTCTAATATCTATTGCTTTTAGTAGAAAGTTTTATCGTTCACTTTGTACGGTAAAATGCACGATAAATATCCATGAAAAATGGACGTTAACAAACTGGAAAGTCCATGAGCCATAGATGGTTCTATGTATGAACTATCTATGGTTCATAGACATCCCTGACTTAGTCCATGCATTTCCATGGTCCATGATTTGCACACAGCGATCATAAAATCCAAACAATAGGAACCTTAGCAGGGTACAAACATGCAATTTATACCATGCTATGATTCCTACATTGTGGATAAACATTTTAACACGAGTACTTACGTAGCACGCAGATAATGCAAACTACGAGCTAGTCTGCGTAGACGACGCAGGCTAATCTATCGTAAACAAACAACCGCAGACTTCGAACTAATACGTCAATGCTACGTAGACTACATAGACTACAAATTAGACTGCGTCACTGCGCTAGCTAATCTGCCGTATAGGTAAGCAAGAAGAACATACTACGAACGAGACTGCCTACACTACGCAGGTAGAAGAACTCAAGCTGCGCAAACTACGTAGGTAGAAGAACGCAAACTGCGCAAACTACGTAGGTAGAAGAACGCAAACTGCGCAAACTACGCAGGTAGAAGAACGCAAACTGCGCAAACTACGCAGGTAGAAGAACGCAAACTGCGCATTAGTACGCACGCACAATATAAACGTGGTCTATTCTAGCGTTTGTAAATGAAATCGCGATTCAATTGGTCAATGTGTGTCAGTGAACTATATTAACTCTTGGCCTAATCTGTGTGTGCCGCTGCAATTTGTTGCGCTCCAAAATAAATTTGCTGCACATGTTTATTTGATAATAATTCCACATTTTTAATTTCCTGAAGTTACGATCGCTCACCACATTATTCATCAATATTTGAGTGATGGGAGACCTCTGTGAAGACGATTAGTTTCTTGAGATATTTGTTTATTAGACGGTTATCAAGGAACACATCGTTTTTACTTGGGTTCTCTATCACTTGCAATACTCAGATGCTTATGTCATAGCTGACGGCGAAACATCTTCTTTTTTTGCGAAAAACTCTTCAAAAAAGGTATAAAATTCTTTTACTTGTACGACGTTTCGGAAGTCTTGGTCACGTACAAATGAGTCAAATCAGGCTTTACAAACATCAAAGAAAATTTAGATGTAGGCCCTAAATAATGCAAAATTTTAAACATCTTCATCGGTATAAGTGAACACATCCAGATCGTTTTACAATTTTCTGCAGCACAAAATGCATTCACCAACAATATGAGATTTTGTCTACATCTACATCCCAAGCGGTCAAAAATTGACCCAGAGTCAGAGAGCGCCCCCAAATTGACAGCCTTTTGAGAAATTTGGAAATTTTAGCTCGATGGCAACAAAAAGTCCTCTAACGTGTGTGCATTGGGTGCACCTGCTTTGTGAACAATTGATTGTAACTATGATGTTCAGTCTGAAGAAAAAACAATTATTATGACGAAACAAAACAGAAGACAACATTCATGAAAGGCACCAATGGGCGTTCCATGTGGAATATCATTCACATTTGTGAGTCTATCATACAGTCTGTCATACATCCTCCTCTGTAAATGTAATCAATCACCTCATTGTTGACAGATGCTGTCTATCCGCAAACGTATAGAGCACATTTTTTAATGTATAGTCGCATGTTTCAAGATCCCTGATTGATGCGTCTCTTATTTTTTCAGATCCCTGATTGATGCGTCTCTTATTCAAGGGCGTCTGTTATTTATCAAATGTTCAAGTTTTCATTCTTTCATTAGAAAAAGATGTCTTAGTTTTTTGCTACTATTCTCTTAGGTAACCTTTGCATTCCTCACTTAGGCCTATGTCATGGGCAAATTTCGCCAGTAATTTTTCTTACATATATACGCTTTATCATAATTCAGATATTTTGGAAATGAAAGGAGTTTTATGGTTTGTAGTAGCATATCTTGTAGACTCATCTAATACATTCATATACCAGTACATGTTGGCCACTATACATGTAGACTAGATCTGAATTTACCGAAACGAAAATACCGATAATCAATTAGTATTTACAGCAAAAGTTACCGACCGGTACATGACTCCAAATGCAAAGGAAGCTACCGTATAATGCCTCCTTAAATGGTAGATGAAGTAACCTTAAGTAGGCCTGCATGTACGTATGTACAACATGCATGTACTGCATGTACAACAACAAGAAGCCTTATATATTATACAATATTGGTCATGATACCCGGTATTTACTAGTAGACTGACTTATTTTATTAAGATAGGTAGGCCTAATAATCGCTCTGGCGGATGTAGCTACCACATTACAATAGCCTGCATGTAATATGTCTATAGTAGTCTATTTTTTGTACATGCGTCTCTTATTCAAGGGCGTCTCTTATTCAAAGGCGTCTCATATTCAAAGAAATACGGTAAGTTTAATATTAATCACAGCAGCATGCAAACTATTCATAGTCAAGTAAATGAACTCAGGATAATATAGGAACCTAGCAGAAGTCCCCTCCTTTACTGTTTTCTCGATATTTATCAAACACGATATATGTCAAACACTTCGAGATATATAGACGATATATGCGTAATAAATTACAAGCATTTCAATACCTTAATTCCAAAAATTTACCCAGTGGAGCTTCTTGCAGATAGAAACGGAGTCAATGATAAAGCCGTTGTTTACCTCGATGTGAGACTCCAATCTAGTAGTGACGGTCTTCGAACCTCAATATATCATAAAGTGGAAGATTTTGATTTCCCTGTTGTTCTGTTGACATTTCCAGATAGTGCAATACCTTATAACATGGGAATTAATGTATTTGCTGGCCAGGTTTTACGTTATTGTCGCATCTGCTCGCATCTTGAAGATCTAATTAAACGAATTAATATGACACTTTTTGTGATGAGCAGCAGAGGATATTGTAAGTCTAAAATGAAGGCATGTACTGAGAAAATCCTAACCGGTCATAACAATTTTCTAGTCAAGTTTGGATATTTCTCAGCCAGGCAGCTGACATCGCAGTGCGCATTTTAAACAATAAAATTAACACTGTTTTCTTAACATTTTTTATTGGTTATACCATTTCAGTATTTCACACATATATTTTAGTTTGTTTTGGTTGTATCCGTCTTTTGCGGTTGTTTTGTTTTTGTTTTTACTATTACTATCAGTATTACTTATTATTACACATATCATTACTGTATTGATTTTAGAATGCCAGCCGCATATAAGTTTATGCGGGGCCCCGCCCGCCTGGGCTTGAGCGTTCAGGTAGAGGGGCCGAAACGCGACCAGGCGGGTACCTGCTGACGACTGGCTATTGTTTTATTTGTTTTAACGTTGTTTTTTTTATCGCTTACTGCCCTAGTGTGATGAATGGACTGTGTCCGTTACTGGTCTCCATGGGGTTGACATTGTGATTACTAAGTGTCTATTTATATATAAGTTCCTAATCAATCGAGCCTGAAACTTTGACCAAGGAGATCACTTGTTAAGCGGCCTTGTACAATCTCGTACACTTAAGGGTGAAGTCCAGCCCGTATAGCGCTATGTTATGGACCCCCGGGAAGGTCCGCCCGGCACGCAATCAGATCCGTCAAGTCTTTGTGCTTAAAGACCTTCATGCATTCATGCATTTGTCGAGGATCACAAGTCAGAGGACCATTAGGGGTAAGGTCCAGCCCCGCTTTAGAAGCGATGATTGAAAAATGGACTAGTGGGAAGGTCCTCCACACCAATCTCGTCAAGTTTGGCTCTAAAATGTAGTCCTAGGATAGTCAAAAGTTTGACGCGCCTTGAACGTTTAATGTCTGCCGGTGGGAACGCACCACCTGTCCTCTTAAGGACAAACCTTAAGTCTTATTAACTATAAGTTTATTAAAATTATGAAACATGTAGACATCGTTATGGGAATGTCCCAGCTTCATTTGTTCATTGATCAAATTCTACCCATGCGTAGTTTAATGAAAACCATTTACTTGCTGCATCGTCGCAAATGTGTTGTTCCCTTTTCCTAAAAATTACTGATACGGTGTAAAATACGATTATAATATTATTTCGGTACGTATGACATCAGTAACTGTGAAAAATAGTGCATCAAATTATTAAAATCTGAAGACTCAAGCGTCTTTCTGCAATATGTTGGAAAAAGCATTTTAAATTCATACTACATGTACCTCCAAAACTTACATTATGAATGCGTGGACTAATAATATATTTTGAAAACTTTATCAAGCAGTTTTCGGGAAAATATTTGAACCATTCGGTAATAGCATATTATAAACCTGCATGAGACATATTTGGACTGTCCTGGCTGACCTATAAGACTTTAAATTGATAAAGACGAACAATGACATCTGTTTTAAGTCAATAACTGCTGCACAGCGATAAGAAAGGAGATCGATGGATTTGTCAGACATTCTCCTTTCTTGGAAAAAATGTCAAAATCACATTTGCAGAAGTCGGTTTTCAATTTCCTTCTCACAATCCCTTCTCAACCACGCCTTCAAGGCGTCATGCTTGCGCCAGTGATAAGTGAAAACCACTTACATCTTCAACGAATCGGCTGAGTTCTGCGCTTCATTTGATACGGTTCCACGAAGCGGAACACAGCATGCGTCGGTGCTTTTCTTGGGTAGTATCCAAGCTGCACCAGATTCGGTCTCAAGGGATTTTGTGTACCGCAGATAAATATCTTTCTTCTCCTCGCCAGTTATATGACACGCATCCTGCCAGCAATGTCAAATTCACGTTTGAATCTCATGAGATGAACAAAATATATTGAATTTTGTAAACAGATAGGAATTGAGAATAAACAACTTTACAAAGGTTAATCAGACGATTTGAAACTGTTTGGAGACTTTAAAAAATATGTTTTTATATTTTCAGTAAATTTTCACTTGGTCAATCATGAGGATGTAATTCTTAAAATTCACCGTGAGATTTAGGGTTATTTTAGTAGTGTGACATTTGAAAATGTCCCAATTTATCAATTTGAGATGTCTTGCACGAAATCTCGTTATTGTAGATTTACAGACTGAGCTGTCTCGGCAGCAGCATCTATTCCGGAGAAGTTGGGACCTTGTTCTGATGACAAAGGTCCTTTTACACAATCACACTCTACGGTTAATTGAAAGGGCTACTTCGATTAGCACTGTCAAGCGCTATGGCATTGTTCATTCATTGATATTTGAAAACTCTGTGAACATTTATTGCAAAACTAATAATTGATTTATGGACATTGTTTTTTCATTCACCACTTCACAGCATTGAATATTAGCTAAACATATTGATTCATAAAAAAAAGGATCAGTCCTAAACATGAACTCAAATTCAAGTTACCGCATTGACTATTACACATATTTTCTAACTTTCTTGATTATCTTAGGTTATAGCTTCCCGCTGTCAATCTGTGTATCAAATAATACTGATGAGCTTGTCATTTATTTCATCTCAAATGCATTGCAAGGCGTGTTTCTGAATTTCTCCACAAATGTGGTCTGAGTCACACTACTGAAAACCGGCCAATTTGAAGTGAAACAACATTGTTTTCAAAGTCAAGGGTCAAGAATACAATTCTAGCCACTAATTGATTCGGCAACTGCTTACACTGTTTCTTGATGAATGAAGAGCCTCCTGATCAGCTCATTACCGCAGTGTAGGCTGATTTAATCATTTACGAAGGTGGCATGTGAAAGTTGATGATGGAAACCTATCAAAAGCACTAAGTGTAGGCCTACATAAGTCAATAGCTTGTGTCAAATAGATAAAGGCCTCAGACTATTGCGCGTTTTTCTAAATGTTTGCACTGCACTTCAAGAACATTTTAATTATTTCGGGCCATGTTGAAATGTTCTACCTTATCAGAGTCAGAGCCAGTGAAGATTTGTTATGACAGCGAAGAGCTAGCGGATTTGAATTTCAAATGTATTATGCTTGCCTCAATTCATCAGTTGTCGTCAATTCAATAACTTTCTCTTCTTCAGCATTTCTCAGAGTCCTACAGTATTGGATTGATTGATTTTTGCATTGAATTTGATTAAATTGATTTTCTATTCTTTCACTATTATTTTCTATTTCTTCACTGTTGATCCCGCGTTGTTGCTGGGTCCGCTCTCTTGGTTCGTTGTCTCCGCTTCTGTCAGTTATGGACTTAGTCCGGATGAAGATCTGTCGCTATCAGGTCCTGATGAGTGCCGTCGATCCATCTCCGCTTCGGCCAGCCTCTTGGTCTTCCCCCAGGGACGCTCATGGCTGTTGTTTCTTCGCTGGCACCCAGGAGATGACCGCACCATCTCAGTCAGCATTCTCGCATTGCGCCGTAACATTCCGTATGTCCTCGTCATGGATGTGGTCGATCTTTATCTTTGTCTCCATGACGAAAGACATTTTATATTCGTTAAATTGTTGATATTAAAGGATGATGTTCCTCTCCGCTGTCAGTTTAGCTTAATTTATTCAAGCAGTCGATATACCTCAGGTTCAGACAGCATGCGGACAAATTGAGCGAAAAGGTTTAGTTTTAGCCTTTTTATGTCAAAGTGATTCTGCACATGGAGAAAGCGGGGCATTATTGTTGCGAGTACCGCCTATTTCAAAGATGTTGCCATTTCAAATTCATTATAGAAAAAATCTAAACATGATGAATGATGATGTTATCTTCAACAATATTTAATAATTCTAAATTCACCATTTGCATTTTGTTACATGAGTTTTCAAAAACATTTGAAGAAAGCATCGAGAGATAAATCCACTAGTGACAGATCAATCATCCATTCGATTGTTTTTCATCTTCGGTAAAGTTAAGGTCTAATTCTGTGCAATAATTCACTTCACCACATAAAAATAGACTTGCGCAGAATGTTTCATTGTTTTTCAGTTTTCTATAAAACTACAAACTCCCTACTTACCGCAGAGATCCTGAAAGTTATCGGTGTCTCTCATGTAGCGTTGTAGAAGCAGCAGAGAAGACATGCCATCGTCTACTGTAAATGATTAACATAAGTCGACATGTCCTCCGAGACTCACTTTCTGTAAAAGAACTCTAACTGTACGAAATCGTCTAACCACAGTGCCTCTTTTCTGGAACAACAACTCGACTGATTGTCGTTCATTAGCATTTCCCGATCTCTTTATGCAGTGACAGTCTAATCTAACATTCTTGTACTTCTGCGGTCATTTTGTTGTCATTTTCTTATCTCAGACTTCCGACAGACCCGCATTCTTACAAAGTAACTGCAATGCTCAATAGTAGTAGTATCTTCAACACGTTATTTTGTTCAATGTAATCTAAAAATAAAAGCGTCTTCCTAAACGAAAATTGTACGAAATACATCGAAGCCAGACAGATGTATTGTTTCACTTTACAAGACATACATGTATATAAGTCGAAGGCCATTTATTGCAGCCTTTTATTTGATCCCCATTTAAAAATCCCAAAGTCCCAATTTGGTACAAAGCCTCCCCTATGGGAGTTCATTCCATAGAGACAAGTATTCAGGGGATCATGCTACCACTAAATTCAAAGGACTTTGTCTCTAATACAAGTGTGCGCAGAACTGTAAAGAATAGAATGATGAAACCTGGTATTCCGTGAGAAGTTATTGAAAAAAAAGCTGGTCGCATCAGCGAAAGAGCTGACATGGCATACGTCGAAGAGGGGGCATATGAGAAGGAAATGCAGCTCCGGTATGATAAATGAACAAAAAATGTCAAGAAGGACAATACTGAAATCACCGGTCACTGAGATGTATCCTTCTACTAGCAATCGCGTGAATGAATGCAGTCCAGAAGCTGCAAGGATAAAGATGAGATTATCAACATCTTGAGGTGAAATTGACATTGACGTGTGATATCTTGACTCCTGACTTTTGCTTGTTCATGTCGTAATTTATTGCAATGCATACATGCTAGCTATAATTTCATAAAATTTATAGTTTTCTTTTGCGGAGAGTACGAGTACATGAATCCTCCGCGAAATAACCATGATATCTCCTAGATGTCAATGGATACGTATATAATATTGCACTGATATCAGGAGAATACCCACTCAGATTATCCGAATTGAAATATCTATTGCTCCAAAGCGAAGCTGAGGACAAGTAGATATTTCTATGAGGACAATCTATCGGTGAGTGTTCTCCAGATATCTGTACAATATAATAATGTATTAACCGACCATAGACCAAACTATCACAAACCCATGACCAAAAACATGTTTCTTCATGTCTATGAGGTATTTCTTCTAGGAGAAATACCCGCTCAGAATCTCCGATTGAAAACAATAGGATTACCATAGCACAGGTAAATCCATGCGCTTAGAAGTAGATAGTTGTGGAATCTATGTTATTATCAATTTCTATGTCGATGCGACTGCATTGTATCTCAAGCATTACATCTTTCAATAGCTTGTCAAATCTTGCCAAGATGTCGTGGGAATTCCCACATGGCGCGGTGGGAAAGTGGGAATAGATTCCTGCCTATGGGAATTCCCATGTGTTGAAGTTCTCTGGAACACATGTGATATGCAAGTTAAAATCCATCAAATGCGCTGCATTGCTGCCAAAGGTAACATTTAAACATTTTTCCACTCTAAATATCTAAAGAGAATGCCTCAGCCACACCGACCGTACTCGCCTGACCCAGGAATTGAGCCGAACTCCTCGGGGGAGACGAGCTCGCACCTTCTTCACCAGGCCATGCTGATTCCTGGGTCAGGAGAGTGCGGTCGGCGTGGCTGAGTGAAGAAGGTGCGAGCTCGTCTCCACCTCGGACTTCGGGTCGATTCCTGGGTCAGGAGAGTGCGGTCGGCGTGGCTGAGTGAAGAAGGTGCGAGCTCGTCTCCACCGCGGACATGGGTTCGATGCCTGGATCAGGCGAGTGCTGTCGGCGTGGCTGAGTGAAGAAGGTGCGAGCTCGTCTCCACCTCGGACTTCATTTCGATTCCTGGGTCAGGCGAGTGCGGTCGGCGTGGCCTAGTGAAGAAGGTGCGAGCTCGTCTCCACCGCGGACTTCGGGTCGATTCCTGGGTCAGGCGAGTGCGGTCGGCGTGGCCTAGTGAAAAAGGTGCGAGGTCGTCTCCACCTCGGACTTCGGGTCGATTCCTGGGTCAGGCGAGTGCGGTCGGCGTGGCTGAGTGAAGAAGGTGCGAGCTCGTCTCCACCGCGGACTTCGGTTCAATTCCTGGGTCAGGCGAGTGCGATCGGCGTGGCCTAGTGAAGAAGGTGCGAGCTCGTCTCCACCGCGGACTTCGGGTCGATTCCTGGGTCAGGCGAGTGCGGTCGGCGTGGCCTAGTGAAAAAGGTGCGAGGTCGTCTCCACCTCGGACTTCATTTCGATTCCTGGGTCAGGCGAGTGCGGTCGGCGTGGCCTAGTGAAGAAGGTGCGAGCTCGTCTCCACCGCGGACTTCGGGTCGATTCCTGGGTCAGGCGAGTGCGGTCGGCGTGGCCTAGTGAAAAAGGTGCGAGGTCGTCTCCACCTCGGACTTCGGGTCGATTCCTGGGTCAGGCGAGTGCGGTCGGCGTGGCTGAGTGAAGAAGGTGCGAGCTCGTCTCCACCGCGGAGTTGGGCTCGATTCCTGGGTCAGGCGAGTGCGGTCAGCGTGGCCTAGTGAAGAAGGTGCGAGCTCGTCTCCACCGCGGACTTCGGGTCGATTCCTGGGTCAGGCGAGTGCGGTCGGCGTGGCCTAGTGAAGAAGGTGTGAGCTCGTCTCCACCTCGGACTTCGGTTCGATGCCTGGGTCAGGCGAGTGCGGTCGGCGTGGCCTAGTGAAGAAGGTGAGAGCTCGTCTCCACCGCGGACTTCGGGTCGATTCCTGGGTCAGGCGAGTGCGGTCGGCGTGGCCCAGTGAAGAAGGTGCGAGCTCGTCTCCACCTCGGACTTCGGTTCGATGCCTGGGTCAGGCGAGTGCGGTCAGCGTGGCCTAGTGAAGAAGGTGCGAGGTCGTCTCCACCTCGGACTTCGGGTCGATTCCTGGGTCAGGCGAGTGCGGTCGGCGTGGCCCAGTGAAGAAGGTACGACCTCGTCTCCACCTCGGACTTCGGTTCGATTCCTGGGTCAGGCGAGTGCGGTCGGCGTGGCCTAGTGAAGAAGGTGCGAGCTCGTCTCCACCTATGACTTCGGGTCGATTCCTGGGTCAGGCGAGTGCGGTCGGCGTGGCCTAGTGAAGAAGGTGCGAGCTCGTCTCCACCTCGGACTTCGGTTCGATGCCTGGGTCAGGCGAGTGCGGTCGGCGTGGCCTAGTGAAGAAGGTGAGAGCTGGTCTCCACCGCGGACTTCGGGTCGATTCCTGGGTCAGGCGAGTGCGGTCGGTGTGGCTGAGTGAAGAAGGTGCGAGCTCGTCTCCACCTCGGACTTCATTTCGATGCCTGGGTCAGGCGAGTGCTGTCAGGGAATCAAGGGTGTTGGTGTCTTGTATTGACTAAATAGTTGTCATTCGCTTGAGACATTCAATGTACTGCGGCAGACCGTTGTTGCCAATTTTTCCACTTTGCATCTGTAACTGCCTCAAGACCACTATGCTCCAGTTTCCTTGCATTAATGGCAACAATACTGAAATGTATCTTCACTCCACAAGCCCCTCATAAGACATTATTCGATACAACCGTGTTCGTGTGCATATTTGCAGGAAGTAAATTTTGCAGTTTCAAATTGCTTTCGTAGCTGTTCAATTCATAGAGAAAGATGGTCGCATTTTTCTCACCTTTGAAATCAATTATCGTTAAGTTTCCTTTTATTGAGTGCAATTTGCTCAGCGGCACCTTCTTTACGACAAATCTCGTGAATTTCCTGTATTCAAGCGCCGATTCAAACATCTCATCGTATCCATTTGAAATTAACTTCAACGTTTGATCTGAGAAATCGCTACGATATTCAAAGAGAATCGTCACAATCTCAAAAAGCGCTGGTTTCACGAGCCGAGAATGTTGTTACTTTGCATATCATCTTGAGTTCGCGGCAATTAATAATAAACATCCATTTGAGAGCTAACCTGTGTTATCAAGATGAAGTAACCTCAATTCACCCTCATTAAATAATTTTCTTCAACACACATGTGTATTGGTAACTCATGAAAGAGCTGGAAAAGAATCGTTAGTTCGGCGCCAGTCGTTTTGCATCATAAAAAGTTACTCCTTTCTAATTGATCAATCTTTTATAGGATGTTTTCACATCATAAGTAACAGTATCTACTTAGAACGACGGGGAAACAGACTCAGCAATCGGTCTTTAAGGCACTATGAACACGCGAATCGTTTTCAATATTTTGCTGAGTCGTCGAATGTATAATTTCACTTCAATGTGTTCCAATTGCGCACTAACCAAATCGTTTCGACAGTGCAAAGAGTACTGCAAAAAAGCGACTTCACTGTCATTCAAATGAAAATTTTTCTAACGAGTCGTTACCAGAAAATGTCAGACATCATAAAAAACTTTCAAACGGAGAACTATTAATCCTGCGCAAAGTAAAGACTCCATATAGCCTTCTTGAGAAGCAGTCAGAACAAAATGCTTCAAGGGTGAGAGAAGCTAATACGGACTGATATTCAAGTGACACGTGAATGATGATTAAATGAACAGTGGATGTTAATCAAGTGACACGTGGGTTACAATCAAGTGACCCGTAGGTGATAATCAAGTGACACGTGGGTTACAATCAAGCGACACGTGAGTGATAATCAAGTGACACGTGGGTGATGATCAAATGAACATTGGGTGATAATCAAGTGACACGTGGGTTACAATCAAGCGACACGTGAGTGATAATCAAGTGACACGTGGGTGATGATCAAATGAACATTGGGTAATAATCAAGTGACACGTGGGTTACAATCAAGCGACACGTGAGTGATAATCAAGTGACACGTGGGTGATGATCAAGTGACACGTGGGTTGCAATCAAGCGACACGTGAGTGATAATCAAGTGACACGTGGGTGATAATCAAATGAACAGTGGGTGTTAATCAAGTGAATCGCGGGTGACAATCAAGTGACACGTGGGTGATGATCAAGTGACACGTGAGTGATAATCATGTGACCCGTAGGTGATGATCAAGTGACACGTGGGTTACAATCAAGTGACACGTGGGTTACAATCAAGTGACCCGTAGGTGATAATCAAGTGACACGTTGGTTACAATCAAGTGACACGTGGGTTAAAATCAAGTGACACGTGGGTTACAATCAAGTGACACGTGGGTTACAATCAAGTGACACGTGGGTTACAATCAAGTGACCCGTAGGTGATAATCAAGTGACACGTGGGTTACAATCAAGCGACACGTGAGTGATAATCAAGTGACACGTGGGTGATGATCAAGTGACACGTGGGTTGCAATCAAGTGAATCGCGGGTGATGATCAAGTGACACGTGGGTGATGATCAAATGAACATTGGGTGATAATCAAGTGACACGTGGGTGATGATCAAGTGAATCGCGGGTGACAATCAAGTGACACGTGGCTGATGATCAAATGAACATTGGGTGATAATCAAGTGACACGTGGGTGATGATCAAATAAACATTGGGTGATAATCAAGTGACACGTGCGTTACAATCAAGTGACCCGTGGGTGATAATCAAGTGAATCGCGGGTGACAATCAAGTGACACGTGGGTGACAATCAAGTGACACGTGGGTTACAATCAAGTGACCCGTGGGTGATAATCAAGTGAATCGCGGGTGACAATCAAATGACACGTGGGTGATAATCAAGTGACACGTGGGTTACAATCAAGTGACCCGTGGGTGATAAATCAGGTGACTCTAAAGTGCCGAGTTAGATGAATTTATAAAGAAACAGTTGAAACAGTTATACAAAGCAGTTGAATAAAAAATTGAAGACTCAATTAGGTTAATGTTTTTTTGGATGCAAGAGAACCAGGAGAGAATCTATAGTGACGTGCTTGCGGGCGAATGTCAAGCACCTACCATCTTCGAATTCACACTTAGATATGTCATGCATTTTGTTTGTCAATTAAAGAAGCAGATATAAAATTTTAGTGACCAAACAACATCGTTTGGTCATGATATATGCAGGTTGAGAGTCAACTAGTCATCGTTATTTATAGGAGCAAGGTGGCCATCCATGCGCTGCATGTTTCAGGTTTTCATGACAATCTGATGTGAACAGTGTTCACACGATGCATTTTACCCAATATACCACAAGATAAGAAATTATCAAAATTTGAGATCATTCAACATGGAATATGACACCGAAGAGGGAGACAAACTTCTCTTCCTCAAATTATTGGAAGACAAGTCAAATTACTTTCTCTTTAGAAGTGTACAAGTATGTGATACTTACGTACATATATCAGCATTCAACTTTTCATGAATAAGTTGATGTACTCATTTTGCTGTAAAGTTATCAACAATTCTTGGAATACATTGTTCAGAAGTTATGACAAGAATAGTGATATGTCCGTTTCCAAATCTTTTGAGTTTTCAAAATGCTGCAAAATGACAGAGTATACACTTAAATCATCTTTACCCTCATCAAACTTTTGTAAATGAGCTTTCACTTCGAAATGATATCTGCTGTCTCAAACACCGATCTCTCCCATACCCCCGTTGTACACTCTTCCATGCCATGCAACTTGAAATGCTAGCTGCTCTGGACATGTTGATTCGATAAAAAGATTGGAATTATTTGATCACCAACTGAGACCCAATACAGTGGGAAGGATTGTTAAGATCTGTCATCAGTACAATTAACGGAATTAGATGGCTTAACTCTTTCAGTTTACTACAAGTGAAGACATTCAAAAGGATGGCACATGCTGGAACTTAGTAAGTGGGCAAGAAGGAATCGGAAAAACACTCATGCGTCGTTTGCGGATTGCTGTGAATTCCTTCAGATTCGAGGAATTTAGATCATTGCGCACAAGTTTTCTCGTTAATGTTGGTCCTTCAGCTTCGTAGTTTAGAAGTTAGCAAGCATGAGAAATCTAGTTCACTCCATCTCTTCGTATAGGATTCATTCATGAATGGTTCTGTGACAGCGAAGTGTGACATCATAACACGCACGCCACTGTCTGATGTCCAGAGCTGTTCATCCTTCACTGAGAAGAGGAGAAGGAAGCGACAATAGGTAAGTAATAATTCTCAGTAATTATTTCAAAAGTCAGCTGATTTTGGAAATTTCAAAACATCACGAAAAATTCACTTATTCAATTAAAGAATTGAACTTTTTGTTGATTTTCAAGCGCATTATGCATTTAATTAGGAAAATCAACGGCAAAGTGCTTTCAACTCACAGTAAAAATGCTATGTAAGAATGATTGCGTTTGTTGCAAGAATCGTGGTCATTTAATCGATGTCATACTACTGAATACCCCATGCTATCAGATATTAGTTTCTACTCTCATATTCACCCCTGGCGCCTGGTTGCAGAGCAGTACATGTAATTCCAAACCAAAGGTATGTGCTTGCCTGGGTGTCAGTGAGCGTGGGTGCCTGTGCTTTTACGTGCATTTCTGTGTGCGTGTGTCTGATGACACACATCTCTTGTGTGTTCAAATAATATTCACAAATTGGACAATGAGAATTTCTCTTTCATTAATACAAAACTTTGAACACTTTCTAGGCTTTTTATTGCGATTAAAATTGCAAATTCAATGTTATTTATCGTTGATCGACTTGATGTAAACAAACGATTTACTCCCATCAGCTTCTCGTATTGTTTATTCTCATGTTAGAGTTCAGATGAATTCAGCATTCCACACGTCAATAAAGTTGACTGCCAATGTTAATTTGTAACAAATTCGATATAAATATCCACACCCTTTGTTTCATCTGGTTTCATGCCTGATAATTCGCAACATCAACCAGCATCCAACATTTCTTCACAACCAGTTTTACTGAAAAATGAGCTTCGAACTAGACCACGACTTTCTGTCATGAGACTGAGGATCGTCGACATTTGCTGTTGTCGGCTACAAATAGGAGAAGAGCATGCATAGTTCCGTAAAAAGAATGACGAGAATGGCATTGCTATTACATGTAACTAACAGACAGAAAATCAAATCAGAGATTTTTATTCTTAAAACATTTCTTCTGGCCACCATATTTGCATGTACACATAACAATAACATTCAACAAACTTCATACAAATCTTAATTCTGAAATTCATACCTCAAAAAGTACAATGCATAATAAACATAAACATTCATGCTAAGGTAGGGGTTTTGGGGGACTTCTGAGGGGGAAACCCACTCCTGAAAGTTTCTGGCAGAATTGTGCATACAATTCCATGCAAAAGAAACGAGAATGACATTGCTATCGCATATAACTGACAGATGGAAGAATTATAGCTTGCAGGATACAGGCATTAAAATGTCAACCTCAATGAGGGTGTCACGCTCTCTGTTATGTACAAGAATTTCTTTTGTGCTTGTATGTCGTTTAATAGTCTTCGCGTACGTCGCTTTATTAAAAGTGCAGTCAAAGAAGATATTATGATACGGAGGGTAAAAACATCGGGAAATCCCATTTGTTTATGTAGATGTATGCACTTCCGAGCTTGGTGCACTCAATAAGATAATGATCAGACATTCACTGAATCAGTAAAAATGAGATTTGTCATTTTTATGATTTTGATTGCACTTTTAAGGCGCTATTAAAACGTCATGACAACCGATGTTATTGTTGCAGATGAACAAACAGACTGTCCTGATCACAAAATGATATTCACATAACAAAACGATTTCAATAATTTGATTCTTCTGAAGAAGAATGACCTACATAGAACAGTTTCTGACTGAGAAGTTGAAATAACAATCAACCAGCATCTATTGTTCATTCTCCCACTAAATAACGCAAATCGAAACGCCGGATTTCTATGGATAAATCTTGAACAATGAGACTTTTGTTTATTAGATATTTCGCCTATTGATTGCAGATCATAATAGCGTTGCTCTGGCAAGATGAAGCGATCAACATCAATAACTGAAATACATCATACACGCAAGGGATATGGATGCCATCTGCACTTGTCGGAATACAGTGGTTAAAGAAAAAATTGAGAACTGTTTATGTCAATTCACCACATCCTCAGGTAAACTCACGTCTTCATTAAATAAAACGTATTGTTTGTACCTATAAGAAATTCTGTGAATATCATTTTGTGATCAGGACAGTCGGTTTGTTCATCTGCAGCAATAACATCGGTTGTCATGACGTTTACCAATCTACCACTTAGGATTAAGAAGAAGCTAGTGCGCGAATGTAGGAAGAAAGCGTCAGTAGCCCTCGCACTATGACTGGCCAATGATGTGATATTCTGTGTCACAATTATGTGTCTGGAGTTCTGATTAGCATCCTCTCTTTCAGGTTGTTGTGTGGGTAGTACTCAGCGGTAGGAATCTCTTCAAAATTTATGGTTTACAAAGGTGTGAATCCACATTTTGATTCAAATCAGAATATTCGATATCATCTTTTAAAGAGCATCTGCAGTAACACCCAAATGTCTCACACATGAGTTTCGTGACTATTATAGCCTAACTGGTACGCCAACAATGACAGAACGCTTTCACAAGTAAGATATTCTTAACTTGATCAGCAGATTCTAACCATCTTCGTTGAACAAGCACGCATGCCCTCTAACCGCACGGCAACTCTACAGAGCCGCTGAACAACAATAAAAATTTTATTTCAACCTTTATTTATCTGCCAAATGTGTACCTATTATTGACAGAACTTCATTAAAGTGAGACAAAATTTAGGTGGTCCAATTTTTATGATCATCACTGTATAACCACTAGGAAATGTGATTTACCGATCACATTAATCAATGGAATAGTTACTGCTACAGTTGAAACAAGTAAAAGTAATCAACTACACTTGCTGTAACACTGTCACAACCATAGAGTGAAGAACTACATTAGAGTGTCCAACATGACGCGGCTGCTGACAACGCTATAGATCGACCTCAGAAAGCTCAGGACACCGAAGCCCCGTCACGGTTTACTTTGAATCAACTTCATCACTTTGTGACCAAAACTTTCCTTTCCCCGGAGTTTGGACAACAAGAGTTGTCTATTTGCAAACAAAGGAGCTTTTGTGGCTCCAAGTCATGAAAGTCGTTGCAAAACATCTTCTGCATGTGATCTTCCCAATGCTTCAACTCGCTCATCTTCCTTCCATAATAGCAACTCAAAAGATCACAAGTCAAACATTGTTTTCATGATTTCCATGGCTATTATGCATGCTTCTCTATACGTTGTGTTTTCAGTCCATAATCCCCTGTAATTGATGAGAGAGTTGTAGATATGTAATTCCACTTTTGTTAGACAGCTTCTTATTCAGATCTGGGGCAGATTCATGTCAGCCAGTGCTCTTGCTATCTATCCACGTCTGGCAAGAGAGACGAATACGAATGCGCTGAATACCAGGGTTGGAACCGGCCGCCGGCCAGACCTGTTTTTACCGCCCGATCGAACGGCCGGTTTTGATCACGCCGGCCGCTAAAAACCCGGTCCGTTCCAACTCTGCTGAATGCAGTAAAAAATTAGAAGCTGTCAGCAAATTGGAGCATAATATAAACATTTTTTTCATTTTGTATGGGAGATCTCTCTTATGCAAACTGTCGCGTTGAAAAATCAACCTTTCAGTTCCATGAGATGGCAAAGCTCACTTTTCCTCCCCCAGTTAAATTTTCTATGTAAACGCCAATAAAGGACAAATCATAAACGTCTATAAACAAATTATGATTAGCCAGAGACTACCAAGATATCGATATAGTCCCTTGACTTATTCATTCATAGATTTCTCGGTACAAACATCAACTTCATAATGAAAAATGGACATCTGTGAGTCACAAAATGAAAAACTGCATTCTTTTGAGAGGAAATAGACGTTTCCTCCTTTAGCTGCAGGAGAAAAAGTTGGTATTTCTTCTCTCAAGAAAATAGATAGACATAGTAAACTGACTCTGTAATTGACATTACAAGTGAGAAGTGATTCATTTCAAGCATCCAAGCAGCTTTGAGGTCGCTCAGAAATTGATTAGGTTGCTAATTGAAAGGAAACGATAGAAACAGCTGCAATATAAAAAACGAAAATAGAAAAACTAGAAAAAATAAAGAGGATGTCATCTTTTTGCTTCAAGCAACTCAAGAAACATGGTTCTTCAAACATTATTAACAGAGCTGATCACAAGAAACAGACCACCCAGAATTCGCTGAAATTCATGCCTTCCAACCGTGTCTCACAGCGACGTACCATGCATCTTTCGCGAGATTGCATTCTCAGCTTTAAAATCAACTATGATACACTTGTATCCGTATTTGCTGAGCAGTGCTCAAAATATGAAAATCATTCAATTTACAAATTGCAATTTTTCAAAATGAAAATATATGAATATGATAATGAATCAGGCACGGAAAGAAAGAGGATTTTCTAAGCTCTCTTTTGACAAACTTGTTATCAAAATCGGTGAACTTATTAAAAATTAGTGATATCGAGAAGTTATCACAAAATCATCACCTATTGGTTGAAAATGTTATGTTCTCACCTTTTTCATCAAAAGTGTTCATGTTTGGTATCCTCTGGATTCTTGCGATGTGAGGAACACGAATATGTAAGTTATATTCATATAAATTCTTTTTCAAACTTCTTCAACATTTTTTCTCATTTCCGCTGAAGCACACAGGCAATGAAGGTAGACAATCGGCAGCCGCTGTGAGAGAACAAAGGCATGTCCTCGCTAATTCTCTTGTTTTCCACCTTGATTCAATTTACTACGTGCTTGTTTACTATACTTGTTAAGCTGAGAATGCAAGCCCTCAAATGATGCATGGTGCAGTTGTGCGACACGGTTGCAAGGCATGAGAATCGATTGAATTTCAGCCAAATCCAGATGTTCCGTTTTTTATGATCAGTTGTGCAATATATACTATGAAATACAGTTTCTGAATATTTTATTGATCCTACAACCGCATGATATGAACATATTCAATATGACCACATTAGGTACACAAATCTTAATGACATGCAGGATTATACGAAATCTCAAATCGAAAATACAAACATGCAAAGTTCGATTTTACAGTCATGATACGAGGATAGTATTTGAAGTATTCCAGTACGTGAGAAACTATAGATTGCAACAACCTTTTGCATTTTCGGCCGACATTTCGAAGGCCGAAAGAATCACGGCTGCACTTAATATGGTCAGTAGCCAATCCTGTTTATATTTCACCTCTCAAATTAGCTTTCCTTGATGAATGACGCAGTGAAAATCGCATAAAGGCGCACTTCCTAAAAAATGTGCTAGCAAGGGAACACGACCGACGGTCATTTTTGACTCAAGACGTTTTAAGCCTAACCCTTTCATGCATATTGTGCTCTCTTGAGGACATTTTGAACCACATCTTTGGTTGACCCCAAAGCGGCAAAAATTTGTAACCAAAAGAAAGAGGAGATCAATACGCTTCTAATGGCACATTCTTAACAAGTGCTAATAACACCCTTTGATGTGTAATTTATTTTCAAAATTTTAAGAATAAAGACTCGAAGCTAACGCGCGCGAACAATTAGAGCAAACTACAATTGTCCTTTATGTTTCTTTTAGCTGATGACTCTAGCCATGAATGCATATGAATGTAACTTCCCTAAATATTCTATTCATGAGTTATCGAACTGCTTGAACGCCTTCATCGCGCCTGCGGGCTCGCATTTTTCCAAGCAGCATCGGCATAAAGTTGTTCTACAGTTACAAGGTGACTAGCATGCTACTATAGTGACGATTGTTTTTCGATTGCCTTGAACTTCATAAATATTTGCAATATGCATGTACAATATTCTTTTCCATTTACTTCTCATTGTCACGGCCGCACTTTGTCTCCGCTATGGCCGCAGGTTGCGCACCCCAGCTATACATGTAGATGTCAAAAGTGGTGGGCCTTGCATGGGACACCTACCACAGTATATTCATTTACTTGTTGAGCGAATTAGGTTTATTCTACGGATTTAATTCACCAAAAATGATGCTGTATTGAAATTTTCAGAATGATTTAACTAGGGCTCTAATGTAGTTCTTCACTCTATAATTGTGACAGTGTTACAGCAAGTGTAGTTGATTACTTTCTACTTATATCAACTGCCTTTCTAGCAGTAAAACTATTCCAGCATGATTAACACCATGATTCTATGAAATAAGATGTTGAACATTGAAGTGCCATTTCAATAGAATTATAAGCGTTAGAATTCCGGATGTCAGAAAATGAAGATTTTACCATTTTTGCGAGCGCTTTCAATCAGCTTCGCCGACCATTATCAAGCTCAGTTATCAAGTGACAATGACAGGGAAAGGCTGTCGCTCTAAACATGATTATCAATCAATCAAGTACATATGCACCTGCCATACAACAACGCATAGAACAAAGAGCAATTTTGGAGACTCAAAGATACTACTAGATAAAGAAATGAAAGTAGACGCTAATTTAAGTAATAAAAAGAAAAGAGTGTGAAATCAAGGAAGTGCTCTCAACAATGTCTCTGTGAAATTCGACGATATCAACCTTAGCACAAAGTTCATGGGCTCTCGATGCACGATCCCCAACCGGTCGAAGGCTATTGGGTGACCGGTTTCGCCATCAACATCTAATTTTCTCCGGAATCATGTTAGAGCGACAGCCGCTTATGTTCGTGTTTGTCACCTCATTACTGAGCTTAATAATGTTCGGCGACGTTGACTGAAAGTGTGACTGAAGGACAAAGAATGATCAATACAGTCATGTTTCTAATCTCCCTCACTCACGTTGCGTTTCACCATACAAAGAAAACAAAGCCAAATCTCTAAAAAGGGTACTTCTCAAATCAGGTAATTCTCATTCTAATCAGCCAATTCTTTTTCACATTTCAAGCGGCCACATCTAAAGATTTTATGAAAATCTGTTATAATTTTTTTAAATGTCACGGAATCCTTGGTTACGCAATTTATATTTCAGAGCAAACAAGATCTTACGTAATCATGCAAGATGAAAGCAACCTATTAAGACAATGTAAAGCATGCTTCCCTGTTGAAAGTGCATTTTGAATGCATGAATGGAAGCGTCGTATTAGCAAGGCAAGTCAATCAAATCCGCAAACCTATGTGTTAGGCTACAGGCAGATAAGTATCCCATGTTCATAAGATACTTCAAACACAAAATAGCAGGAAAACTCAGTCAACAAACTTTTTTATTATGAATTTCAAATGTTGCCACAAATCTATTTCATCGGCGCCATAGAGTAGATATATTAGGTAGAGTGGTAACTCCACATTTATTAAATCCCCAATGCTTAGACACCTTCGATTTTATTAAATGAACTCAAGGGAGATACAGTCGGTGATTGTTACCAATTGTGAGATATGCAAATTTTTGCAGTTTTGCAGAAATTACAACGGAAAAAAAGCCTTGGAGATTTAATGTTTGTTAAATTAGCAATTCGATGGGTTCCTATTACTTTCATGCTCAACCTCAAGAGTATTTTCTTAAGCGTGATCATATCACAGGCAACCTGCCACTTGCACAGCAAAATCACATAATCAAAGACAATGATTTCAATTAACTTTGAAAGATGTAAATGGGTCCACATCACAATTCAGATTCAAGAAATGAAACATGAATTTAGTGAATCATGAAATCATACCGATGAAAATTGAATAAAAACTTGAAATTTCAGCCAAGAAAGCACGAATAACATCGCGACTTTTTCATGAAGACTTTCATTATAATACAATTCATGAAATTCCTTTGATAATCAGCTTGATTTCCGCTTAGTTAGGATGCTTATTAACAAATATTCATTCCTTTTGATATCCAACTTGTTTCATACTACTTATTTAGGAGAGTCATCTCGGTAGTATATAAATTGGCAAAATGTTGACTTTTTTAACCCTGCTTAAATATTTTTTTGGACCACGGGAACGTAATCTCCGCAAGAAACTGAATCTTTTGATATAAAAAGTTTCACTGTATACAGATTACTTTTCTGAGTTGACACTCTACCTACATATCCCTACTCAATGATCGGCGCTGTGGCCTTGTGGTAAAGTGTTCGCCCTGCGTCCGGCAGACCTGGGTTTAAATGTTGTCTTTAGACTTTTAAATAGGTACACACTACATTCTTGCTAAACACTCAGCACAGAAATATGAGAATAGGATAGATACAACTCGGTAACTTGGAAGAGCGGCGCATTGAATGTGCTTCCAAGTATATAAACAGGAAAAATTATTTTTCTTTTTTTATTTGTACTTACAGTCTAAAAATTGTACACTTTCAGTCTAGTAAATACACTGATATTGCTCACTTGAAGCTGGAGTATCTAGATATTGCGTGATAATAATGAGGAAAAGAAGATGCGTACTGGATTTGAGTTTCTGTAAAAATATGATACATGAACTGCTAAACGTATTGGCTAATTTTGTGCAGAGTGCAAAGATAAAGAGATCCTTCCCTTTGTCAGATTCATTGTACTTTCCTCCTCTATGAAAAACAACCGATGAAATCATGTATCATCCAATTTTACAGCTGTACTTCCTAAAAAGCACGAGAGATAAATCGACACTATTTCTTTAATTAATGTGAACGGACGATAATATACTCAGTTCATTTCTACAAACCTCTTACCGAAGAATTGTGGATAAAATGAACCAGTTAGTGACAAATCGTGCTAATTCGTCACCGATCGCCGCGATGCGATTCAGACTTTTCATCGCTGAAACGGCGTCAAGCCGATCGTCGTCTCCCACTAGCGGATCAAATCCGGATCATGCACCTGATTCCATTATCTGTTGACAATCAAAAAGAGCTGCTGTGAAGATCGTGCCGAACTCAGATGCTCGGATCGTCTCATTGGTGAACTTAATATGTCACTTGCGCATTCTAAAGCAACTGTTGGAGGCGCACAAGATACGCCATAAGCCGGAATTGACACTGCTGTCCATTAACTTCAATGACAGGTGGAATAGAAAGTGCCGTAAGCCATAATACGCATGCATGCCTATTCTCATGACCGGTGGCACACGTGTCTTTGATTCCTATTGTGATATAGCAAGTCAATTTTGATGCTAACGTTCTTGCAGCGGTTGGAAACTTCCACCTACGATATCCGTCAGGCACGTGGAGGGCGGACTGCTTTCTGCAATCACTTAATACCGCATCCGAGATTGAGACGCTTCACGCAGGCGCTAATCATTACATGTTAAGACAAGTAACCCAGCATTTGATAAATTTATCAAATCTCAACAATTGTAACCACCACGAGACATGTTTCGGCCTGTTGGGCCTCATCAGTCGTGGTTAGGTTTGAACCAGCAACGTTGGAGCTAGAGGACGTGCAAGTATGCCCTCTAGCCACAAGGCCACCGGACCATCTGTTGAAAGCGTGAATTAGCCAGGAATGCACTGCTTTAACGCAGGCACGTGGAGCTCCAACGTTGCTGGTTCAAACCTACCCATGACTGATGAGGCCCAACAGGCCGAAACATGTCTCGTGGTGGTTACATCTGTTGAGATTTGATAAATATATCAATTGCCAGGTTACTTGTCTTAACATGTTATATAATCACCTAGTAATTGATGGCTGCTAATGCATTGATCAGCAATTTACTACCACCAATCTAGTCTTGATACTTGCTGTCTGTCAAGTCAAAAGACAGTGGTCAATTCTTAAAATGTAAAGGTCTGCTGAATTATTGAACAAATGCCATTCGATTTTACATCTTCTTCAAAGAATTCAACACTCAGTCCCACTGGCAACTCCACCACAGTCAATGAATGTCATATAATTAGTGATGTGCGGTTAAAAGAATTTTTTAACCGCAACCAACCGTAGCCGTTAGATTTTTGACCGTAACCAGCCGTTAACCACAGAAACACATGTATTGCATGTGTATCCTCCCGTGGATCGTTTGAACGCATAGGCTCATGCCTATTCCGAGCTCAAAATATTCCGGGTAAAAGAGGGTTTAGAAGATTCTACCTTGCAATACATTCAAGGCCTGTAGATTCTTAGCTTGTGCTGTTGCAGCATAAGTTGTTTTGTCAAAAGGATTTTATATTCAAACAGAAATAATGACAGCTGTGAATCTTTCCAAATTGTTGTAAACACCTGGAAGAACCTAGCCGTTGAAAGCACCTGGAAGTCGCCATGATGATAAGTACTTTTACTTTGCAAATAAAAGAGACAACAATAATAATTATAAGGAACAGAGATCAAAAGGCTTCTCTCAGCGCAAGAAGACGAAGCACGTCTCTACGCAGTTTCTCCAATGGGGGATGTTTGAGATCTAATGGCAGGGCCTTGTCCTGATGGATTCTCATCAACAAGCTTTGTCTTTTAAGTTCAAGAAGAGAGGTAGCGTCGATAATACCCTTCCTGGCTACCTCGTCGTTTCTGATCATCTCAGGGAAGTGGATACCGAGGGCAAAACATGCGAGCGCTCGATTTGACTGATCAAGTGTTAGCGCTCGTCTCTGTCAGAGCGGTTGCCTCATAAAGAAGGACTGGTTGCACCTCAATAGCTTGACACATAGAAATAAACTGTTTATCTGAAGTTCGCTAGAATGGAAATTGACTCAAGGTCGCGACACATCCGGGGGAACTAAGTTGGGGCATGAAGAACCAATTAAAAGCTTCGATTTACTCATGTGACTGATTCTAACCCAATGATACAGACGTTGGCAGGTGCATCTAAGTGAAAATGCGTGCGGTTTATGTGTCGTTATTGTGCATTGCATGAAGCTTAATTTCCATTCTAGAGGTTTTATTGTTGTCAATTTCTATGGCTTGACAATGCATGTCCATGACGTGGCCATGTCAGATCTAGACCTTTGATACTGTAGCTGATTATAGGGCTTCGGATGTTTCCTTCAGATGACTATTGCTTTCGGAAAGCGCACCTCCACTTCTGTCGATCAATGATCATTGCTGGATTTACGTCCAGATCTTGGAGATCATTGGAAACGACCTCAGACCATGTTTTCCTCGGTCTTAGGAACAACCTCTTTGTCTTCTGCCAATGAAATAGTCGTTTCCTGGCAAACTATCGAGGCTACCACATAATAGCGGAGCCTATGTCTACGGTTGGCCCCATTAGCGGTCACGATCATTCCCGTCAATGAGTCAGCCAATTAGGTGCAGTACGGCAATTGCAGGATGGCTATAATGACGTTCCCGTGATGCATAGGAATCACGTGAATGATGACGATTCTCCTTGCCTATCTCCGATCCTGTCATGTGATCGCAATGCAGCTCATTCCTTTAAAATGACGCATATTTCACCTCAGTAGGCCCGCAGCTGTAGAAAACTGCTTCGCGGGTCCAGAAATCGATATCGATCGACATCCAAATCTGCAACACTATAGCTGATTGTAGGGCTGAAATTTATTCATCGGCGTCAAACGTCTGCCGCATCGTTAACAGAGTTCACAAGAAATTAATCAACAAGCAAATTCGCCACCTTTTCTTTGATGCCATAGAAATGTCCCAAAACACAAGCGTTAGGAAAATATTTCGAATCTGCTTCGTCGAATTCCTCAAGATCTTTCTACACGTTGTAATTCTAGACAAATGCGTACCATAGAAATCGACTCCTTCTCGTAAATTGAGATCACTATGCGATGATTCCGAGCTGAAGAGACATTGAAAAGATTGACAGGTTGAATTGCCCGCTGTGGTTCAGGGACATTTGGGAGAAATCTCAGCCAGAACAAATTCCATAATTACCAAATGGC
Source organism: Prostheceraeus crozeri (assembly GCA_907163375.1). Lineage (NCBI taxonomy): Eukaryota > Metazoa > Platyhelminthes > Polycladida > Euryleptidae > Prostheceraeus > Prostheceraeus crozeri. Next base: position 32,499 of record CAJQUW010014744.1, read on the forward strand.
AATCATTAAGTTACCCTTGCATCGTTTTGCATTCAATTTCACTTCTCTGAAAATGATCTCTGTTTTAGATTCTCTTTCAAAAATTATCGGGAAGCATCGTAGAGAATGCATGGAATTTCTAATGAAAGAGGATTGACAGGAAGAAATTAGTCACTTTTACCTGAAGCTAGAGGATCTACAGTTTCAATTCAAGTAATGTTTAACGTGGAATGTTGAATGAAGGCATGAAAAGGGCACTAGCACAGAAATGGGTTTGCAGCTGCAACACGTCAGTTATGGGAGATAAATTGCAATTACATCAAATTCTACGCGGACTCTATTTAGTTCTTGTCCTATCGATAATGAATTGTGAGGCGCATCAAAATCTCAAGGAGGCCTATTCAACCCTTCTTTGTTTCTACAGCAATGCCAAGAATTAAATGAAAATCAGTGAACAACATTAGTTTTCGTGTGTGCAGATAATTTGCAAGATAATTATCTTTGATGTCCTCTTGAACTACACATTTCTTTCATACTGAGCAGAATCAAGTTTAACTCTTTCCATGCCGTGGGCGGATATATCCGCCCTGCAATTTTCAATATTTTTCTTAATGTCAATTTGCTCTTTTTTCTTATACAACCGATCGCTGAGACACTGCTTGCCTTTGCATCGATCAAATGAGATGACTGAGTGCTGCACGTGTATGACGCACATCGATACATGCTGTATCGACATTTTGTATTTCGTTCCGTCTTCTAATAGCAAATTTATCGTTGTTATATTTAAACACTCGTTTTCTGCTTTTAATAAAATAAATACGCACAGATTAGCAGATTAGCAAAATAAAATTCGGCACGGAAAGGGTTAATTAGTTGAGTTTGCAATCATGTCCATCATTACGAACGTTATTGTCAATGAATATCAACAGTGAGGAACCCTGACACACGCATCAACACCTCCCTAAGAAAGAATCCATCAATGGATTTATACAGCTTCGCGTTCTGCAGAGAAAAAGTCATGAAAAACGACTGACAATTATAAAGACTACAGCCTAGTTCGCTTGGGCATAGAATTAATAACGAGATATGACATAATTTCCAAGGCAATTCATTGGTGGTATGAATTTGAGAATTTGTTCACACTAACTGTTACAAGCGCGCATTGTCATATCTTGAATTATCAATACATTGACCGGTGAGATGAATTGCCCTGTCTCGTGCTTGCGTCTAGAGATGACCTTCCTCAATACTGATGGTCATGCTCAGAACTAGTCCCCAGGGGCAAGAAAATCAATTTTCCATTAAACGCAATGCTAATTTAAACCTGAATTCTGACATGCCAGAAGAATGACACCACATTGAACGTAAACAGACCACGACCGTGCCCGAGCCACCAGAAATACCCGCCATGGCTACCACCCCGGGCGACTTTCTAATGAACTAGCTCCATGTGTACTAATGCGCTCATCTTTGTAGCCTTCTGCAGAAATTGATAGTTTCGTATCACACAATGCTCCTGGGCGAGTGTGCGGTTTGAAAACCCGTGGAAGACCTTGATTCTGATGTTCCTTTGATTCAATCGTTCCCAACTTTACTTCACAACACAGTTGGCTCGCTCCGACTGCAATTCAAAGGAAGAATTCCATTCGATGACTTTGTGAATTGATGAAAATTCGTTTTAGCAAGTCATCAAATGGCGGGACAATGTTGGGAGCATGCTTGATTGCATTGCATTGAGAACAGCTGAAATAGAGAATTTTGAAATGCATGCAAATCATAGAGTAGGGATATACAGGTAGAGTGTTGACCCCAAAAAAGTATCTGTATGCACGAAAATGTTTATATAAAAAGATTGTTATTTGCGGATATTACGTCTCTGCGGTTCAAAACTTATTTGAGTAGTTTTGCAAATTTATATACTACCGAGATGACACACACTTGTAAGTAGTATGAAACAAGTTGGATATCAAAAGGAATGAATATTTGCTAATGAGCATCCTAACTAAGCGGAAATGAAGCTGATTATCAAGGAATTTCATGATCTGTATTGTAATGGAGGTCTTCATGAAAAAGTCGCGATATTATTCGCGTTTTCTTGGCTGAAATTTCAAGTTTTTAATTAAATTTTCACCGGCATGATTTTGTGATTCCCTAAATTCATGCTTCATTTCTTGAATCTAAATAGTGATGTAGACCCATTTGCATCTTTCAACGTTTATTGAAAACATTGTGTTTGATTGTGATGTTGCTCTGCAAGTGGCAGGTTGTAGCTGTAAAATGATCACGCTTAAGAAGATACTCTTGAGGTTGAGCATGACAGTGATAGGAACCCATCGAATTGTTAATTATCAAACATTAAGTCTCCAAGGCTATCATGACACTGAGAATCTGTAAAATACCATCATTCCTTCTACATTAGAATCATGATCCCTTAATTCCGTGGCAATTTTTGCAAAACTGCAAAATTTGCATATCTCACATTTGGTAACAATACCACCTATTTCCCCCTCGAGTTCATTTAATAAAATCGAAAGTGCATACACATTGGGGATTTAGTAAATGCGGAGTTACCACTCTACCTAATATGCTTACTCTATGATGTAAATTACCTGTGATCTGCTACTATCTTGCTCATATATCACGCAGAAAACTTCAGTAGCAACATTCAGTGACGGCTCCCAGCTCTACTAATAGGTCTCACTTATTAGCTTTTTTGGCAGCAGGCGGAAATTCCAAGTGTTGTCATCATTATGCCGCTGAGCAAGCTGCTACCAATTGGACGAGCAAAATTTCAATCTCATCTCCTATTTTCCTTACACACTATACAGATGATGTCACTAAACACTTGATACTCGAGGCATCTCACTACGCCGACAATCAGCGGCCGTTAATGACTTCAGAGGGAGTCATCCTTCTATGGTATGAGATGGATTTCGACATCTGCTGCTTTCGCTATTGTGTTAGTCTGAGATATGTCGGCCAATGACGAGAGGCATGCACTGCCCGAATTGACTTGCTTTCCATTGAATTTTTCAGATTACAAAGATGCTTAATAAATCCTAATTGAGTATTACTTTAATATCATGGTAAAATAGTATCATCACAAAATACCTGCGGAGCATAGAGGGCATGATCGACACTCACAGCGTCGAAATGAATGAATGCGCCACTAATATTGTGAAGAGTGACACTACGTCGATTTTCTTACTTGGGTTCTAATTAGTCCTGTTTGCGTGAACAGGACCGAAGCACCGGTCGAAACTTGTCGCTGGAATAAAGACGACTACACCGGTCAATCGTGGTTTTCCCTCCGTTGCTTGAAAAAAAAATTGGGTTCTAATATCTATAGAGCACAAAATTGACAGTTTTCTTATGAATCTACAGTTTACAGTGTTTGAAAGTTGTTGTTGCTATTCATGTTATAATTGCATAGATATACTTGTTGTTGTGTAAACATGATAATCACAAGTCAAACTTTAAATGCATAGAAGTTAGATGTCGAAAAATATTTAGTCGATTTTAAAAAGTTCTTCAGCAATATCAGAAAATGAATAGGGGTATCCGGAACCCCACCCTCCACGAATATTTGGTTGCTCGCAGTATTCAGACTACTTTGGAAAGCTATGGCTGTGTATTTTGCTACTTCTCACTTGATAGATATCAGTTGTCATAGCAATTATGATCAGTCAATAAATATTTCCTCACAATTGTGACTGCTGATATTAAAATTAGTAGAGGCTATCTATGTCCACCAAAGCATCCAAAACAGCATCGCAAATGCAATCAACAACAAGAATGAAATGCGGATTTATCCCTCAACCGAATGAGGTATGAACTGCTTACATGCAACCGTGTCAACTGGCAGGATCGAATCTTTACCAACACACACAAACAGAATTAGACTTCTCGCGTGCGATAATGAAATGGCACACAGCTCACACGATCTACGGTCAAACAATAAGCGTCACTGAATAGGCAGTGAGACGCAAACAGCAGCGAGTGGCGTGCGTGTCATACACATCGAGTTCTTCGTTCGGTCACACCTCGTTGTCGCAGAACCATTCAGTGATAAGTCCTAGAAAGAGATGGAGTGAACTAAATTTCACACGCCTTAACTACGAATCTGAAGGACCAACATAAACGAGAAAACTTGTGCGCAATTACCTGAATTCCTCGAATCTGAAGGAGTCGTGGCGATCGAAGCATTTTGGAGGAATTCAAAGCAATCTGCAAGTGACGCACGACTTCTTTCACATCTCTGTAAGGCACTAGGAATTCCTTTTTGCCCACTTTCTAAGTTCAAGCGTGTGACATCGTTTTGAATTAGGACTCACTTCTAGTAAACTAAAAGAGTTCAACAATCTAATTGTGTGATCAGTTGTCATAACAAAGAAGCCGAAGAAGTCATCACAAAGAGAACTGTACGACTTCAAAGGTTAACAGCAAGAAAAGCAGATAGAACGGCTGCCAAACATTTAAAACACCCAAATTCAACCTCTGTAGCTGGCCCGGATGTTTGTCAGCCGCTTGTGTAAGCTTGTCATACATCAGAAGACAACAACACCCACGCTGATATGATCTCATTGACCCATTCAGGTGTATTGAAAAAGAAGGAATTCAGCATCATTCCACAGGAAATTTTCCATTGATTACATCAAGATGATGGGAAAGATGAAATTCATTTATTAAGATTTTAAAAATTACCGGAAACTGAGTCAAATAAATTTCATTTTTATTGTTCTTGTTGGGCATGAAAGATCAAGAATCAAAGGATTAACTTCCAAAAGGTAAACAAGTAGTAGAATTCATGAGAATTGATGCGGAAGACAGCAAAATCGAATCTCTATTTATAAATCTGCTGCATTTTCCTCAGCCTGGTTCTTAAGCAGCGAAAAAAGAGTCGCTGGCGCCACTGAAGAATTAAAATGGAGTGAGAATCGTTTAATTTCAATATTCATTGATCAATAAATTTCAACCACGGAATGAATAATTGTTTCTGACTATGCTTTCCACCTTCCTCAGCATATTTCAAGAAGGATTTCATTGCGGAAAAGGGAATGTGTATTCAATTTACAAATTCCAAATATTTGAATTGAGGAGATAAAACAGAAACAGTGATAACTGGATAGAATTAATTGAAAAGAGCAATCGCATTTATTTGAACAGAGGCGGTCCTCGCCAAGAATAAAGGAACGAAAGGGCAATCAATGATTTAAAGGAATTGATCGGAGCTCCAATTGTTTGTTATTGAAAGGGAGAACAAAGGAGATATGAAAGGTTTATCATCACTGTTAGAGAATTTCGCTCCTTCAAGTTTTCCATCATTTTAGGCTGTTAATTTGCGGCAGGTATTGACATCTTCAAAGAACCACAGCGATTCGTAGTTTTTGCAAACATTTCAATTGAGATTTCGTCGGCATGATAGAGAGTCGAATCCAACACATCAAATGACTCCTATGATGATGCATGGAGTGAATGTGCACGTCATGGACCTGAGATGTCGACAACGTTTTGTCAAATCTCTTTTGAGGTGTCATCTGTATCTGCACGGCTAGACAACTAGTGGAAGGACACTAGACACACACCGCTGCACACACGGACACACCGTCCAAATGCGCGTGCCCCATCGTCTCGATCCAGTAAACTCCATGAAGTTGGTCAACTAACTCACATTCTACCATAGAAATTGACAACAGTAAAACCTCTTGAATGGAACCTTTATGCAATACAGAATAGTGGCTCATAGATCGCACTCATTTTCACTGAGATACACCTGTCAACGACTGTATGATTGGGTTAGAATCAGTGACATGTGTAAATCTAAGCTTTTCATTTTTGATCCATGCCGAATGCGCTCCGACCTTGAGTCAATTTCTATTCTTGTCAACTTCAGATAAACAATCTATTTCTATGCTTTCCACTAATGGCAAAGTAAGGGATTCACTATAGCATGGATATCTAATAGTGCACCTTCTTTGCATGAGACTGCAGCATAGAATTAGACAGGTCTTCTCTTCTTCTGTTTGACTAGAAGGGAAGCATTGGAACATGTAACGTTTATGATATGGCACAATCTGCTGACATAATGCCACAGCAATCGAACAACGAGCAGCCAGTTCAAAATTAAACACGCCCACGGTGTGCCCGAAATAAATTTAGTGGTCTAACAGGACCCGGCTTAGATTCCACTTCTGTGGGCTCGCATGGACCTCTCTGATAACTTTAAAGCAAATTTTAAAATCTTTCATCGAGGGCTTTCTTCTGTAGGCCTACAAATCCAAACTGGCGACCTGATTGCCTTATATGGCAGGTGAGAAAAATGATTTTCAGATGACCCGTCTCAGATTTCAATCTCATAGACTAATATGGATCCAATACTGTTCAAGCATGTCGATTTTTGAGGAATTGACCGAGGTCTTTCTTCTGTAGGCCTACAAATCCAAAATGGCGACCTGATTACCATATATGGCAGGTGAGAAAAATGATTTTCAGATGACCCGTCTCAGATTTCAATCTCATTGCCAAAAATGGATCCAATATTGTTCAAACATGTCACTTTTTGAGAAATCGACGTGGACCTTTCTGTACAACCCCAAAAATATAAGATATGGCGATTTAACTTCCATGCATGGCAGTTGTTTTCACAAATTGACAGCATTGGTGTCATCAATTGTCATTAAAGCTTGTTGTAATTTTTTATGGTCCTAGATGCCGATAATTACCTACATTTTCTGTACATGATTCAATTAAGAGGAGCTACATTAGCAGCAACTTCTAAAATATGCTTCCATACTACAACAAATGCCTTCAAATAGCTGAAAACGTGTGTAGACCCTACCATCTACGCTGTTGATGTTTTTCAAATAATAGTCGAAGTTTACCCGTCATTATATGTGTTGGCCGTTGTAGTGGCGCATTGCTTGCCACAAACGAGACGAAGTCTCAGGATGATTTATATACATGTAGTTCACTATCAAACGCTTACATGTCTCGTTAAAATATGATTGGATTTGAATATTTGAATCTATATCGATGATTGCATTCATTCTTTTAATGTCGAAATCTACATATACATGTTCTACATCTACCATTAAATATTCGCGCGCTAAGCTATCTTCAGCAGAAGTCCAAGCGAAATTGGTGCAACATTAAAACTCATGAGCTCTTCATTGAGCAGCTGAAATAGATTCGAATTCAATTAGCCGCCTGAGCATGATGTACAGTACATAACATGCAAGCATCAGTGACATTGAAACGCACTTCTTGATTGTTGACATGCAATGGATACGGTAGATAGCGCTGGATAACATGATTCTCTACCATCAATCATCATCTATAGCCAGAGAACTGAAACTTACTGATTCTTACGGTATATAGCTTAAGTTGAGGACTGTACATAATACAACAAAAGTAACGTTGCAGATTCAGTAATAAACGCCATGTAAGCAGGAAACTAAGTCGCCGTCTTATGCGTCTCTGAGGTTTCAGAGAAAAGTCGATTTCTCAAAAAGTGACATGTTTGAACAATATTGGATCCATTTTTGGCAATGAGATTGAAATCTGAGACGGGTCATCTGAAAATCATTTTTCTCACTTGCCATATATGGCAATCAGGTCGCCATTTTGGATTTGTAGGCCTACAGAAGAAAGCCCTCGATGAAAGATTTTAAAATTTGCTTTAAAGTTATCATAGAGGTCCATGCGAGCTCACAGAAGTGGAATCTAAGCCGGGTCCTGTTAGACCACTAAATTTATTTCGGGCACACCGTGGGCGTGTTTAATTTCTGCAAAGTTTCAGTGACTGTTATCAACCGGATCACACAACAAAGAGACACAGTCGATGTCAAGTTCTACAGAGAAGTTTGTGAGCGTCTTTTCGTGCGCCTGCTAACTTTTTTAATAATGATCGGAGGACCCAACATTATCGAGAAAACTTTTGCGCAATGATCTGAATTCTTCGAATCTGAAGGAATCGCGGTGATCGGAGCATTTTGAAGGAATTCACAGCAATCCGCGAGCGACGCACGACTATTTTTCCTATCTCTGCAAGGTATTAAAAATTTCTTTTTGCCCACTTAGGAAGTTCCTGCATGTGCCATCGCTTTCAATCAGTTTGCACTTCTAGCAAAGTGACACAGACAATCTAATTCTGTGGACTGCAGTGTTCATTGTCAACAACCGGTAGCCGTCATCATTTAGTTGCCGCTGTTATGACATCGCATGTGAAGGACGTGTCTTACTTCAATGGGGCTGTTCATTAGCAAGAATTCTGCCGACAGAATATTCAGCCGACTCTATGAACGACGGTGTAACACCGAAACCGGCTGAATATTCTGCCGGCAGAATTTTAGTTAATGAACAGCCCCAATATCCATATCCGTTCGATTCCTTCATCATTACAGAATGTCGTTTTCTATGGTCACACCACAGGCACCGATTCATTTGCGTCTGTGTTACTTTAGAGTGGGTATAATCCTATCTCAGTCATTGGATGCAATGGTAGCAGACCATAGAGATGATTGACATAGATATTCGTCTCTCTTTGGTTTGTGTGATTGGTCAAACGCCCTCTTATCAGAGAACCCACGAACTTCAGCGGTCAGATTACAGACAGGACTGTGAAAAAGTACATATATTTGACTCGCTTTTCCTCAGTGATAAATTTCATCAAATCGAAATTCTTCACAATCTAGATTTACTGACTGTGCACGTTTAATGCGGTGTCAATCTTCTGGTTCGTCAGACTTCAGACACCCAGCTGTGTCGGCGGCGCTTACAGAGAAGAGAAGTCCTCAAAGTTGAGGCTGGTGTCACCACCGCATTGATTCCAACCTCTATGCATCTCACAGCTGCATCGGAGACTCCTCGAATATAGTACCGAACCATGGAACGTCACATTGAAAGCCACATCAGTTTCTTGACGTCTAAACACTGTGGATGACAGCAGAAGACTTGAATGCAAGCATCAGTACGGAAGGATAGCGAATATCTAGCAATTCAACAGAATATGCAATCGCTTGTGCAAGTCAGATGCCTAAACGGTGCTAAATTCTTTCTTGAATTAACATTTAGTAGAATCATCTTTGGAAACTATAAATTAGAAAATTATGGTTGCTGATACAAGCTGACTATAGACATTTGAACACTTCTCCTCAAGTAGACTCTGTAAGCCGACTTTGCAAGCCAGATGGACACTGATTGGGCACAGAAAGAGTGCAGTCTGTGCACTGGGGTTATCAATGATATCAAAGCAAATTCATTTTGAAAGCTTCTTTGTGGTGCATGCAAAACATCGTCCGACAAGAAGATTCTTGTGTTACTCTGGTAATTCTCAAAGCTAAAAATTAACAATCCAACATTCGAGTGAATTGATAAGGTTGCATGCAAGGAACCACTGCAATAATCAATAAATGCTGCTCAGTTGAAAAATGGAAACAGACCTGAATAGCTGCTGTTTCATCCAATATCAGGAATCATCAGCAGCAGGCCTCAACATCGATGCAACTCTGTATTTAAAGTTGCATGTTGAGAGTTGTCGATGTTGAGAGATGTGAACTGGGCCTGCTGCTGATGATTCCTGATATTGGATGAGACAGCAGCTGTACAGGTCTGTTCTCATTTTCAACTGAGGATGCAACTCTGTATTTAAAGTTGCATGTTGAGAGTTGTCGATGTTGAGAGATGTGAACTGGGTCTGCTGCTGATGACTCCTGATATTGGATGAGACAGGAGCTGTACAGGTCTGTTCCCATTTTTCAACTGAGGATGCAACTCAATATTTAATTATTCTATTTACATTGTGCTTGCAAAAAGCAGCAGTTATTAACTATTACAGGTGGAATAACTATCTCATTGCGATACTGCCACATCATCTTTTCCGGATTATTTGTCTGATTCTGGGGTTGAAGCTGTGTATTGCATTTCTTCATGAAATGTTGTCTCAAATAGCTACTCTGCGATAAAGAAACGCCGCTTTAACGAGAGATAGTTGTGAAAGAATTCGATGGATGGCATGTTTCACAAATCTGATTCTTTAGATTGCAATTGATGCCTTTCAAGTGATTGCTGCAAAATTCCTGAGCAACTGGAGTCTAGCTGAGCAGCTGAAATGACCATCCACATTTCACCGCTGCCCACTCTGTTCCCACCAATTCAGAGTCAGATTTCTATGGTAGACTGCTTCAAACGCTGAAAGCGTCCATAAATTAGTATTATACCAACCGCCATTTCTATGGGATTCGTTGATTTGAAATCCGATGTCTTAGACTAATTTTATTTGTCTCCGTGCGTGTATTGTAGACATCTTGTCTCTTTATCTGACCTATAAAGCAGATTATTGCCCGCGCGGGAGATGATGTTTAAACTCCAATGCTCCGGAAGGAGCGAAATCTATGCCAATTATGAGTGCTCTTGTCCTGCTTTAGTATAGACCAGATCTGTGAATAGATATTTTCACTAGCGGTCAGGCTAAATTTCTATTCAAATACTCTTGATAATCATAGACATGTCAATCACAATCTGTCCGTGATCATCATAGACATGTCAATCACAATCTGTCCGTGATCATCATAGACATGTCAATCATAATCTGTCCTTGATCATCATAGACATGTCAATCACAATCTGTCCTTGATCATCATAGACATGTCAATCACAATCTGTCCTTCATCATCATAGACATGTCAATCACAATCTGTCCGTGATCATCATAGACATGTCAATCATAATCTGTCCTTCATCATCATAGACATGTCAATCACAATCTGTCCTTCATCATCATAGCACGTCGGCAAATGAAATTCTCTACGCAACTCACTCGTGCATGAGATTGCTTCATCATAGCATTGGAACTAATTAGATTTAAATAGCCCTCACCCTAAGGACATTTAAGATATCTACCGAGTGGAATGCTATAAAGAAACAATCATGAACTAGTTGGGGAAATAGCTATTCCCAGCCGCTAGGCGAGGAAAACTGGTTTTGGCTACAACAGATGATTTCATAGCTACGTAATCCCATAGAAATGGCGATTTGCATTTCCAAACTACGATCAGAAAGCTTTACTGGTCTTTGCGTGGATGGATTAGTACATTGCACTGATGCATTTGTCCATGTTTGCAATGCATTAATGAATGAAGTCTAGGATGAATGTGTGAATATGAAATTGATGGATTAGGAAAATGATTGATAGTTTAGTAAGCAGAAAACGTATTTATTACTGACAGGCAGGGTTTCGTAGATGTGGTTCAGCTTCCATGGCTCCGGGCGACTCGGGCTGCGGCTCCCACCCATTCATTACCTTTCGACATGTTGTTAATAATGTGCTGTAATAGTAAGTACATTAATTTTGAGGCGAGAGTGGATGTGCATGCTTTTCGACAAGAGACATTCGCCGGACACCTGCGCTTTCGGCTGGACCACAATCTTAAGGAAATCGCCGATCTTCTTTAAAATCCCAACAAATGATTCATAATAGACAATGCATTGAGAGGGGATGAAGACCAGCAGGTTTGGGGAGGTCAAATTTCAAAGTTCAGATTTTTGGGAGTCAACGCGATTTCTTTTGAAAGTGAGATTTCTATGGTAGCCTGCTTCCAACGCTGAAAGCTACGTCAGTAAATTAAAGAACAAAGATGTCTTCATTACTGACAGGTATTGCCTTATGCCCTTGATTTCAAGTCTGTCCTTGTTCCATCATGCATTTCCGTTGTCTATAAACATCACACAGCCGTTCACATTAGTGCGTCAGCCTACAATTACTCGGAGTTAATTATAATGTTAATTCTTATCAGCAAACCTTCCTGACTAAAAGTCAAACCAACATCACCACGTTGATTCAGGTAAAGCGATTAAGAATGAAAAAAGATAAATGTCTCCCATGATACACTTGCTGCTGGAATTCGGAAACATTTGTCAACTAATGACAATAATAGAGATTGACAACTCTCTTGAAGTCAGCAAGTCTACTCATTCAAAAAGTGAAACGACGAATGGAATATTCAGATAACGAGATTTCAGACGTATTCCCATAATCCATTTATCAGATAACATTGTCCGAATCAAATATGTGTACGAAGGGAGTTCTGCATCGTAAGCATTTATGAGAAAATAAACTGACGACTGCTCCAAACACAAGTAATGTTCTTCAGAAACTTCCAAGATCAAAACTATTTACAGAAAGATAAGATTTGACAACGATATGATTTGACTTATGAAAGGCTAACGAGAATCATTTCAAGGAAAACAGCAAATATTCATCGAAAAACAGTTTCCAGCGGCTGACTAGAAGCCTAATATCTATGAAAATGCATAATTCATGACTATTATCTGTAAAGGATATCCCATGAATGGTTATCTATGCATGAAAATATTTTCAACAATTTTCAATTCACTTGTGAGTCAGCATTTTCTGTGTAAACTTCATATTTCAACCACAGAAAAATTGCTATTGTATTTTATTTTCAATTGACATGAACTATCCAGTACATTATTAACTATTACCTTTTCCAATCACTGGAAGAAAATGTTTAAGCGCGCCAGCTTACTAGAACTGCAGTCACATGAAAGATTATGTCGCTGCAGCAATGAAAACCTCGCAAGTGAACAGAAGGAGAATTCAACACAATGTTAAGAAAACAAAAGAGTCAATCGCTTCGTTTTGTTCTGAAGATTAATTTTCAAATTCTCTGATCACCAAGATTTCTTCAAATTCAAAGAATTCAAGTTAATTAGCGCTCGTTTGATCGGTGAACTAAACCGGCTATGTAATAAATGTTAGTTGTCTATGGAAGTCAACAAAGTCTTATTAATCCGAAGCTGCGCTGAAGATTAATAAGATTCTATTGACTAATGTTTGTCTCGTTACATGTGTCGAAGGTCTGCGCTTTACAAAGCTTGACAGCGCACACGCATTAACAGGGAGGATGAGTTGCTAACACATTTGACGACGCATGCAGACAGCGGAATGATTATGGAATTAAAAACATTAATGACACAGAATGATGTGGCACATGTATAGCATCAAATATGATGGAGGCGATAGTCAGTATATTCATCGCGACAATTTAACGAAAATACATAGAAGGTTGACAAAGGACTTTGTGTCAGATACGACAAATGTCGGGGATACTCAAAGGCAAGTCCTGAATAATGTCTTGATTAGTTAAGATGTACCACAAAATAGCGTATAATTCAGTAAATACTATTACTAAATGAACAGTAAAAAGTGGATTGCAGCAGTGCAATTCAATCCTCCCTTTTTTAGTGGCTTGGTGTCATCGTATGGCTTAATTAATAATAGTGTTCAGCAAAGAATTTCAAAGGCGAGCCGAGACAGGCCGGACCCTCGGGGCTCAACAATAGCAACTGTTTCTCTCAAATAAGAAGGTAAGTTTCATTCGTAAAGAATATGTATTCTGACGGACTTGTATTCTCACTCTCGCTGGATTTATCCTACTCAGATTGTTGAATTGGATAATTCACAGAATTAGATTGTTTAATCATGTCACTTTGCTGGAAGTGCAAACTGATACATCCAGGAACTTGCTAAGTGGGCAAAAAGAAATTTTCAATACCTTACACAGATAGGAAAAATAGTCGTGCGTCGATTGCGGATTGCTGTGAATTCCTTCAAAATGATTCGATTGCCACGATTCCTTTAGATTCGAAAAATTCAGTCATTGCGTAAGTTTTCTCGATAATGTTGGGCCATCCGATTATTATTTAAAAAGTTAGCAGGCGCACGAAAAAACGTTCACAAACTTCTCTGTAGAACTTGACATCGACTGTGTCTCTTTGCTGTGTGATCCGGTTGATAACAGTCACTGAAACTTCGCACCATTTGGCGTGTGTAATGTTGAACTGGCTGCTCATTGTTCGATTGCTATGGTATTCAGTCAGCAGATTGTGCCATTTCATTATCGTTACATGCTCCAATGCTTCCCTTCTAGTCAAACGGAAGAAGAAACGACCTGTCTAATGCTGTGGGATAGTTGCCGTGGCGACGGATTCAATTTCGCATCGGGAGAACCTCAAGAGTTAATGGAGCACTGCAGGATAGTATTTCACAATTTCCGCCTTCTTTTCTTCTGTGAATTTTATATGCAGTGTAAGTAACTGACCACGATTTCGCCACTTCACATTCAAATACAAAAGTGAACGCGAAAGCTTCAAACTATTCAGTTTCAAACGTTTTAAACTGTTTATTTAATCAAGTTTAGCCGGCAGTAATGTTACCAGGCATAAATATCTTATTAATGCAGAGTACTTTTAGCTGCGAAGCAGCTGAAGATTTCATTCAAAGCAGCAGACCTTCGTCACATCCAACGAGACAGACACTTGATATATAATATCAGCAGATCGGTCCTTTACTAAAACCTGTGCCCCAGGACTAAGTGCTAGGTAGGTTATCCATCAATCCATTACATTAAAATCCAAAAAAGATTATGTTCATTTAGTTTATAGAAATCTAAGACAACAGATGATATTCCCTTTTCCCCAAGAACATCCCTAGACACACACATCGGACTGCTTTCTGGTCATAGCACAACTGGAAAATGGTTTTGACTCTGGCGTGCTTTTCATTTGAAGTTTAAAGGAGACTTTGCAGTGCCGAAGCTGACTTTTCTCTGTCTCTCTCATTTTTCATCAAATCAAAATGTCATGGTGAACTTGCTGATAGATATTATCCGTAAATAATCAGACTTTGGGAATCTTCGAAAAATAGTATTGTAACTTCATGCTACTTTGCATTCAAACCAGTAGTAAAATAATTGATGCACTAAATTAGAAAGCGAGTTAAAAATGACAAGGCACGGAAATGAGCATGTTCTTTCTTAACAACGAAAAACCAAATAAAAATTAACAAAAGAAAACAATAGAATTCAATTCCTGAGTTCGCAATCAATTAAAAGCTAAACCAATTAAAGCCAATGTGAGTTTGAACAAGGATGCAGAAGTGCTTCATAGCATCAGGTAGACAAAGAATCTTTCAACAGACTGAAAGCACATTGTTGCGCACAACCATGAGCAAAAAGTTAGGGTGCGTACATCTAGCCGAACAAAGTAGACAATGGTAAGAAGTTTATAGGCTGCACTCGTAATCGAGAAACGCACTCCCTTGAATTTCTCCAAATCCGTTAATTAAAAAGAAAACTAGCTCCAGACCCTTCTTCATAGAGTTTAAAACAGGCGCATATGACATGCTACTTGGACATATATATGTAAAAGCTGAATAAAAATCTATATGGCGCGACCTGTGTTCTCCTACAAGCCAGCAAGCTCATGACGACGATTCATAGATGGACATCTGTCCAGAATCATGCGAGCTTCTATCAAAGCAGTGTCAACTGTACTTCGCGCTCTCTGAAGGATATTCACATCGAAATCATCAAGGTCAACAGCAGTACAATCACGAAGATGCACACTCAATGCACTCTTACTGTCCTTATTCATAATACTCCGCTTATGTTCTTGATACCTAATTTTGAAAGATCTTCAAGTTTTACCTATGTAACTAGCATTACAAATCCGACATTTAAACTCATAGACAACATTATAACTATTATAATTTATTTTTTCAGGTAAACGATCACAAAGGTTGCAGTTGTTATGCTTTTTTATTTTTATGTTTATTGCGACTATTTAGACAACGGGACAATGTAGGACTGGTAGTATTAACAAGACGAACACTGAGATTGTATTTACGAATCAGAGAATTATTTTATTCTGTTTAAGCTATCATTAACGAAAGGCATAGATAAATTAATATCTTTACTTGCATTGGAATGACGCTTCCTATTCTTCGATTTCCGTTTAAAACTTTGAAACCGTTTTTCCTAAGTTTTTGTTTTGCGTTATGAATTGCTTACGCTTCATCTGCTATCGTACTGCATCTTTCATCGGCTGTGTTCAGAGAATTTTCTATGAAGTTACTTTTAACATGATGTGGTATCCAACTGTCTTTGCGTAGAGAGTTATCCGAAGTTAATGGCTTACTATAGTGCTTGTAACAAACACAATCGTTTTTAATCGAGATGCTCAAATCTAGAAAGTTTAGACAATTTTGTGGAATTTCTAAAGTAAATTGAACATCTTTATTTATATTGTAGAATATGTTGAGAATTTAATTACTATCTTGAAAACTAGATGAGAAAGGACCCATTGCTGTCATCACTTAATGGTGAGAAGACGTGATAAGGATTGTGGGCACGCATGGAACCTGCTCACCGATAAAAATTCACAAAAGTCAGCACATGAACATCCGTGACTACAAATCAAAGCGTGAGTACAGTCTTGAGCACTCTAACTTGCAAACCAGGCTGACGGGTCTACATGTCTGTGAGGCATGCAAAATCAATGACGTCATGTCAGTTTTCAAGATTGTCTCTCATCAAAATCGGTGGCAAACATGCATGACGCGCAACCTAAGTGATGCGCGGTTCACAGTCTCATTGCAGTGATTTGTTGGTAGTTTGTCGAAAAACAAGAAGCAGACGATGGATACTCTGTTTGATTTGGAAAAACCTTGATTGAAATTTGCTTTCCCGGATGTCACCGACTTTTTGTAACGAAGTTCTTTGCACTTCCCAGAGTTAAGGAGATTTTCCTTCATTTTTCAACTCGTATGATGATATCCCGTCGATTGCATCATCCATTATATCATTACAGTGAAATGCATTGCTGCAATGTTTGAATTCAGTCAACAACTGTATGATTGCCGTTTCAATTCTTCTTACTTTGCTGTCTCTCTCCCGTGCGATGTACAAAACTCATTCTGAAATACATGTGCTCCCATGCACCAAGCACCAAGTTAATTGTCTAACAATGAAGAAAATTTGGGGAAACAAAACCTTGTGTTCAGTCATCAAACTTCATCTTTAAAATGCCTTCCTTTTTTCGGACTGCATGTATGCCTTCATTCGGAAAGGGCATAGCATGTGCGCCATCAGATGTCTGCTCTTACACAAGACAGGCATATTGAAGCAATAAATGCTAATCTTGCACAACTGACATCATATTTCTGCAGAGAGACAGAAAATATTGTCAAATCAGGAGATAACGATTTTACGTGCTATTTAATACTGCTAAAAAGAGTAGTATCAGCACCAGGATGGGTAAGAGCATTTTTGTTGAAGAGAATGAAACTTTTTCTTGGAAAATAGATCTAAATGTTTCTTGAAACTTGTTCTGGAGCAGTAGGGGAGGATGGGGAGAAATGGACAGGCAGGAGAAATGACCACCCCCACTAACTTCTATAAAAAGTATTTTGAATTTGTTGAAATGCATGAAATTAATGATCATGATGCCAATGAACAATTTATGAAAGATGGGCATTATACCATGTGATTTCGTGATTTGGCACGTGTTTTTTGTTTTTCATTAAAAAAAATCAGAAATTCATATTTTAGTTAGCTGCGTCTAAAAACTTGAATATTATCAAGCGCCCCTAAATAACTCTTGATTGTTTACACCAATAGTCTTATAGATAGAGATGTGTCAACAAATAGTTTGATTCCTTCAAGGTTTTCTAGAAAATCTGATTGTTCAAAGTCCTCATGAAAATAAGTTAGGTGGGGAGAAATGGTTACCCTGTGGTCCATTTCTCCCACCCTCCCCTACCATATGAGATCTCAATGTAGGCCGCACAAGACCCCTTAAACATTAAGACGTCCTGAAACTGGGCGAAATGACGTCTAACTGGTCTGATTTCATCAATTCAATGTTTATCAATGAGTTCTCCTGTGGATATCATTCACTATGAACTTTGATAGGAAAAACAACGAGATACTTATTTGAAATGAACTTATTACAAATTTATTGACTTGTCTAAAACTGGACTAAAAATTGATAGAAAAGAAGAGTAAGTAAGTCAGCTACTAGTCGATCAAAAGTCGTCTGACGGAATTCAAATTTTATATTTGACCAAATCAGAGGAAAATTGTTAGGTATGACCCCACTTGCAATATGTTTCTGTTTGAAATTTTCAATTCACTTCCATATCAGAAAAAGTATTCCCCTAAAAGTGTGTTTAGAATTGGTTTATTTGTAACCAGATGATCACGACTAATAGTCGTTTATATCCCGAGTGAAAGGTCTTACCATAGAGTAAGGTTCTTACAACTATTTTACCTAATATGTAGCAGTGATGAATATGATGCATTACGAACAATAATCGGAGGATTTCATTACCTTAGAAAACTGCTCATCTAACATCGAGAGAGATATACATCTTGGAAAAAACATGCCGACTTAATCGTCATAATAAGCCATAATTTTATTCTCAACAGTTCTCTGATAATTCATTTATTACTTTGCATAGGGCAAGTAGCTATTAAAGTTGACTTCCAATAATATTTACAAGCGATTAGAACAACTACTTTATCGTTACATGGTATTATTTCTTTTGAATGTTGACACCAGTTGACACAAAAGATATTCTACTTAAAAGTAACAATTTCCATAACCATAAATAGAATGCGTGTCTCAAAGATGTTAATCTGCCAACCTAAAACACAGATTAAACAAATTAACATACAAAAGCTTCGAATTACAGCCAAAATGTACGATATACTCAAATCAAAGACTGAAAAATTAATTTAGCAGGAAACTTGCTGACTTGTTTTTCTACATCAATATTTTATTCATAAAATTTAGATGTGGTTTCAAATAATCCATTTCAGAATCGGTCTACCCTTCATTGGGTAAAACCACGTGATTTTCCTTTCATCGTCTTGATTTGTGTTGTTAATGAGTAACAACCAACTTCTCAGCAACTGAATTCGATCAGAGTGCATTATAACCTTTTTTTTCATGATGTATCTATATTAGAATTGCGTTGCATTGAAAATTTACCATTTATAAACTGAAGAAGGTTGAGTACGGTATTTTACTGCAACTCGAAAGTGTGAAGAAAATGTTATAGCGTATCCAGTTTAGTATTGCATGGAAGCGAATGTATATATTATTAGAAAATTTATTATGTATATGATAAAGTTATGCAAGGTAATTAAAACTCCCTTTTTTAGTTTAGGCCAATATAACAGTTAAAGTTAAAAGTATGGCAGACAGGCCTTCGGAGTCCAGCGCCTTCAACGGTCGATGTTTGGATGGCACAGACGCCGCCTTTGTGAAGGTTTATATAAGAGTGAATGATATCAAGAACTGTGTTGCATGCATGATTGGCTGTTGAACTGTGAAGTTAGATTGTAAAAAGGTAATTCATGTTTCCTATTGATTGCTGGCTTAAGTTGTGTGATTGCTTTGGCTTCTGTTATTGTTGTATCTCGTGTGTTGGTCAGTTTGCTAATGAGACAGACCTGAAAAGTCCCGATGTCGCCAGCGCCATTTTGTTTTTCTATCAAATCAGGTCGGTCTCATTAGCAACAAACTGACCAACACACGAGATAAAACAATAACAAGCCAAAGCAATCAATAGGAAACATGAATTACCTTTTTACAATCTAACTTCACAGTTCAACAGCCAATCATGCATGCAACACAGTTCTTGATATCATTCACTCTTATATAAACCTTCACAAAGGCTGCATCTGTGCCATCCAAACATCGACCGTTGAAGGCCCTGGACGCCGAAGGCCTGTCTGCCATACTTTTATTATACTGGCCTAAACTAAAAAGGGGAGTTTTAATTACCTTGGATAACTTTCTCAGAAAGATGATCTCCCGTCACCTGGTCAACTACATATGTAGGTCCTATATGATATCTATATTTAATGTTCCCCAAGATAATTACATTATACTATTGAAGAAACTAAATATTATTATTACCAAATTAAACGATGCTGCCTTGTATTGCATGCATTTCTCAACCAACAGAGAACCTCAAAAATATAAATATATTTTTGCAGTAGGCCTACCTTAATTTGTATAGTACGGAGGAAACATTTAAGTGTTGGCCTATTGACAAGTATGTAACACATTTTTTTATGTAGAAAATAGTCAATTGAAGGGTGATAGAACCCAAATATACCATCAAATCAAATATTTCCTTTCACTTATTTTCAGTATCTCAACCATGATGTTAAGATAGCATTTTTGTCTGTTTGAAGTGGTTGTTTCCACGCCCGGTGACTTGTAAACAACATATTACATAATGTGTGGTTATTTAATTTTGGTCATTTAGTCTTTATGCAATGCAGTTGAAATAGGTTAGTTACAGGCCTAGGTACGGTATATCTAGACAGAAATAAGTAGTCTCTTTTTAAGAAATATGTATAACTTACAGCTGTTATAATGCAGAAAATTTCATTCGTATGAACATTTGATTATTTAAGTACATCCAATATAATGTATAATTTTTTCGTGAATTCCGATTGGATGTCAAACAATATATTCCAAAAACGATATCGTAGATATGCATATTTATCACAAAGAATGTATATTTTGCCTCTGTATAAATTACTTAAACTTAGATTTACTAAACTAATTTAATTGCGCTAAGATTATAATTACTGCTGAAAAGAGAAGCAAGATATAACAATGAAATATATATATATGTATAAACACATATTTCCATGATATGGCCATATATTCATTTCAAAGAAAAAAAGCAATCTTGTGATAATTTGCTTTTATCCAAACGCGTTTCAGAGCGTTACAGTCTCCTTTGTCAATGGATTGATGTAAAACAAGGTAAAATCATTTTTATATGAGATGAAATGAAATGAACACTGTTAAAATGGCGTCAGATGGCAATGTAGGCCTACAGATGAAACAGAAAAGGACAGACATGAAATGACGTAGTTTGAATCCAATGACATAGCTATAGATTTAGCAGAAGTGGAAAGGAACCGTCTCTATTGTTCAGCAAATTATTATTCTGTTTCATCTCTACATTGCCATCTGACGCCATTTTAACAGTGTTCATTTCATTTCATCTCATATAAAAATGATTTTACCTTGTTTTACATCAATCCATTGACAAAGGAGACTGTAACGCTCTGAAACGCGTTTGGATAAAAGCAAATTATCACAAGATTGCTTTTTTCTTTGAAATAAATATATATGTATAGATATATAATATCTATAAAGACCCTCACACCTGTATATATATGTAAAGATATATAACTGTATAATACATATATATATATATATATACATATATATACAGGTACCGACAAAAGTCTAGGCTCACCTGAGAAATTTTTTTCCTTTCCACCTACGATTTATTATGAAATTTGCTCACGATTTCTTAAATTATAGCTACGCAAAGCGTATAACAAACTATGATGTCAAAATATATTGATTGCTGACGTTGAACATGACTTGAATATCAATGAAATATAACAAAACATTGTCTTTATTGAAGACCTATCTTAGACGCCTCGATAATGGCCTACTGCTAACGAATGATGATGCAATCTCATGAATCCAAACATATTCAGATTGATTTCCAGCGTAGAAATTGAAATACATTTAGCTTTATCACTGCCAAGATTCAGTATTTGCCAGAATTTTTGTTATGATGTGGGAGTTGAGCCGCGATCAAACTTCATACCGCAAACATCCGAATCTATCCATACAGGATAGTTTATATAAAATATGAGCGCTCATGAAAATGAGTGTCGACAATGCAGAACAGTATGACGTTTGGTTGTTCATTCGCAATAACACCGTTTGATTGATAATTTGATTCAATTGATAATAAACTACAGTAGACCAATATGATCTTATCTATTGTACAAGCCAACATGCCTGTCACTTCTACAGCATGGGAAAACGAAAACATGTGTCTATCGGAATTCGATCTCAGATCATTGCCTTAGCAGAACATGCTGGTAAACCTTCAAGACAAGTTGCATCAGCTCTACGAATCTCACTACGTTTTTCTGCAAGTATTCTCAAATTGTACCGAGACTTGGGAACTTTGAATCCAATGAGTCGTTCGGGTCGACCAAGAAAGACAACTCACAGAACTGATGTTCTCATGAAGCACAAGGTTTTGAAGAATCCGTTCATAAATGCAAAATCAATAAAGCAGAATTTGACCCTACTTTGTGATATCATAACTGAACGCATGTTTCAAGCCCGCCTCAACACAAAATTCAACATGACAGCACGTAAGCCGGTAGCCTTTATTGACTGAGAGAATGAGTCGAACAAGAATTCAATTCTGAAAGGAACATCAACATTGGATGACAGACCGGTGGAAAACTGTCATATTCTCCGATGAGTCTACATTCCTACAATTTGACAATCTCCCTTCACATGTTCGCCGGATACTTGGTTCGTCCAGCATCAACCCTACACTGTAAAATATATCAAACATTCAGCTGGTGTCATGGTTTGGGGTTGTTTTTCCCACCATGGCCGAGGTGCGTTGACATTCCTGGAGAAGGGACAAAAATGAACAGTGCACACCAAAATATTAGCAGAAAAGCTCTTGACGTTTTTGAATATTCACCAATGAATACCAGCAAGAGAATGCACCTTGCCAAAATGGGACAAATATGAACAGCAAAGTGCACACCAAAATATCAGCAGAAAAGCTCTTGACGTTTTTGAATATTCACCAATGAATACCAGCAAGAAAATGCACCTTGCCATTCATCAAAAATTTCGAAGGACTGGTTTCGTCTAAATTGGATTGAGGTGTTGAAATGGCCAGGTAACAGCCCAGACCTCAACCCCATTGAAAATTTGTGGCAAGCAGCGTAGCTTCGCATCGACTGGGCTAAATGTATCTCCATCACTACCCCAAATGCCCGGACTTTTTCGAGCAAATCTTAGATTTGGGTGCCCGGACGGATCCCAGATCTTTAGGAAATATTGTTTACTTTGTTACGAGTAATATCGTTGTTATTCAAATCAATAATGAATATCCTGATTTTGTGGGATCCGTGGCTGTGGTTAACTTGCAGACCCTATTTTGCATAATACAAAATTGACGTTGTTCTAAAGAAAGGGAATTTATAGTTTTCAATTTTCACTGACATGTAGGTAAATCATATTTTCAGTAGGGCCTATAACGTTTATAGCTACTGCTTATCCAATCTCCAACCTTATCTCGGATTTCCAAAACACTATCATATCGTGTTCTGATAGTTTCCATTCATTTCAATAGCGATAACCATTTGTATTAAATGAAATACAACATGAATAGTCTATAAACTGAGCTATCATAAGTGGTAATCAGAAACATAGATCAGAGATCTGCCTATTCTAAGTCCTGCTTAAATTTTGTGTTCGGCTAATTTAGGACGCTCATTCCATGATTCGGATAAGTAGAGCGATTATAAATGTGGTTCAGGTTGAAGCAATCCATGTGAACCTAACACTTTTCTTCGAATAAGACGATAAGCCCACTGAACAATGTCTTTCTTTAATACTTCATTTCAACTATCATAAATGTTCTTTTTTTCAGCATTAATGAAATTTGTTGCTTTCATAAATGCAGAGAACTACGGTGAAGCTCAACATCCATTAGGCGTACTTTATTAGAAGCTCAATTGAAGTAAATCCATACTTCAAAACTACGAAGTAAATCGAAAGCTAATATTGTATATTATAATTTGTCATCTCTCAGTACATGGTGTCATATCTCAGAATTGTTGCGACTAGTTTTCCTTCTTTAGGATTTTGAAATTATATTTCTATCTGATATACTCCAAAAAATTCTTCTAAAACAAGGTTCTTGTCAAGATATTTTTCCTGACGAAACTACTGTCGACATGAACTTTGCCTTAGAAGAATTTTCTATAGTAATCATAATCTAAGCTCTTGAGAAGGACAGAGAGGGCCTATGTATTATACACGACTCTGTTCAATATGTGATACACCATGATAGCCCGTGATTATTCCTGATGAAAGAATGACCTTGCCAACAGTAATGTGATCCATATAGCCTAAATGTCATTGCATTGGCTCATAATGAAAACAATAATTTCGCTCCGTGTAAAAATAATCTGGAAATTTGATGACTTTATGTAGTAGCTTGGAAGTCTCCAAGTAGTAGCCTGGTAAATTCGAAGCTGATTGAAGTGCTTTGTCTTCCTGTATGTCACTGTTATACAACTTCTCGGTTGCGTTTTTAGACACTAGCTGCTTAAATTTTCGAGTACACTCATTTTACCGGAACTCAAACCTCGAAAGAGAAATCCGGAAGAATTTTAACGAGACCGTTTACGTCATTTGAACATATAGCTTATTCTTATTACATTATTTTGTAAAGATAAAGTGTCATGATATCTTTCATGATATTGATACCTTCTTCTTTATAGAGGATTATGAAAATGTTGCAAGAAAGAGTTCAAAATTTGAGTTGACGGGATCGATATCCTCAGATGTCGCTGGTAAACGGAGGAGGAGGGAGATTTTACGATATGGATTCGATGAAGCTGATACGGATTACGAAAGCGAGAATGAAGAACTTCCACCCAAGAAAAGAAAATTTAAGCTTAAAAGACATGATGCTATCAGATTTGCGACCACTCTACAGTCTCAGAATTCCACTATTCCAATACCGTCAAATAATTTGCACGCTGTTGCACCAGGAAGTACGCCAATTCTAACGATGATACGGACGTAGTACCTACTACACCTCCAAGGACGTCGAATTCTCCAGAAAGCTCGCGAAGGTCCACATTTTTAATTCGTTCTTCTACTTCAGTTTCGAGTCAGGTCAACGAATCCGTTGACCCAGTCTGTCAAAGGAGCGATGTACTTCCATCACAATATCGGTGTCACTGTCCGCACCAAGAGCATTGGGCCAAGGAACTTTTAAGAATTCAACTCAGGATTGAAGATTCATTGAGTCGAGGATGGGCCACACATAACTCCCCGAATGATCCTGAAGAAGATGGGCAGGTGATAGTATTTCCGAGGACAAAGGACGAGATATTGACATTTTTCGAGGAAATCAAGAATGATAACGATAAAATGTCTGCAGTCATCAATTGTGTCAAGAAGGAAGTTTCCAGAAAATTGGAAAAGTCTATCAAAAAAGTTATTTTAAGAGTTGCTCCTGCATCAGCTTGGTCTCATTTCTCAAATTATGGTCAGCGCGGTAAGATATCCGCCACAGACATCGGTCTTCCAGCACTCGTTATCAGATGTTTGAAAGAAAGCAAGGTGAGCAATTTCTTTTCTTTCTGTCTATCTGGTTTTCATTTCATTTGAACAAGCTAAATATTCATTTCCTGTAACTTGTAATTTTCAACGTTTGCTGAAATTCTTCTGTCGATGCAACGCCATGCGCCCCTGGATTGATTCTTTCTTCAATTCAGTGTATTACACGTTGAGACAGCCATTTATAGCAGTGTCCCAACGAAATTTGCAATAATTTATAATATAAATTGAAATGGACACAATAGATTCATTAACAAGCATCGTAGCGCTTTGATTGTATTTACTGGGCTCAGTAGTTCTGCAAAATGAGATTACAAATAACTATGTTAAAATGTCATTGAAAGTCAAATGTTTGCAGTGTTTGTGAATGTTTGAAACAACGGATCCTCACTCATGTCATTGTAATGATTTCCAAGGGAATCCGCAAAACAGTACAACTGTACGATCGTAACATACAACAGTTTTGCGCATTCACTTGAAAATCATTACACTGTGTGTGAATTTTGTCACTCATGTCATTGTAATGATTTCCAAGGGAATCTGCAAAACAGTACAACTGTACGACCGTAACGTGCAACAGTTTTGCGCATTCACTTGAAAATCATTACACTGTGTGTGAATTTTGAAAGTATGCAAGGCTATAGACCAGTAGATATCCCTATTTTCGTCATGGTTGCTTAGGTCCGTATTAGAAGTATATAGATACTATTATCCAAAATGCCTACCTTGGTTGGAGATCTAAAGAATCTTTGAGACTTATTCCTATAGCAACCTGTCTATTAGTGTGGTTATGTCACGTGCCCAAAACTATTCTAATACAAATATGGAAAATTCATGCTTTCAAAGCTCATATTTTACGGCTTTTCCGATTTTTGATGATATATAATTGCGATCCCTGCTCGTGCCTCTGATAACATGTATAACGACAATTTTTTGAACAATGCATGTATGTATACAATATTGAATTTGCTGAATAAATAACATATAAGCCAATGTTCTCACTTTGGCGGTACGCGACTAGAAATTGCTTACTATTTTCAATGTGTCTGTGGTTTGAAGTAAGGTTTTGGTTTAATTTTTCGCCGTGTGTGTACCAGAATCCTTAAAAAACTCAGCAACAGGTATTGAATATACCTGTAAGTTCATACATCTGTGTACAGATCTGTTTCGGTTTTATTAAGGTCATGAATGTATAAAAGTTATCTATAAACGATGTATTAAGGAATATATTTGAATGGATTGTGAATGAGAAAGATGAACAAATAAGAATCTGAAGCAACTGGAAATCGTGGAAATGGCTGCTTTACTGATATATAAACTATCAAAACATATTTCCACCTTCGAAATGCTGCCCTTTATCTACTTTTTTGAAATAATTACTTTTATGCATTAATACAGATAAATTTTCTGCTCGAAGTGCATGATAAGAATCATTATACTACGTTTGACCTTGATCTCAAAAAGCCATCAATAAAGTCTAATAGATGAAGTCGATTGTCTTCACGCAAAACATATTCTTCACGTGCTTTATAATTTGAATTATCACATGTATACCACAGCTCACTAGTTATAGGTAACTCAAGTGTTGTCAATTTAGTTCTTCAGAAATCTCAAGTGAAACTAAAATGTCAGACTTAGTCGGAAATTAACCAAATCTAGTTATATCTGATATACTGAGTTTAACTCTATTATAAGTTCAACTCGGCAAACTCTGTCACAGCAAAACTGCACAAGTAAAAAAGTGTATTCTAATCTAAAATTGAGGAAGAAAATATATCATTATTATAAATGCTTCAATCAACTGTTTTCATCAAAATTTGAGTTACATGTTATCATCATTTCAGCGCTAGGTACATGTATTGTTAAAGACAATCAGAAAGTTCAGGACATAAAGTAGTATAAGTTAAGATATGTAGATAATTAAATATTTAGTCTCAGGAAGAAAGCTTCCATTAAAACGAACAGAGTCTAGAATTAAGTCTGATCGTGTCTCTTCCGACGTGTGATTTTAAGAAATGCGTTACCTCATTTAAGACGCTTGACTTTTCATGATATGACGCTGAATGGCTCAACAAACTTTTCCGAGTTTTCGAAACCAAGACTTTCAGTAAAACTCACTACTTACTATGTTTCTGATGGGGACTGTTTAATCAGATTAGATAATCTGTTTGTTCTTTCTTTGAATTAAAACTTATACAATTTGTTACTTAGTCATTGATTAACCCCTAGCTTCGTTAATATCTCATAGCTGTACTAGGGGTGAAATTCTGTAAAAAAAACTAATGAAAAATGAACTCAGTAAAGCTTACTTGGTAATTGCGATTGTAATGAAATTCCAAACCTGAGTCTGGAACTCTACACTGTAATTCGTGAAGTCTCAAACGGGTACTCCAAGTTCTTACTTTGATTTAATCAGAACACTAGATTTCCGAACTCGATAAGTCCGAAAACCTCACTACTTAATGTATTTAGGACTCAATCCGATCTCATTCAGTTCTAAACGCTAAACCAAAGACTGATTTAGAAAGGTAGATCCGCAGGACGCTGGAAAAGATTTCTTTCTGCAAAGTCTTTCAGATGAGAGTGTGGAATGTCTCCGGGATGTGGGAAAGCTGTCATTCTACAGATAAATTCATGTATATGACGTTTAGTCGATTAAACTATGTGATTGACGAATTGAGTTTACCATTACTGTGACTCGCAAGTAATGTTTCACTTTTGTGACTAGCATAACGATCAATTTGTAATTGCTTCCTTACTTATTATGTGATTAAATGTCATTTCATATATTTTTACTATATGCTTATCACTTTAATTCTCAGCACAATCTTGCTGAAGTCAGTGAAATGCAGCTAAATTTCGGTTTTAAGTTCTTAAAAGCATGCCATTACCTATGATAAAAATGTAACAGAACAACGAGCTGAGTAATTATGATTCATTTTTAGAAGAGTAACGGAACTACTAAGCAGAGTAACAGTGACGTGAATAGTCCCGCTAAATTGATGTTTTCTTTTATTTCAGATGTGTAAGTTGGATACAACGGAAAAAGTAGAAGGCGTACATGGTTTGATAGGGACTCAGCTGAAACGAATGCCGCAAATGATGAAAAAGAAGGAGATTGGATTACAAAACATTTTGAAAGAATTCTATATGACAAGAAGTGGTTAATTTTTATCATGTAAACTTTATAGTAGTAGTATGCTCTTCTACTAATAAATTTTCTATGTAAGTATTTGTTTTTCCCATATATGATAACAGGCCTATTAGTGCAATAAACGACATATAGACGAATTTTAGGCGACATCTGGTGCATATAATTAGTCGTCTTTTACTCGACTGTCTAGACGTTACCGAGACGGCACCTTAACGGTCACTTTTGAATCAGTTTTAGACCAGACATGAAAGACGTCTATTAGTCGATATTTTGTTTAAGGGGAGAGCTTCGTGAGTGATCAACAGAGTGTCGCATTTCTATTGTCTACGACCTCCTCAAATTCATAGCCATGGAATCGCGAAATAAGCAGCCTCCTCATTGCGGCATTCTGAAAGGGTCATGCAAGGGATGCGCGGAGAGATTAGTGCAATTTAAATGAAATTCCTCAACTGCAGAGCAGACGTCTCTCAACTTTCTACTTCGAAGTGTCTGTGCATTGTCCAAATATTTCATTGTAGGTACAGCATTAAGAAACCTCCGGAGCTACGGTACATTGCGCACTTGACTGATGGTATTGACAATCTACAGCGAAGTGCACTTCTAACCCGCCGCAAATTGCAATATCTTCAAGAGTGGATTAATCTTGTAAAGAAAAATTCCGTAATCAACATATCAAAAATTCGGGAAATGTTATCGGTGGAAACCCCTAAATTTACCAGTTGAATGCACGAGTCTTTTCGAAATGTAATGACCGGCACTGTGCCTCAGAAAACACGTAAACACGTTCACTCGAATGAAAGAAGCAGATAGCAACGGTCTGATCAAAATGATCTCGGTTCGATTCCTGTCAGGCGAGTGCGATCGTGTAATCAAGGGTGTTGGTGTCTTGCATTGACTTAATAGCTGTCATTCTCTTCAGATATTCAGTATTCTACGACAGACCTCTGTTGTCAATCAACTTTGTCTCATTTACTTCGTTCACCTTCTACAAAACCCTCACCCATAATAGCTATATTTTCTGAAATATGTCCTTTTAATTCGGCAGCCAGACCGAGTTTCTGCAGGGAACGAGATCGAAAGTGAGACTTTCATTTCAAGGTTTTCCACTAACTAGATTTTCCTGGATTTTTGATATGGTTAATGAGGGATTTCTATTAAGAAGCGCAAAATGTATTAATAGAAAATATAGTTTTGAAGATTCATGTCGAACGAGATAAAATACATCACAGATAATTCTTTGGTGATGAAAATCAAAACCTGAATTACTTATTAGAGTTCACATGTATAGTTTATATGATGATTCTCATGTTACATGCATCTTATCTGTAATTTTATGCTACTTTCCATAATTTTTCATAAATTACAGAAAAACAATTCTAAGATAATTGCTTTTTGTTGTAATATTTACATTTTTAATATGATGTTATCATATTACCATGGAAAAATGTAAGTAGTTTGTGCCTACTAACATTTTTGAAGTTATTTCTTAATTCATAAGAACTATCGAAGATCCGACCTGATAAAGTTCAAAAACATGTGTTTTCTAAATAAATAAATAAGCAAGCAGTCTGATGCTCAGTCTTAACTAGAATATCTCAGATTGTTATAGGAAGCTTGTAAGGTGCTCTATCACACTAGAGAGCTGAGAGTTGACTTTTTAGTCAATTAAGAAGTTCAACCTGAAGTTCTCGAAATTTACTCAAAACGTCAATCAAATCTCTTATCTTAATTTCTCAGGTGTAATGCAAACCTGAGAGCATCTGTAAATTTGTCTGTCTTATAGTAGACTTATCGACCTCCTATTCCTAGCTGTAACAAAACTGCACCTTTCATTAATTGATTTCATGATTGCTCCATTTCATTGATTGATTAGAAGCTATCTGGAGACTGATCGACGATTGATTTCATCATTTCATGGATTACCACATTGTGACAAGGGAATTGAATTCGAGAAAGCGGCAGTAAATTCGTCACTGTTGCATTTTGTGCATCCTGCCTTCAGTTCTTCAATTTATCAACTTAGATTCTAAGAATTCTAATATTACAAGTCAGGATTTTCAAATTTCAGATAATCATTTTCCATGTTGTTGGTCGGGAATTTAATTTTTTATCAAACGAAGTGAAAATTATCATTCTAAATTACCTGTCCATTTATTGCATTGTTTGTGTTTCCATCAGGTGGTCTCCGTGGAAGAGTGGTTAAGTGCTTGGCCTAGCGGTCTTTCGGTCCAGGGGTCGAGCCCCGAAAGTGTCATTAGAAGTCGTCAGGAAGGGCATCCGGGCTAACAGATCACAGCGTTACAGATTAAAGTCTGACAATGTCAGCACCGTCCAAGACCCCAATATGGCGGAGTAATGACGGTGAACCATCGTTTTTCATCATTACTTGTGTTTCCATCGAATGACATATCGTTCAAGGCTTCAGAAAGGGGAACGAACTGAGAAATGAATGATTCGTATATAAAATGGTTTTATGGAGCTGCCAATTCTGGTATTTGTTGCAGATCGTTTGTGGTAGGACATTCTATGATGGTGCAGTTGCCATCCTTGCGATGGAGATGGCTCCTGAAGGTACAATTTTGTCGTGTGAGAGTGACATTCATGTCTTCTCGCTTGAAGATCATTGATCGACTTTGTCAGAGGGAAGCAAGATTCTGCTGCCTTTAGCATCATGTTTGAACGTGCACATTTTCCTTCACTTGACTGCAGTGATTTTTCAGGGTGATTCTTGACTCTTATTGATTATGGAAATCAAGGTCAGCTATTCCATTATCACTCACTCTGTGTGTGGTGTTCGTTCAGTTCTCCTTTTTCTTTCATTTCGGATACAATCATCGAGGAAAATGGGATACAAGAACTATAATTCACAAAGATGCTATAACTGACAGTAAGGCCCTATCCAATCAACAAATCAAACACCGTCTGGTCAAGGCATATTTGCAAAAGTAAATGACATCATCGTTATACACGTGGAAAATATGATGAGCAGCATTATTACAAATCTGAACGAAGAGTTGTTAAAATAAACCATTGATATTTCCTGCAAAATGCAATGTGATCGCGAAGATAAATGCGATGTTTATTTCCAGATAACAGTCACTGTTTTTCTTTAACTGTTTTAAACTGTGCCAGTCTATCTCTATATGCACAGAGGGAAGATTGAGATCAGCGATTAACTAAGGCAAGCATTGTTACGGCAAGGGATATTGCGAGATTTAGGAAGATTTCTATAGTACGTAGTAAATACCCGAGAAAAAAAAACTTTATAAACTTAATAGGAGATCAAATAATACCGAAATAACCTACTGGGATCCTTAACAATACCACACAAACTTATGAAGTCAAGAAATACCGAGTAAACTTATTAGGACTAATCAGTATCCCAGTAGGTTTAATGGGATTGATAAAGTGTGTCCCACTAAGTTTATTAGGCAGTTGTAAAAGCAAATCAACTTGATGGGACACTACATGGACGTTCATCAGGTAGTTGTGAAAACAGAAAAACTTAATGGAATGCTACCTGGAAGTCCAGCTGAACCTGTAAAACTGCTCTTTTCGGACATTCTATGCACATACTTAAATCAGTGAAGTTTTTGGGACTTCTATGCAGTGCAGTTACAGCACTACACTTACAGCATATTTTCAGCGCTTTTGACGTTTTGCCTATATGAGCGTTGCTGCTCGGTTGCTTCTACGTAGCAAATGCGTCGTGGATACGTAGCAGTCGGTTGCTGCTCGGTTGCTTCCACGTAGCAAATATACGTTGCGGATACGTAGCAGTCGGTATAGCTGCTCGGTTGCTTCTACGTAGCACACATGCGTTGTGTTTACGTAGCAATAAAAAAAAATAATAAACCTCCCATCGATTTCTCTTTTCCTCTTCCTCCTCTCTCCATCCTCTTTCATCCATCTCTCTCTTTTCTTCCTCCTCTCTCCATCCTCTTTCATCCATCTCTCTCTCTCTTCTTCTTCATCAACTTGTTTACTTGCTATTCCACTTCTTTTCCTTCGTATCTTCTCATATCTCTCTCATTTTCTCCTTTCCTTTCTCTCTTTCTCTTCTCTGTTATTTTCCACTTTATCTTCTTCATATTTCTTTCTCTCTCCTTTTCTCCTTGTTCGATCCCGTCGCTCTTCTCATTCCTATCTATGCATTTAGATATATTTGATGCATCAAAGGCATTATTGCTATAGTCTCTTTCACGCGACAGTATTTTTATGCATAGGAAAAACTGTCACACCATCTCACAAGATTGAAATCCGCATTTCACAATTGTGTCTTCAAATGAAATGACCTTTTGAGTGCTCGCTAGTTTTTAAGTCTTAAGTTTAAAAAGCTTTTAAAGTTAAAGAAAACTTTTAAGTTTTTTTCTCTCCGCTCTAATTTTGTGACGATGACACCTTGTATGACAACCTAGTAACCAATTATATAGTAAATTCAGTTTGCTTTTAGCAGCATGCTATGCATCTGAATCTGCAGAAGTGATGTGATTTTGAAAGCTTTACCACAGTCAAGTTCCGTTGCGCAATCTCCCTGCCCTTCTCGCAGTAGCAGACACATTCCATCGCTATCCATCCTTCGGCCGCATTCGTCTTTGTCCGGTTTCGCCTGCCGACAGCTACAGAAACAAGTGGATCGATGATGCGCTGACGCGTCTCGCGTGCAGCCATAGACAAGCGTGCAGCGGGCATTAAATTCATGGCATCGCGAAGCTGAGTAATGATGATGTTACGTCAAATATAGCAGTGTGGACTTTAACAACGTACGCCATTGCTGCTACATCCTTCATCCGTGTACAGAGATCACTTCTCAGTGTTGTCTTTTTCATCGGGCACAATATCAGATTGAGTGACACATGAATTAAATAATACAACCTTCGCCGTGGTGAGGAATTCCTCGAACGAAAGCAACTTTTCATCCGCGATAGATTTACATGTACGAAAATTGATATAATTATCCAGTAAAAATCGAAATCAGCAGAGCAGAACTTCTTGTGAATGAAGCAATCAAAACATATTTGATCTCCATAGACAATATGACTTGTCGCTATTTTCCAACTGCGTGTTTCGATCTCAATGCTTCTCATATTTCTGTGTCGATTACTTTCGTCGCAACATGTAAGTATCAGCATGCAAATTCCTATTTTAATATGTAATTAAATGAAATAAGAGCTTTATGTATATAAGTGGTGTACAAAAGAATTCATTCAGACGCTAACAATCGAAACACTAGAATTATTGTGGCTATCGGAAAATTCAAGTTGATGTAATTTGAATCAGCTCGATATATTTCAATGGCTCACTGCTATCCTCTTCAGGAGCAGAAGATATGTAGGCTATACTATACAAGAATATTTGCTATGATAGTTATTCAAAATACACAAAGAAATCATAAATCACGCATTAACACTATCACTTTGAATCACTACCATTCTCGTAATCCTTTGCTTCTGAAGATAATAGCTCTGAACTTTTGAAATATATCTGGCTGATGTAAATTAACTCAACTTGACTTTTCCGAAAACTACAGCAGTCTAAGGCCTATTTTACATTTGTCAATAGGCTATGATTGACCTATATCAGTTTTACATGTATTTACATTCAGGCATAATTATATGCATGCAGTAATGCTCATAATTAATTTTAAAACATAAAAATTAGTGTTTTGCATATGATGTTGAAGGCTAGGAACAAGAGGCAATTCAATTTTCTTGGCATTGTGCTAAAAACAAGCGGGTCACTCCTTCTCTATATTTGCCTTCATAAAGTTATGTACAATAAAATTTGAGTAGGTAAAAACCACGGCGCTTCGTGTCACAGACACATCAAAAAGTGGGTCCTCCCACCTTCTCCCACCATCTACATGTGCTTGACCATCGAGTTCATCAGGCGACTGTTTCCGGACTAGGAAAATCTAGAGCTAATAAGTAAGTAAGAAAAGGCTTTCGGCTAGCTGTCTTAATTTTCGTAACTTGAATTTCATGTATAATATTAGCCTTTGTCCACCCTTTCTTCTGGATCATTCGATAATTTTACATTATTATTCAATGATGTAGGCATACATAAAGTGGGCTTCAAGTGTGCGAAGGAAGTGATGATGCATGAGACCCGCAATCAACCATATTTTAAATGAAAGTACTCTACAATTGAATAGTGTTTTGATAATGTTGTCTCATTTCTCTTCAATTGCAATTATGAAGTATTTCATAGTATTTCTGTCATAACATGTAAGCTAGAGATGCATGCCGGCATTCTTTATTGTTTATATGACCTTTTTTATTATGAAATAACTTGATAAAACTTTTCATTTGCTCTTCGGTTAAAACTTAATTGAGTAAAATATTTCATGCAATCCTAGTGTAGGCCTTTATTCGGTTTTTCATGTACATGTATTGTTTGACTGTAATGTGTTAGTGATTTTTTGTCTCTCTCGTTAAAGAATCTCGAAACGTTGATTCAAAAATCTCTTAATTTATTTGATTCCTGTGAAAGCTAGAGGCAATTTCAAAAATAATTAAGATCATCAATTGATTAGTTGAAGTTGATCAATTGAAGTGATACATATTCATTGAGGTTTAAAAAATTTACTGAATTCTGAAGCAATCTTAAATGTTTCTGTTCAATTCTTTTATGTCGATTTGGTGTTAATTGAAAGAGATGTAAACAATAGCTTTTTGTCAAACATCATACCGTAAAGCAAAACACAAGTAGGCGTAACTGAATGATGGTAAAACATAGGGCCTATAAGTTGCAATTATATATAAATTTGTAGCATAAAAACAAATTCAAAAGTGACAGAAATTTAAATTGAGTTAATGAAAGAAATCTCATTGTTATCCATATTACTGTCAGTGTATAATCACTTAATTATCATCCCAACTCTTCAATGATGCATAATTTTTATATAAATCAGCAATGAAGTATGGAAGACTTTTTGAGCGCATGGTACATACTCAACATACTTGATTCTATATCAAGCTCTTCCGAAAATTTAGCACAGTGATATCAGACACTATTCAAAATTTAGACCAAGTGTAGCTTCCTGTACGAGTTTCCCCCTTTTGACGAGCACACTTGGTAAAATTGGTAAAAATCAGTGATGTGACTTCGATTAGATTTTAATCGAGGTCGAGGTTGTTCTCGATATAAGTTACATAATTTTGATTGACTTTGGCACCGGGCACTTGAATGAAAGGAAAACGAAGACATTTGTGTTCATCAAGTTATTGATCACATTGTGTCAACACATTGAAAATCTGATTATTATCTATGATAGTTTTATTTGGTCAATTACTACGTCATGGTATGCCTGTGTGAAAACAAAAATATGCTTTATACTAACAATTGCAGTTAAAAGATGACAATTTTTAACGGACACGCTCAAAGCGTTATTCAATACATAAAATCGTTACAAAACAATTTTGCAAAGCCACAAAATTCATTGAAATCATCTAATGGTAATTCATGAAGAGGGCACACATGCAACACCTGGTTCAGGGCAGGTGTTGTATCTGTAACACCCTTGCCGGCGTCCCTGATTATCAGTCAATTATTTCTTTATATTAGCCTATTTGAGTACATGTTGGCGTTTGTTAATTCGGTCCGAATTTATACTCTCGATCCCCATCTTAGGGCCTGTTTTGTGTGAGAGCACTGCTCCTGACCTAGAATGGTCAATTAACTTTGTTATATTAATGCTATGATATCAACTTTTCAGGTATGGATGTCCTTTCTGCCTTGTGATGGGTGATTACGATTATCAATACAGAAAAGTTATATTCAATGTGACGGAGACTTTTCCGACAAGAACGACTGAGATGTACCACCAGCATTTAAATCAGGCTGTTTCTACGAATTCTCCGGCATTTGGAGTAAAAGGGCCTACTAAACTTTCTGAAATATTGAAGATGCCTAGTGGTATGTTGTTTGATCCCATGCACCTTCTCTATCTCGGTGTAAATAAGGCATTGCTTTCAATTATTCTCAAGAACGAACTTGTGGATTGCTTGGTTTTGTCCTCAGTCATCGAAAAAGTGGGAGTTCCTCATTATTTTAGAAGAAAGCCCCGAAATATCTTAACTGAATTTGCGTTGTGGAAAGCGCAAGAGCATCGAGTATTCCTCTTATATTACGCGCCCTTAGTTTTTATGTATTGCTGGCGTTTGTCCCAAGAACAACCTAACGATATATTTTTCGTTTACTGTCTTCTCTCGACGTCTGTGTATTTACTATCGTCTGAGTACATAAATGAGTGCGATATTGTTGACACTGAACTTTATATTAAGACATTTCAATCTTATCTGGTGAGTCTATTAGGTGACTCCGTGAGAACTGTAACCCTACACTGCCTATCCCACCTTCCTGAACAAGTCCGTCGATTTGGTCCCTTGCAGAATGTCTCAGCAATGTCATTCGAAAATTTAAACCGACAACTGAAGCAGAGTATTACCGGAACGCGCGGGTGTGCTGAGCAAATGATAAATCGCTATTTGAACCTCCAAATTAGTGCTTCATCATCCAAATCCTGTGAATCAGTTCCACATGCAATTGGAAAATCGCCGCCATTCAAAAGATTTAAAGTGGGTGACCTTGTGTTTCATACTAGTAAATATGACAAATTTTTGAAATGCAAGTCATGCTAAGTGTATTTGAATGATCTTCGTAAATTTGCGAAGATAAAGGCTTTGAATGTAATAAACAATGAAACATTCACTGTGCAGTGCAGAGTATATGATGACATGTTTCCAATTTTTTTCATTGTCAAGTAATTTGAATTTGCCACCACATATTATGACCAAGATGTCAAATAACTTTCCGTATTTTTTCTTGAAGAAGGGAGGAATCCGCGAGATCTCGCCAGTTGAATTTTCCCATCACGCTATTATCATGAAGGAAAAAGATTCATATTTTGGTGTTAAAGTGATGAACAATTATGAACATGAGTAATTTCCTGAAAGGTTGACTACTATAATTTTTGTTTCTCATGTTTGCTTGAAATTTTTGAAGCAATTCATTTCAACATTGGACGTAACTTCAAATGGTAAATGTCATGTAAACGCGTAATTTTTGGAACGATTCATCAAATTTAAACCTCAAATTATCCAATATATTGACTCATGTTTAAAACGTTTCTTCTGTTTCATATCGCATCTTTTCAAGAAATCAATTTATTGTTATAGTGAGTGCTCTTGGTGTTCGGCTCTCCTAGGAAAGAAATCTAATTTTTTAATTCCACCTTTCGTTTGGATGTGTGGCTTTTCATATAAATTGATGTAATCTTATCTGAATATTTATAGAAGGTACAGTGATGTTTTGTAATGGCTGTGTAAGGTGTTGGGTAAGCTTAACTACAAATGCATAGCCTAGTGGGAATCTGTATAAAACCGAGCCAAATTAGTAGGAAACTGGATTAAACCTAACAAACCTAGTAGGAAAACCGGTGAGACTGGAACAAACCTAATGGGATACTGGATTAAACCTAAAAAACCTAGTAGGAAACCAGCGAAATTGGAATAAACCTACTGGGATACTAGATAAGACCTAACAAACCTAGTAGGAAACCAGCAAAACTGGAATAAACCTAACGGGATACTGGATTAAACCTAACAAACCTAGTAGGAAAACCAGCTAAACTGGAATAAACCTGATGGGAGACCAATCTATTCAGAATAAACCTATTGGGTACTTAGCAGGTTTTGATGTCTGAATTACTGGGTCGACTTAATAAGTTTGTTCGGTTATTTTTTCTCGGGTAGTAGAAATACGTAGTGCATAGTTGGCTCTTTATGGCATTCCACGAGTTAGAAATCTTAAATGCCCGAGCCCGTACGGTGAGGGCTATTTAAATCTAGCGAGTTCGAATGCTATGATGAAGCAATCTCATGCACGAGTTGAGTAGAGAATTTCACATGACGACGTGCTATGATGATCAAGGACAGATTGTGATTGATATGTCTATGATTATCAAGAGTATTTGAATAGAAATTTAGCTTGATCAATAGTGAAAATATCTATTCCCAGATCTAGTCTATACTGAAGCAGGACAAGAGCACTCATAATTGGCTTAGATTACGCTCCTTCCAACCCTAGATGCCCGTTTTTGGATAAAACATGCATGATGCATGTATCACGGATAAATCCTATCAAGAAATTTCATTCCTTAATAAGCAAATTGGTCTTTTTTGGTGTAGATATAACTATATTAATAATATTTAGCATTGTAAAGAGTGGGAAATGTATATAAAAATTACTCAGAATAGTAATATGGAATTGTACATGGTAAAAACATCGATGATCCATGAACGTGGATAAAATACATAATTAAAAGAGCGTTTCCTGTAGAGAAGAATTGTCCATTTGAGTTAGATACCGACTTTACTAATAATATTGATGCTGTAAGAAGTAACAAATGCATTTAAATTACTCAAAGAATCGCTCATGGATAAAACATCGATGATCCATGGATATCGACATATGAAACATGTATAGGGCCTATACGACATATCAAATATGCATGTCTACCATTATTTCGAGTGTTTTATATATGCCCTTTATATTTGATGAAATGGTGTGCATAAAAAAGATATTCAGGTGACTTCATCACTTCTCTCTCTCTTTCTCACTCACTCACTCGTTCCTCTTTTCTTCTTCTTCTTCTACTCATTTTTCATCATCTTTCACATTCACTACATGTACACTGTAGCTACAATAGCAACAACATTAGTCAATGCTGACGAACAGGTCAACAATATTAGGCCTACACATGACATATATTTTCAATATTAAGCAATTCTATCGGCACACACTTTTCTTCTCAAATTGAAGCATTTATTGAAGTTTCTAAGTTCCACACCGTGCCCATCAGCAAGTCGAATTTGATCAGTTTGCTCGTGTGTTCGCTAAATTACTTAGCTAGTAATTTGCAAAACTTATGATATTAAATCAGCATGTAACTGAAGCAAACAATTGCATAAGTGTCTCGCTCAGTCTGCGTAATCGTATCTCGCTTCTATAACTTTCCGTCACTACATTAAGGAAATTCGCCACGCGCACGCAGCTGAGGAAGTTCGGTCACATTGTTGGCAGCCTGGTCGTGGCCGCATTCGTGAGCCATGAGAGGTCGATAATATTCTCTCGCTGGGAACTGTTGATACCTGTGACTCAGCGTCCCTGCTTAATAATTATTGTCCACCCATCACGTGGGACCACAGAATTAAATATTTTGTTTATCTGCTTCGGTTGCTAGAAGTGTGATTAATACGAAATGGACGGCACA
The DNA here is from genome assembly GCA_907163375.1 of Prostheceraeus crozeri. Lineage (NCBI taxonomy): Eukaryota > Metazoa > Platyhelminthes > Polycladida > Euryleptidae > Prostheceraeus > Prostheceraeus crozeri. The sequence continues at coordinate 71,990 of CAJQUW010014744.1, forward strand.
TTGAGGAACCTATTAGGTGCGCAAAAAGGAATTCCTAATACCTTACAGAGATAGGAAAAAAAGTCGTGCGTCGCTTGCGGATTAATGTGAGTTCCAGCGAAGTGCTTCGATTGCCAAAATTCCTTCAGATTCGAAGAATTCAGATCATTGCCCACAAGTTTTTTCCATAATGTTGACCCTTCCGATCATTATTAAAGAAAGTAGCAGGCGTACGAAAATTAGTTCACTTGATGACTTCACATCCTCTCCTCGGCATTGCTTACTGTATAGTGCATACATTGAATCGAAGCCAGGCATCGATGTGTGTTTTGGTGTGTGCGAAGTGATATCACAGCACGCACGCATCTCTCACTGGCTCTGTTGTCCTTTGCTGACAGCTTATTGTTTGCCATTTCCAATACCAAGCGATACACGAATTTTCCATTCGAGAAGGAGCAAGTTGTCTAATTCTGTGCCATTTCCATATAGAAGGTTACGTATAACTCTCCTTTCTAGGAAACCGAAGCGCCGCGCGCGCAGATGAATCTAATTCTGTGCGTGGACAGAAAGCTACGCAAAGCGCAGTAGCTTGTGCGCTCTTCGGTCTCGTGCTCTTCGAACCCGTGTTAACTGCTTAATATTACAAAAGTCAGCGCATCAAGTTCTACTTACACACCTTTATTTATTCATCGTCGGATCGTCTACCTTTTTCATTATCTTACTTAGTTTTCATGCACAACATGGAGCACAATTCGAAAATGAACACTCGCAGGTAGTCAGTGAGTTCTTCCACTCAATGAAGCCATCAAGTTCCTTTGATTTGTGCATCAGAATTAAAAATTCATCTCTTGGATCAAACCGCAGAAAAAGGGTAAGCTTCTAATTGTTTCCAAATTTATTTTATCAACTTACAGCATTTAACTGCATGTCTAGGTACATGTATTTGGAAATCCCGAAACAAAATCAAAGGAAAGATTTGGTCATATGATACAATCGATAAATCAAAAGTTGGTTTATTGACCATGAACACGTAGAGACATTTCTATGACTATACTGCTATCTCCTCTATTAATTTTGCAAATACTAGATACTGCAATACTTTGAAAGCTACTAGCGTCATACTTAATTTAATTTACTGGCAACAACAAAATATCTCAATTCCTCTCGGTTCCTCTTAGCAGCACATTTTGGGAATCCTTTATTTATACATAAATATCATAGCTATCAAGAACTCCTAAAATGTGCTGCTAAGAGGAATTCTTGGCATATTGAATTCAAAGTGAATAAGTCTTGGGCATGTGACATCATTTGTGTGATGGAAAACCCAAGACCTATTCACTTTGAATTCAACATGAGAATGTGCATGCATATCAGTTTTCACGACGACGTTTCTCGTTGAAAAATCGATCTAAAGTTGATTCTGTCGTGAAAAGAATCATAATCAAATGGTAATATATTGAAATGGTAATACACTGCTTTTAAATTCGTAATTTCTGATTGCTTTGAAAATAGCACAAAAATCTGGGCATGTTGAGACAAAATAGTTGCATGCTAGAAACTATGAGCATGAAAGAACTTAAATTAACGCATTAAAACCATTTCAATTTAGCACTTCAATAGTAGGCTATACTTGTGCTATGGCATCAATATTTGGATGACAAATAATTGAAAAAAAATTGAAACAATTGAACATGGTATAAGGCATAAAAAAATCTATTCCAGGACTACAAAAAGTTTAGATGGAGAATATTTTTATCAATGCGGACAAACTATTGAGCTATTCGATATCTGCTTAAGTTATACAATTTAATCTTGTTTCTGAAAAATGGATTCATCAAGGAAGCTTGTTTAAATAGTTCACTATTTCCATTTCATAAATATTGAACTGAAAACCTGTAGTTAACGCCCATGATATTCAATTAATTTTTTCAGAATCGCTACATTTTAGAAAATGATATCAATTTGATATTTCGAGTCGTTTAAGAAAAATGATCAAGCACACAAAAGGCATAGATGCTACACGACGGACTGCACACTGTAATAAAGATCAGTTATGCGTTGCAGTCCAACAATAGGTTTAGTTTTGCAAAATCAATTATTTTTCATGCCTTACGATTAATATAAAACAATCGAAGTACAAACTCATTGCCACTCTTTTATATCAATTTGTGTTTACTTATTACAAATTATGCATCGCACTTTTCATATCATCGTAGGCCTAGTTATTATGGTCACATGTTAGTTGTAGGCCCGCATGTCACCATGAATATCTGAAGAGATGCTGTCATATAAATGGTAGACAAGATGACATTATGTGTGTGTTTGCAGATTGTGATTTTAACAAAATGAAATTACATGTACGGTGTTAATATTATAGAAAATTCAAGCATTCCTGTCTATCTTCATTTCACGAACGATTGACAGGCGGCCGGCAATAGGCTATACTCCGTTTTTATTTGCAGATTGCATTTTTGTAAAAACAGTTACCGGTACTTGAATATCAAAATAAAATTATTAATAGATACTACAAACATTGATTAAAAAATAATTCATAAATTGTTAATGATCACAATTCAACCACTCCTGAATATCTTCATTTGCTATCAAAATTCCTAAGAATAATATCGCTTGCCACATTGTCCAGAGATGAAATGAGTCAAAAGCAGTTTTCTTAATAGTCTTTACTACAACACCTAAAATTACTATAAATGATTTCTCTTCTAAACTTTGAGTAGGCCTACCTATAGAATGTTAATTAAGATTAGTTAAGTATGATAATTCTAGCTGCTCTGCACATCAGCCACAAAATTTGTCTTCTTTTTACAGGTGCTTATTGCTGAGGCTGCGCAAACTCGTCGTATCTGTGCATCAATGACTCAATACCTGACCTACGCTCGCTGTTTTTTCGTCGTGTCTTGTGAGCTAATTAACCCCGAAATACTGGAATTATTATTTACCCATAAATCTCTCATATATTCGCAACGTCCCACCGATCATCAGATTCGGACAAACGTCTTGTGGTCCAACTGAAGATGTTTTTTTCAGTGACCTCGTATCATCGCTTCAAACTTCATAGTACTAGTGATTGTTTCTCCGTTGAACTGTAAATTTTTCGTGACATCACCTCTATTCTTAAAAATGTGATGATGACGTCGCGACGGTGTTCGACTCGAAATGACAGTGTTTCAGATGACGTGAAATACGCATTCGGACTGTGGGCATGTTTTCTGGTTGGAAGGATTTTCAAATGAAGGATGATCAAATCCGGAAAGAGAAATTTTCTTTATGTTGATAACAGTGATTTTCAGCAAAATTATTTGTATCTGATCGTTCGATGTGTGCTACTATATGAACGTCATCCTATACGGTGGTAAAACTTTGTGCATTTTCTAAATACGTATGGAAAATTTTATTTTTGAAGGATATCCATTCCTTCTGCTGTTTACTTGGGAGAGCAGGGCTCAGTTTTTGTAATCTCTATGAATGCTATCGTACAAAGGATAATTTTAGCAAGAATAATTATTTTACCAAATGTAGGTTCTAACAAATATTTTCTTACACGATTACTATTGTGCGGAAAATCAATCATGCTTGAAATTTGAATTAAGAACAAAAGAATACACTTCAATCTACAGCGTTATATTCGGTATAGCTCAAAGGGAAGAAGCGTACCGTGCCATAACATATTTGCTCCAGAAGAAAACTCCATAAGATGAATGAGTGATCAATCGTTTCTTATTATGATTTCAAATATCTTTCAACTAAATTTCTCAATAAACTGTCATGGCACCCTTCCGGTCGACAATGCTGCATCAAGAAAATATATAAAGAATATTTCAGAGTAACATCTTCCGAATAATCGCTTGCACTGCCATTTTAATCGTTTTAAAACATTTCTAGAAAATACACTTCTCTGATAGCTTTTAGAATTATGATTTGTTATTCGATCAGAGTCTTTTTTGAAAAATACCTTATTTTACTAATTACAAATAACATGTAACAGCTCTTCTTTCTAATTTTTTATTCCATAAATTCATTAGAAATGTTTTTTGAATCGGAGATTGAAAACTGTGTTAGAGACTGATTCATTTGCGTTTCATTAATTCACGTTGTGCATGAATTTTCCTTGTGTCTTCAATACATTGCTATAAACATGATGTTGATTTTATACACGGTTATTTAATTTGCATTTGAATGTCTCTGTGACATGTGCAATTTTATATCGAAGATAATGTATGGCCTTTGCGCCACATCTATGCTGGAGTGACTGGAATTTGCCAGGGATGTAATGAATGTATTTCAATTTGTAAAGTAAGTTCTGCATGTTCGTAAATTTTACAATGTTGTATTCATGCAACATGTAGAATTCATCACTCCACGACAAAAATGTGCTATAAACTTACAATACAGATTGTACAATGATACTAGCATCCCTGGTTATTTTCATCTATTCGATGGTAAAATTATAGATGTCAGATGATTAAATCATTGATATTTCATTGATAAAACATGCATGTCTCATAGATATAACATGCATGTCTCATACATATAACATGGATGTCTCATGGATAAAACATGCATGACAATCATGCATGGCCATGTATGATGCATGCATGATCATGCATGAGACATGCATGATCATGTATGAAACATGCATGGTCATGCATGAATCATACATGATCATGCATGAATCATGTATGATCATGCATGGGAATCATGCATGTTTTATCCAAAAACGGGCATCTAGGG